>UESW01004351.1:736162-803261 GCA_900491605.1 Calamus simplicifolius | reverse complement strand
AATATAAATGTTTGTGAAGACTAAAATATAAATCATTAAAACTACTAATTTGTTGCTGAAAATTAAATAAAACTACAACAAGACTTTCATTCTAGCATTACATAATTTAATACATCATTCAATTTGAAGCAGAATGTAAATAATCAAGACATAACATTGTAAATAACTACAAATGAACAAATATTATTACATAAACAGCTATAAAGAAATAAAATAGGCTTGGCAGCTTATTGAACCAACATGATGTATCATGCCAATTCTCTAAAGCCATATGTGAAAAACAGTCATGAAAATGAAAGGCACAACTCTAATTGTATCATGAGTAACAATTCTAGTGTTAGGCTTGCTTTTAATTTAAGAAATTGAGTTGTTGGATAATAATATTTTTTTAAATTAAATAATGATGATCGTTAATAATCTAAATCATTGAATATGATGTTACTATTTCTAAACATTATATATAAAAAAATATGATATTAATAATCTAAATCATTGAATATGATGTTACTATTTCTAAATCATTGAATATGATATTAAATTATAAAATATTTTTAGAGCTCCAATTTTAGTTATCATGTTTTAAATTTTAAAATTTTATTATAAATCTTTTTTATGTTCTACATGGTCCCTTTTTTTGCTAGATTATAAAATGTTTTGATAAAAATTAAGGTTCTTTTTTAACTCATTTTAAAAATATTATATTTCAATATTATAAATTTAATATGTATTATGTCTAATAATACATTTAATATAAAATATATTAATATTTAGAAATATATTATATAATAATTTAGTATTTAATAATATTAATCATTTAAAAACTAATATTTAAATATAAATATAATAGTGTTTAAAATATTAAATATATTATATTAATATTATGTTATATAGTTAATAGTAAATATAAATAAATATTAAATATTTAAAACTCATTTTATTTGATAATATATTGAAAAAAATTATTTTTTTTAAAATATTGCGACGCATATGGTTGCGTCGCGATGTCTTATTTTAATTTTTTTTACATTTATTTTTAAAAAAATATTGCGACGCAATAAATGCGTTGCAAAATTATAAATTATTTTTTAAAAATTTTTTGGTTTATTGCATCGCTAATGCATCGCTATTTAACGAAATTTAATTTTTTAAAACTTTGCGATGCACTGATTTGCATCGCAATATTTTTATTTGATAATTATATTTGATAAAAATTATTTTTTCTGATCAATCCTGGTCGGCGACGATCGATCTCGGACCGTTGCGATCGATCCGATCGGCAAAAATCCGACGGTTGCGATCGATCGAAGCCATGATCGATCTCGGTCGGCGACGACCGATCTTGGACCGTTGCGATCGATCATCAACGATCCGACGGTTGCGATCGATTGAAGTCATGATCGATCCCGATCGGCAACGACCGATCTCGGATCGTTGCGATCGATCTGATCGGTGACGATCCGACGGTTGCGATCGATCGAAGCCATGATCGATCCCGGTCGTCGGCGACCGATCTCGGACCGTTGCGATCGATCCGATCGGCGATGATCCGACGGTTGCGATCGATCGAAGCCATGATCGATCTTGGTCGACGACGATCGATCTCGGACCGTCGCGATCGATCCGATCGGCGACAATCCGACGGTTGCAATCGATCGAAGCCATGATCGATCCGATCGACGACGACCGATCTCGAACCGTTGCGATCGATCCGATCGGCGACGATCCGACGGTTGCGATCGATTGAAGCCATGATCAATCCCGATCGGCGACGACCGATCTCGGACCGTCGCGATCGATCTGATCGGCGACGATTGGATGGTTGCGATCGATCGAAGCCATGATCGATCCGGTCGGCGATGACCGATCTTGGACCGTCGCGATCGATCCGATCGGCGACGATCCGATGATTGCGATCGATCGAAGCCATGATCGATCTCAGTCGGCGGCGACCGATCTCGGACCGTCGCGATCGATCCGATCGGCAATGATCCGACGGTTGCGATCGATCGAAGCCATGATCGATCTCGATCGGCGACGACCGATCTCAGACCATTGCGATCGATCTGATCGGCGACGATCCGATGGTTGCGATCGATCGAAAGCCATGATCGATCCCGTTTGGCGACGATCGATCTGGACCATCACGATCGATCCGATCGGCGATGACCCGACGGTTGAGATCGATCGAAGCCATGATCGATCCCGGTCGGCGACGATCGATCTCGGACCGTCGCGATCGATCCGATCGGCGTCGACCCGATGGTTGCGATCGATCGAAGCCATGATCGATCCCGATCGGCGACGACCGATCTCGGACCGTTGTGATTGATCCGATCGGCGATGATCCGACGGTTGCGATCGATCAAAGCCAGTAGACCAAGACAGTTTCACGGGCACAGTGCCGCGGCCCTTCCGCTTCGCTTCTAGATGGTGCTTGGCTGCTCGTAGTCCCGTTTGGGAAACTTTAAAAGGGTGGGGGGGAGAGTGAGTCGCGAAGAGAGCGAGGGGAGAGACGCCGAGAGCTCGCCGTGGAGGAGGGCTTCTTTTCCTCGTTCCCCAAAAGCCTAATACTAGGGTTTCTTGGGAAACCGATCCCTCTACCTCCATCTCATCCACGTAAGGGGGCGACGCGAGCTTTTCCTAGGGTTTCCAGAGAGAGATCTTTCCTGTTGTCGGCGTGTTTCGTCTTGTTCGTGTTGCCGCTCCTGAGTGATCGATCAGAGCTAAGGATACTAGGGTTTTGGAGTTTGTCTTAGACGCGGTTTCTAAAGGTTTGTTGTCTACCTTTCTAGGGCTTTTTTTACCCCCCGTTTTGGATCGTTTCTTTGTTCTTTTTGGCCCCTGTTTATCTGTTTGGATCCAAGTCTTTCTTTAGATGCTAGTCATTTAACTTTCGTTCTTCTTGTATCTTATCTCGCTCCAGTTCTCATATGATTAGAGTTTAACACACACACATATATATATATAGATATATATAAAAAAGAATATTCAGATTTCCTTAAACAATATTTTTTTAAAATATTGCGACGTAATATTTTTATTTCATAATTCTTTTTAATATTTTATAAAATTTATTTTTTTTAAAAAACATTGCGACGCAATACTTGCGTCGCTAAATAAAAAATTATTTTATTAACTTACTTTTATTGCGTCGCTATTTAACATAATTAATTTTTCTAAAAACATTACGACGCACTAGGTTGCGTCGCAATTTTTTTATTTCATAATTATATTTTATAAAAATTAATTTTATTTAAAATAATTGCGACGCAATTAGTGCGTCGCTAAATTAAAAATAATTTTTCTAATTTTTTGGTTTATTGCATCGCTAATGCGTCGCTATTTAACATAATTAATTTTTTTAAAACATTGCGACGCACTGAGTTACGTCGCAATATTTTTTTTTTATATTATATTTTATAAAAACTAAATTTAAAAATATTGCGACGCATTACTTGCGTCGCTAAATAAAAAATTTAATTTTTTTTTAACTTTCTGGTTTATTGAGTCGCTAATGCGTCGCTAATTGCATCGCTATTTCAGTATTTTCTTGTAGTGTTGAATCCACGATTAAGATAAATATTTCTCAACCATATATGTTTGAAGCGCCCTCTGTGATGGACAGATAACGCATAAAAAAATATAAAATGAAAAGTTCCTACGCCTGATCTCTGTGAAAAAGTTTATACCATTGTTGCGAGAGAACGTAAGATGTGGAAGAGCATTACCCTGATCTGAAGAAAAGTCAACCTATTTGCGTGGAACAATGATTGGAGGTATTTATGTATCGATCATGTTTTACATTATTTTTTATAATAAATATATTGATCCAATATTTCGCATATATGATAGGGATCAATATATTTAATTTTAGTCTATCATTTAGTATCAGAGCATATAAAAATACCTCTGCTTTGTTTATTAGGATTGTTTCTGTATAATCTACCTAAGAAATAATCATTATTTCATTTATTTGATAAAGAGGGCATTCTTGCTCTCTATTTTCTCATATAGGGATAGTCCAAAGGGGAGGCTACTGATAGTACCCTGAATTATTTGATTCAATGGGGCATATGGTAGGAATATTAGGGGCGTACCAATAAGGGAGGCTACTGGTATTATCTTAGTGCGTGCGTACCGAAAGAGTTAATAGGTCATCCAGAATCATCAATAGAAAAAGGTATCAGATCGGTTGTGTTCTTAATATTTAGTTTTATTTAAGAAAAAAATCTATGCCATAAAGCATGCAATCATTTTAAGATTCCTTTCTCCCTTTTGAAGCTATCTTTTATTAGAGGATATAATTTAAATTAAATATACTATCCTAAATCCCATGATGTTGGGCCGCAGCATCCGGTACCTGGTCCTTCCAGGATCGTCCTCTCCCTTATCTTCCGGATACAATCAGCGGATGAAGAAAGGGGGCGCGATGGAGGGCGAGTGGGCAAGGCCGAGGGATGAGCGCGAGAGAGGGCTTGAAATTTGCGGGTGGGATTTTGGATGGTAACATAATATGGGCTAACCTTTTTGTAAAGCTATCATATTTGTGAAAGTTGATCAGGGTTAGCTGCGGGAAAAGTGGTGATAATAGACCCATTCCCATGTGGCATCATGAATTATTTTTATGGTGCCGTGAGTCGTTGGAGTTCCCAAATGGGCCAAATCTTTGCTGCCTTTTGATAATTTAAATAAATAAATAAAGAAATGATGGTGCCGTGGTGGTTACTCTTCCAATTATCAATCCCAGGATCTTTGGTCACCGCAGCCCCTTTATTCAAAGATTTTTTTTAAACCCTTTTTCTTTCTCTGTTGGACCTCCCATAATCGTTTGTTTCCGTGAGCAATTCACGCTGGACTCCAACTTCAACGCGAGGCTTCCGCGTGATTTCGTTTCCGTGGGAGAAGCAGGCTTCCGCATGATTTCGTGGCTCTGAGTAAGAAAAGCCGCGTACGAATAAAAAAAAATTGGGCTGAGAAATAAGCTATTAGGCTTGAGTAAGAAAGGCAGGCTGCTGGTTCATCCATCTTAATGGTTGAGCTGTTGGTCTGGCTTATTTATATTTAATTAAATTTAAAATTTATATATAAATTTTATGAATTATGCATGCATCTTAAGTGACATAATTAAGCATAAAGTTTAAATAATGTCTAAGCAATAAATACAATGAAATAATTGAGGAGTAGCCACAAGCATTCTTAATTATAAAATTGTATAATAAAGTTAATAAATCACATAAATAATAGACATTAATTGTAATTAATTATATGGATATAATTTTATTCTGTAGAAATTTTTATTATATTTGTATAATTAATTAGGATAAATATTAAATTATTTTTTCTAATCTACCCAAAGGAATTAGAAAAAAGGATTATAATTTGATAGTTTTATCATACAGACTTAAGTGAATCTAATTGAATTAGAGCTTTAGCCCACATGCAAGTTTTATGTTAGTAGATTTACTATTTTATATTATATAATTAATTAAGATAAAATATTAAATTATATTTTTCTAATCTACCTACAAGAATTAGAAAGAATGACCATAATTTGATAGTTTTATCATACAGACTTAAGTGAATTTAGTTGAATTAGAGCTTTAGCCCATAGACAAGTTTTATATCAGTAGATTCACTATTTTCTAAATGCATGATTTACAAGCATTTTATTAGCCTCAATTTTGATAATAAGCATGTATATTTAAATTTTGCTATATAAAATGTGACATACCTGAATTGAGCGGTGATAACTATAAGGTTTGGAAGGAAAGAATTCTTCTTCATATGGACTGGATGGACATTGATTATGCTATGAGGAAGGATGAACCACCTTCAGTAACTCAGACCAACACTCCTAGTAAGATTGCGATTTATGAACGTTGGGAGTGATCTAATCACTTGAGTGTAATGTTCATAAAGATAAAAATCTCTGTTGGTATACGTGGTTCAGTCGATAAGCATGAGAATATCAGGAAGCTACTAAAGGCCATTGATGAAATTCAGTACTTCAGTCAAAGCTTTTGTTTGTTATAAATCTAATATGGCTGATGTTATTTATAACATATGGTGGATTGATTTTGGTTCTACGATCCACATTTGCAATACTTTGTAGAGTATGCAAAACCTAAGGAAGCCAGTAAGAAGTGAGCAGTATATCTCTTCAGGAAACAAGATGCGCTCACATGTGGAAGCTATAGGGATATGCACTTTAGTTCTTAGTAGGATTTTATTTTAAATTTGGAAAAGACCTTTTATGTACCTAGTTTTTCTAGGAATTTATTTCAGTTTCAAGACTTATACCTTTGAATTATTCCTTCAACTTTTCAGATACTTCTTTCAGTTTATATTATAAATCTGAACTTGTTGAGAATGGTACTTTATCTAATGGTCTTTTCTATATTGATTTGCATAATAATACCACTCAAGATGTGATGCATGTTAGGGAAAAGATGTGTTGTAAATGATAACTCTTTTATGTTGTGGCACCAAAGATTGGGACATATCTTTATAGATAGAATTAAGAGGTTAGTGAATGAAATAGTACTTAGTACTTTGGACTTCACTAACTTTGACACTTGTGTGGACTGCATTAAGGGCAAGTAGACTAATAAGTCAAAGAAAGTTGCCAAGAGGATTTCAGACCTATTAGATATCATACACACGGATATTTATTGTTCGGATATGAATTTTCATGGTTCAAAATACTTTATTTGCTTCATTGATGACTACTCATAATTTATGTATCTCTACTTGCTTCATAACAAGAACGAAGTATTAGATGCCTTTAAGGTGTTCAAGGCAGAAGTAGAGACATAATGTAGAAAATAAATTAAAATTGTGAGATCTGATAGAGGAGGTGAGTATTATGGGAGATACACAAAGGATTGACAAATGCCTGGTCCATTTGCAAAGTTTCTTCAAGAACATGAGATTGTTGCCCAATACAGTTTATCTGGCTCACCTGATTAGAATGGTGTAGCAGAAAGAAGGAACCGAACATTGATGGATATGGTAAGGAGCATGATTAGCAGCTCCAATATACCTAAGTCCTTGTGGACAGAAGCTCCCAAGACGGCCGTGTACATATTGAATCGGGTTCCAACCAAGGTTGTTTCTAAATGTCATTTGAGTTATTTAAAGGTTGAAAACTAAGTTTGCGACATGTAGGTGTATGGGGATGCCCATGTGAAGTGAAAGTGTACAATCCATAAGAGGACCCTAGGACTATTAGTGGGTATTTTATTGGATATGCTGAGAGGTCCAAGGGATATAGATTTTACTGTTCATCTTACATAACTAGGATTATGGAATTAAGAAATGCTAAATTTCTTGAGAATGACTTGATTAGTGGGAGTGATCAATTGCAGAGCATGATTTCTGAAAGGGAACATTCTAATGCTCAACCTTCCACTTCAAGTGACAGACTGATTATCATTCATAGTGCCTCTTAAGATCAAACGGATATTATACAACCAGTCGTTAAAATTTCATAATTTGATGATAATGAACTAGTAGATCCAATCTCTTATGAGTTACCATAGATGGTTGAACAATCAACATTGCCAGAGGAGGTTGTTACAACATTAAGAAGATCTACAAGAGAAAAAAAAAAACAGCAATTTCTAGTGACTATATTGTGTATCTTCAAGAGTTGAATTATAATATTGGAGCTAAAAATGATTCTGAAATATTTTCACAAGCCATGAATTGTAAGGAATCCAATTTATGGTATGATGCTATGAAAGATGAGATGAATTCTATGACATTTAATGGAGTCTGGGATCTTGTTGAGTTGCCTAATGAAGCAAAAGCCGTTGGCTATAAATGGGTCTTTAAGACCAAGAAAGACTTGTTAGGCAATATTGAGTGATAAAAGGCAAGACTTATTGCTAAGGGATTCACTCAAAGGAAGGAAATTGATTACAAGAAGACATTTTTTTCTGTATCTAAGAAAGATTTCTTTCGCATTATCATGGCACTTGTTGCGTATTTTGATTTAAAGTTGCAACAAATGGATGCAAAAATTGCATTTCTCAATGGAGTCTAGAGGAAGAGGTTTATATGAAACAACCTGAAAGTTTTTTCTCTAGTAATAATGAGCAATTAATATGCAAGCTTAAGAGATCTATATATGGATTGAAACAAGCCTTTTGACAATGGTACTTAAAATTTTATGATGTGATTTCTTCATTTGGATTTGTAGAGAACATCATGGATCAATGTATATACCAGAAGGTCAGTGGAAGCAAAATTTATTTTCTGATCCTATATGTAGATGATATTTACTTGCAACCAATGATAAAGATATATTACATAAGGTAAAACAATTTCTCTCTGAGAATTTTGACATGAAAGATATGGGTGACGCCTCTTATGTCATTGGCATTAAAATTCAAAGAGACAACTTCGAGGTCTTTTAGGTCTATCTCAAGAAACCTATATCAATAAAATTTTAGAGAGATTTTGGATGAAAAATTGTTCACCAAGTATAGCTCCCATAGTCAAGGGTGACAGATTCAATTTGAGTCAGTGCCCAAGGAATGACTTTGAGAGGGAGAAAATTAAAAACACTTCATATGCCTCAGCTGTTGGTAGCTTGATGTATGCTCAAGTCTGTACAAGGCCTGACATAGCATTTACAGTTGTGATGTTGGAAAGATATCAGAGTAATCCAGGTGGTTTAGACCACTAGAGAGCTACTAAGAAGGTGATGAGGTATTTTCAGGGTACCAAGGACTATATGCTTATGTTCAGATGGACTGAAAATTTGGAAGTAATTGGCTACTCTGATGCCGACTTTGTTGGCTGTGTTGATTCTTGAAAGTCAACATCTAGATACATATTTATGTTTGTTGATGGAGCTGTATTTTGGAGGAGCGCCAAGCAACTTTGACTGCTACTTTCACCATAGAAGCCGAGTTTGTGTCATGTTTTGAGGCTACTTTGCATGGTGTATGGTTGAAGAGTTTCATTTCTAGGCTTAGAATTATGGATTCTATATCTAAGCCATTGAAGATTTATTGTGATAATTCAGCTGCAGTATTTATGGCTAAAAACAACAAGAGTGGTAGTCAAAGCAAGCACATGACATCAAATATTTAGCCATAAGAGAACGTGTTAGTGATTATAGAGCACGTGAGCGCTGAGTTGATGATAGCTGATCCGTTGACTAAAGGCATGCCACTATAGAAGTTTAGGGATCATGTAGACCGTATGGGTCTTGGTTATTTTATTTAATTCATTGTATAGATGAATTTTATAATTAATGAAACTCTTTTATGATTGTGATGTTTTTTTACATTCAGTTATTTAGTGTACACATTTATTTTATGATGAGCATCATTAAGTTGGACCTAGAATAAACATGGGTTTATTCATTAAATTATATGGGTTTATGTTTGAAAAATATAATACATTGTGATACATATAAATAATACTCAATTTTTAGAGGACCTATTGCCATGATTCATGTATTTTGTTTCCTATTATAGTAATAGAATATACGGACCAAATGGGAGAATGTTAATTTTTTCTCCATTAAGCGTATCGGTTAGATACGATTAAGATGGTCCTATATTCCGATATCGAGGGATTACGTGAATTCAAAATTTGAATCCACGATTAAGATAAATATCCCTCAACCATATCCGTTTGAAGCGCCTCTATGATGGACAGATAAGACATAAAGAAATATAAAATGAAAAAGTCCCTGCGCCTAGTCTCTGTAAAAATGTTTACACTATCGCTGCGAGAGACCGTAAAGTATAAAAGAGTCTTACCCTGATATGAAGAAAAGTCAACCTATTTGCGTGGAACAATGGCTGAAGGTATTTATGTATCGATCATGTTTTATATTATTTTTCATGATAAATATATTGGTCCCATATGTTCGCATATATGATAACGATCAATATATTTAATTTTAGTCTATCAAGTTATTGGCTAAGTAATCCCATGGTCCTTCCATTGTAAATTTTTTCTTTCATATGTGCTAGATTAATCCATAATCTTAGTTTTCTAAGTAATAATGAAACAATTTTGACATTAGAATCTTCATGCAAAAAATCTTATGTGATGGAAAGAATGGTATTTTTGAAAAACTTCCTGTCTCTTCATTTATAGGAAAGCTTTTTTCAATCTCATTCATAACTTTTTGACTTTTCATGAGACTCTGAGATATAGTTTTCCTTGAGAAGCTATCATAGTTGGAAGCATCATCCAAACAAGTAGGCTTCCATCATTTTCTTAAGAAAGACATCTTCCCATGGGAAATGGATATCAACCAAACATGGCACTAATTCAATAGATAAAACAACAATAAAAACAAAGCATTAAATCCCAAACTAACTAATTATGCCAGCTACATCGATTCTTTTTTTTTTCATTCCACTTAATTTAAAATTATATTTTTATAAGACTAAAATATAAATATTTTAAATCTTTTTTATCACATCCTTTTTTTTGTCTATCTATATCTCTTTTTTCTTATATATATAAACACTAAATCACTCCTTTACATCGATGATCTCTAGATTTAGGTGGTAAATATTCAAACATATAAGTCGTTATTTCTTTAATTTATCCTTAATTAGTTTGCTTTCACTTTATTATAATAACATTATTTTTAAGTCTATATTTTTCTATATATATTACCAGATATCCATCTTAACATTTTTTTTCAGTAATATTTATGTTATATACATATAATTTTTTAATAACTTAATATTTCATACCATAAAGTATAATCAGTCTTATAATTATTTTATGAAACTTTTTTCAACTAAGTAAATATTCTATGATCATATAATATTCTTATTATCTTCTCTATTTTATCCAATCTACTTTAATTTTACAGATAGCATCATCTTTATTCTCTTGTTATGAATAATCGATCCTAAATATCAAAAATTATTACTTTAGAAACTTTATGATCCTTATTATCTCTATTTTAATTATACTAAAATTGCATTTCATATATTTTATCTTCGTTCTATACTTAATCTAAAACTTTTATATTCTAATACATTTTTCATAATTTTAATTTATAATTAACTATAGATTTAGTTTCATCCATATTACCTATAAATAACATATGTCATAAAGTATCATCCTAAATATATTCAGTAAACTTGTCAATAACTAATAAAAAAGATTAAGAATATTTCACTTCTCTATATTATCCAATCTACTTTAATTTTACGAATAGCATCATCTTTATTCTCTTCTTATGAATAATCGATTCTAAATATAAAAATGATTACTTTTAAAAACTTTATGATCCTTATCATCTCTATTCCTAATTGTACTAAAATTATATTTCATATATTTTATCTTCATCCTATACTTAATCTAAAACTTTTAGATTCTAATACATTTCTTCATAGTTTTAATTTATGATTAAATGTAGATTTAGTTTCATCCATATTACCCATAAATAACATATGCCATAAAATATCATCATAAATATATTCAGTAAGCTTGTCAATAACTAATGAAAAATGATTAAAATTAAAAGATTTCTAATATAAACCTACTATAATTAAAAATTTACTGATATTACCATTAGTAGTTCTTATACTAGTAACTACTTTATGGTCTATATCTTTTATTATATTATATATTAGATATTTTTATCTTTTCTAATACCCATCATAAGTCTTTTTTTTGTTACTCTATTATACACTTTCTTTAAATCAATTAAAAGTATATGAAGATTTTGCATCTTTTTTAATATTTTTATATCAATTTTTAAGAAAAAAATAACTTCTAGAGTTAACATTTCTAGCATAAAATTAAATAATTCTTTGATAGTTTTATATTACATCTCAACTTATATTCAATTATTCAACCTCAGAATAATTTGATAGATCTTAATGCTAAAATCTTAGTAGAAAAATGATAATAGATCTTTTCCCAAAGTAGATGTGAACCTAAGAAAATTGAAAGGGCACTTGCAGGAACAATAAAATGGCATCATGACTTTAATCCTGATGAAACAATACATCAATGATAATTTAGTTTAATAAATTAAGTAAATTCCTTCAATTGCTAGATCTTATACAAATTAAGAATTCAAGTCAATTAAATCTCAATTGTTCAAATAAAGTTCTATACGATTCAGATAGAACTTGCATAAGTGATGCAAGTGAATGTGTATGAAAAGGTTACGGTAAAGTTTCATTATTCATTTCATCATTGAAAGCCAAGCAACAGCAATTAGGATTCTCCGAGGGGAAAAAAAAAAGATATTTCCTACATTATCCAAATATATGAAAGTTTCGATATAATTTTATAAAGTCACTTAGTCTTCCTATTTGACTGATTGGACCTCCCTCTCTTCTTGCTATTAAAAGATTTAAACCAGGTTCTATCAATAGTTTGAGAAAAACTATTTGCATAACTAGCTCCATATGGTGCAAAACGTGTGCAAGATTTAGATCAACATTTTGGAATAGATCCAAAATTTTCTTTCTTTTTTTAAAAATTATTTAAATTTTGATCATTTCTTTAAGCACCCAAGTGGGTAGCTATGTTCAGATTAGGTCCAAACTAAAGAAAGATTTTAATCAATATCAGCATCTACGCCTGTTGAGGGGTAAAATCACTATGCATCAATAATCGTGTTCATGGCTAAGGCTAGCCTTGATTTCTACCCGCTGTACAACACCCGCCAGAGATAAATCAACATTGGTAGGTCGGAGCGCCCTAGCCCCCACTGAGCCAAGGGTTCCCAAGGTGCGAGCTATCGTTTATCGTCTATTGTCTCTCGGCCCCTTGAGCCGAGCTATCGTCTCTCGGTCCCTTCGACCAAGCTATCGTCTATCGTCTCTCGGCCCCTCGAGCCGAGCTATCGTCTCTCGGTCCCTTCGGCCGAGCTATCGTCTATCGTCTCTTGGCCCCTCGAGCCGAGCTATCGTCTATCGTCTCTTGGCCCCTCGAGCCAAGCTATCGTCTCTCGGCCCCTCGAGCCGAGTTATCGTCCATCGTCTCCTGGCCCTAACCAAGCCATCCCATCACCCGGCCCTTCTAGCCGATCTCTTCTATCACTCGGCCTAACCCGAGCGATACCTATACCTCTGCGGAATTCGCGCGGGAAAGCTTAAAATAGTAAGATTCCAAACGGGAATCATATCTGAAAGTGGCCTAGAGCCCTGGAGCCTATGCCCCCACCAAATCTCGAGATGTCAATAAGCTCTCCAAGCCGTCGATCCTCTAACTAACCAGATACGAATCCTACCAATCTCATAACAAATTGGATTCGGATCTCAATGGCCTTCGGACCCACGACGCTCCCAAGCAACCAGGTGATCCTCTATAAATACCACAGCCTCAGATCCCCTTAGGTATGCCATCTCTTATGTGCACACTCGCTCACTGCCTTTGCTTCCGCCATTATCGCTCTGCTCAGAGCCTTGGGAGAGACTCTTCAGCGAGAGCCTTCTCCTCATTTTTTGTTGACTGTCGATCTCCACTGACTTGAGCGTCGGAGGGTCTTCCGTAGAGGGCCACCCCCAATGCCTCTCGCATGAGGACTGTTTTACAGGTCCACCCAGGAGGAAGCCCATCTCGAAGCCCAAACGCGAGTCGGAGGACAAGATTTCAGCAGCAACAAATTGGCGTTAGAGGAAGGGCCCTTAAGTCCCTAAAAACTTGTGATCCGGGAGACAAGGATCTCAGTCTGCAAGAAAACTCCTCCCATGGCCAACCGAAAAAGGCTACCTCCAAAGTCGAGATCAGGTCGCTTCTCAAAGTCCTGATCCAGTGAGCAGTGTCGCGCCGCCACCACCGCCAGTCGAGACTCCATCGCCACCGGCAGCCCGGTGACCAGGACCAGTTCGCCTTACTGGTCCAGCAGGTCCAGCCCTGGCCCACCTGATTCAGGGGTGCTCCGAAGCCCCGTCCGATTGCTCCTGCTCCTCACCCTTCTGAGGAGAATGCAGCCCCCGCTCATCCAGCGATCTCTTCTTCAGCCCGCATGGGGTTGCGACCCCCTCGCCATCCCAAAGAAGCTGAGCTAGCTCCCCAACGAGCCTGCATCAAAGATCTCCTAGATCTCGGTAGGCCCGATCTCTCTCCGGTGTATTCTCACCATGATTCAACACCGTCTCAGTATTCTCCTCGTCCTGCACCTTCTGCTCTTCCTGACGAAGAGATCCGCCGCCAGCTCCAAGAAATGCGTCAAGAGCTTGACGCCGCCAAGCAAGCCCATCCGCTTCAAAATAAAGCGGAGCAGGGCATTCCCTTCTCTAAGAAGATCATGGAGGAAGTGATTCCCTCCCACGTCAAGCTGCCTGCCATCGAGCCTTATCATGGCTCCTCCGACCCCGACGATCATCTCAGCAGCTTCGATCAATAATGATGTTCCACGGGGCATCAGATGCGATCCTCTGTCGCGCCTTCCCTTCCACCCTCAGGGGATCTGCCCGAACTTGGTTCAATGCTTTGAAGCCAGGTTCCGTTGATTCATTTGATGAGCTAGCCGCCTTTTCATCAGCCAGTTCATCAGTAGCCGCCGCCACGACGGAGATCCGACTCCCTCTCTGAGGTTAAGCAGAGAGAGGGGAGTCCCTGAAGAAGTATCTCGGCCGTTTCAACACGGCCATGCTGGAGGTGGACCACCTTAATCATGAGGTGGCCATGTCCGCCCTAGCAGGGAGTATTGAAGGAGAGTGACTTTTACCTGGCCTTGGAGGTTAGCTACCCTCCAAACCTCTCCGACATGATGGCCCTGGCAGACAAGTATGCCAGAGTCGAAGAGTCGGAGAGCCGCCCGAGCCGAGCTAACGAAGAAGAAGGAGCCCAAGGGCTCAGATAAGCACCGACCTGCCCGCCGGCCGAGCCTGCCTCGCCGCCAGAGGATTCCCCAGCCACCGCCAAGGAACCGCACTCGGAGCCCGCCTAGGAGGTTCCACCGGTTCACTCCGCTCACTGCCCCAAGAGTGGAGATCCTCATGGAAATCGAGCGCCAACTCCCTCGACCTCCTCCTCTCAGAGGGAATGCGGCCCGGAGAGATCCCGCAAAGTATTGCCGCTACCACCGCGACCATGGCCACGACACTGAAGAGTGTTGGCAACTAAAGAATGAGATTGAAAGGCTCATCCAGTGGGGTAGACTGGATCGGTTCAGAGGAGCCCCCGAGCCAAGAAATGGGGGCGATCGCCGGCCTGAGCCCCAGCAGCAACCTCCTCCTCCTCCAAATCCTCGGTCGCTGGCCACATTAACGTGATTGAGGCGGTCGGTAGTCCTTCAGGCGGGAGGGACGATGAAGAAGGTCCGGCGCCAAAGAAGCATGACCTGATAAGATCTCTTTCTCCAATGACGACTTCCAGGGGATACAGTTCGCATGATGATGCGCTAGTTGTATCTCTTAATTTGAACAACTATGATGTAAGCGAATTCTAATTGATAGTGGAAGCTCCATCAATGTTTGTACCTTGATGTGTTTGTGAAGATGAAGCTTCTCATGGAGAGTCTTGAGCCGTGGACTCCACCCTAATGGGGTTCACCGGCGATGTCATTATCCCGGAGGGGGTCGTCACCTTGACGGTCCGCGGGGACCTGGCCCCGCATGGCCACTGTGTATGCAGATTTCCTGGTGACCAAGCTACGGTCGCCCTACAACGCAATCTTGGGAAGACCCGGCCTAATGTCTCTCAGAGCCGCCGTCTCCATCCCCCATCTTGTTATGAAGTTCCCTACCGAGCGAGGTAGGTGTAGTTCGAGGAAGCCAAGCAATAGCTCGCAGTGTTTCATCACCAGCCTGCAATCCAGACTGCCCGAGGTCGATGGACTAGACGCTCGGGAGGATTTCACTGAGCAGCGAGGAGAACCAGCCGAAGAGCTGGAGGAGGTGCCACTGGACGAAGCTCGGCCTGACCGAACCATAAGGATTGGGTCACTGCTGAAAGGGAAGCCCGGCTGGAGCTGATCGACTTTCTTCGAAGGAATGCTGATGTCTTCGCCTGGTCAGCCTCAGATATGCCTGGGATTAGTCCGGACGTCCTTGTCCACCGTCTTAATGTGGACGAGATATCCGACCCGTGAAGCAGAAGAAGAGGAGCTTCGCCCCTGACTGGCAGAGAGCGATTGAAGAGGAGGTGGATAAGCTCATCAAGGCAAACTTCATTCGAGAAGTAAATTATCCGAGCTGGCTGTCCAATGTTGTCATGGTGAAGAAGTCGAACGGCAAATGGCGAATCTGCATCGACTTCACCGATCTTAATAAAGCATGCCCGAAGGACAGCTTCCCTCTCCCGATCGACCAGCTCGTGGATGCCACTTCCGGCCATCAGATGCTGACCTTCATGGACGCATATTCAGGCTATAACCAAATTCGGATGGCACCCGAGGATGAAGAAAAGACCACCTTCATAACTGACCGAGGTACCTATTGTTACCGAGTCATGCCTTTCGGTCTGAAGAATGCAGGCGCCACCTACCAAAGGCTGGTGAACAAAGTCTTCAAGGAGCAAATCGGTCGGAACATGGAGGTATACGTTGATGACATGCTGGTCAAAAGCAAGGAAGCTTCCCAGCATATCGAAGACCTCTCAGAGAGCTTCGCGACACTCCGAAATATCGATGAAGCTCAATCCAACAAAGTGTGCTTTCGGCGTCACCTCGGGAAAGTTTCTGGGCTTTATGGTTTCTCAGCGAGGCATCGAAGCCAACCCGCAGAAGATTCAAGCCCTTCAGCAAATGGTGCCCCCGACATCTGTCAAAGAAGTCCAGCGCCTGACCGAAAGGATTGCGGCCTCAACCGCTTCGTAGCTCGGTCGGCCGAGAGGAGCCTCCCTTTCTTCAAAGCTCTCCGATCCGCCAAGAACTTTCAATGGACTCCTGAATGCCAAAAATCATTTGAAGACCTCAAGAAGTATCTCGGCTTACCGCCTCTCCTCGACAGCCCAAATCTGGGAGAGATGCTATTTTTGTACCTGGAAGTTTCAGAAGGTGCAATTAGCTCGGTCTTGGTCAGAGAAGAGAAGAAGACCCAAAAGCGATCTACTATGTCAGCAAACTGCTCCGGGACCGAGACGAGGTACACCCGAATTGAGAAGCTAGTTTTGGCCCTGATAACGTCGGTTCGAAGGTTGTGACCGTATTTCGAGGCACATTCTGTAACAGTCCTCACCGACAGCCCATCAAGGCGGTGGTCCACCGCCCCGAGACATCAGGAAGAATGGAAAAGTGGGCCGTTGAATTGAGCGAGCATGATATCTGATATCAGCCTCGTCCGGCCATCAAAGCGTAGGTTCTAGCCGACTTCCTCCTTGAATGCACTATCCCAGAAGATGGCTCTACTCCGGACTCCTCCAAGCATCCAAGGTCGAGCGCCCTATGGTTGCTTCATGTCGACGGATCCTCCAACGCCAATGGCTCCGGTGCTGGTTTAGTCCTCACCAGCCCAGAGGGGGCGACCTTCGAGTATGGCGTTAGATTCTCCTTCCCAGCCTCTAACAACGAGGCCGAGTATGAAGCTCTGCTTGCCGGACTCCGAATCGCCGTGATCTAAAAGTGAAGAAGCTAAATGCCTTCACCGACTCTCAGCTGGTAGCTGGTCAAGTGCGGGGCGAGTTTGAAGCCGAGAGCCAAACATGACTCGGTATCTCCAAGAGGTGCGAACCTACTCTCTCACTTCTCTGAATTTGAAGTTATCCAGATCCCCAGATCCAAAAATGCTCGTGCCGACCTATTATCCCGCTAGCAACTGCGAGTCGATGGACTCCGAGCGGAAGTTCCCCTTGGAAATCCTGGAAAGGCCTAGCATCGCGAGGCAGACCGAGTGATGCAGATTGAGGTCGAACCGTCTTGGTTTGACCCTATATTAAAGTATCTTAAAGAAGGTCACTCCCAGCCAACCGCAGGGAAGCAAGGAAGCTGAGACTGCAAGCTACCACTATGTGCTGATCGACGACCAGCTCTATAAGCGGTCCTTTTCCATGCCGCTGCTCAGATGCCTCCGCCCGTCTGAAGCTGATTATGCTCTTCGGGAGGTGCATGAAGGAATTTGGCAATCATCTAGGAAGTCGATCTCTATGCCACAAGGTGCTTCGCCAGGATATTACTGGCCAACCATGCAAAAGGATGCCGATAATCTCGTCCGAGTCTGTGACCCATGCCAGAGGCACTCCAACATCCAAGGCTCCCCTTTGCCAGTCTGGTCCCTATTTCCTCCGCTTGGCCCTTTGCTAAGTGGGGGATGGACATTCTCGGCCCTTTTCCCTCGCCACTGGACAGAGGAAGTTCTTATTCGTCCCATTGATTACTTCACTAAGTGGGTCGAGGCTGAAGCAGTTGCCCAAATAACCGAAGCCCGGGCCAGGATTTTGTGGAAATCCATCATTTGCCATTTTGGTCTCCCGCATACCATCATCACCGACAATGGCAAGCAATTTGATAATCCCAAATTCGAGAGTTTTGCGAGGATCATGGCATTAGTCATCGCCTCACCTCAGTAGGGCATCCGCAAGCTAATGGAGAAGCCAAGGTAACAAACCGAACCCTACTTCAAGGGATTAAAGCCGGCTCGCCAGAGCCCGAGGCAGATGGGCGGATGAGCTTCATCATGTTCTATGGCCTATCGCACCACTCAAAGAATCCCCACCGGCAAGACCCATTCCGGATGGCCTTTGGTACAGAAGCCGTCATCCCTATGGAGATAGGCCTTCCCTCTCGTGAGTGAAAAGCTACTCAGAAGAGGCTAACGACGAGCAGCTCCGCACCAATCTCGACTTGGTGGAAGAGATCAGGGAAAAAGCTCGAATTATAATGGCTGCGTACCAGCAAAGAGTGGCCCGCTATCATGCCTCCAGAGTCAAGGGTAAATCCTTCTCGCTGGCAACCTTGTCCTCCGGAAAGCATCCGTCTCCAAACCGCTAGAGCAAGGAAAGCTCTCGCCAAACTGGGAAGGCCCCTACCAAGTAGCGAAAGTCATTGGACCTGGCACCTACAAGCTCCAGGATCTAAGCGGAAAATCATTCCCCGAATGTGAAACTCGGACAATCTCCGCGTATACTATCAGTAGGGTATGCCTCTTTGACCTGCCCCGTTTATAACTTTGGCATAGTATTCCTATTATCTACGACATGGTCACTTCTTTGGAAAAACTGTGATGAGAAATGGATACCTCTAGCTCACTCTCGCACAACCGAGCTATTTCTCCGAGCTTTCAATTGAATCTCCGAACCTCGGCTGGGTCAAGTCCTACTTTATAAAGACTCGGTATAGCCGAGCGCCCCCAGTATGATTAAGAGCCGAACGATCTCCAAATTTAGTTTGGATTCGGGCCGCTTACAAGCCTCGGCGACCTAAACGTTCTCCTAAACTTAGCTCGGATTCGGGCAGCTTACAAGCCCCGGCCGACCTAAGTGCTCTCCTAAGTTTCATTCGGGTTCAGGCCGCTTACAAGCCCCAGCCGACCTAAGCGATCTCCAAAGTTTTGTTCGGATTCGGGCCGCTTACAAGCCCCGGCCGACCTAAGTGATTTCCAAAGTTTCGTTCGGATTAGGCAGCTTACAAGCCCCGACCGACCTAAATGTTCTCCTAAACTTAGCTCGGATTCGGGCGCTTACAAGCGCCGACCGACCTAAGCTCTCCTAAGTTTCGTTCGGGTTCGGGCCGCTTACAAGCCCCGGCCGACCTAAGCGATCTCCAAAGTTTCGTTTAGATTTGGGCCGCTTACAAGCCGACGACCTAAGCGATCTCCAAAGTTTCGTTCGGATTCGGGCGCTTACAAGCCCCGACCGACCTAATGGCTCTCCTAAGTTTCGTTCGGTTCGGGCCGCTTACAAGCCCCTGCCGACCTAAGCGATCTCCAAAGTTTCGTTCAGATTCGGGCCGCTTACAAGCCCCGGCCGACCTAAGCGATCTCCAAAGTATCGTTCGGATTCGGCGCTTACAAGCCCCGGCCGACCTAAGTTCTCCAAAGTTAGCTCGGATTCAAGCCGCTTACAAGCCCCAGCCGACCTAAGTGTTCTCCAAAGCTTAGCTCGGATTCAGGCCGCTTATAAGCCCCGGCCGGCCAAAGCGGTCTCCAAAGCTTCGTTCGGATTCGGCTGCTTATAAGCCCCGGCCGACCTAAATGTTCTCCAAAGCTTCGTTCAGATTCGGGCCGCTTACAAGCCTCGGCGACCTAAACGTTCTTCAAAGCTTAGCTCGGATTTGGGTAGCTTACAAGCCCCGGCGACCTGTCGATCTCCAACATGCAGAACATTGTTTGATGGGGACAAACATCTTGGGATAGCAACGAAAATAGAAGTTGCAAAAACCTCCCTTATTTATCATAAAGGAAACAACAAAGAGAAAAGAAAAGATAAAAAGAACCCTCACAGGGGCTTATCGTCTTTCCTAGGAACCACCGAGCCCTCCTCACGCCTAGCCAACTCAGCGACCTATTGACGAAGGGACGCTATTTCCCCTTCCTGCTGGCTGATAACACGGCGAAGGAGCTCGACCTCCCTCGTCGAAACGGCCAAATATCGCTCGGCCGTTCTTTGAAACTCATGGCTCGCGAATGCCGACACCAGAACCATCCCATCAACAGTCACTGCAATGCGGCTCCCCCGGGAGTCCCTGCGGCGTTAGCACCGCCGTTCGGCCCTTGAGTCGATCACCTTTCGCCGCAGGAGGCCATATCCACACTCAAGAATCATTGGGAGACTAGCCGAAAGGATGACTGGCACATGCATCCCACTCGTCCATATTTAAACCACTCCTGATGAGTATTTCGATCACTCGAGTCATTAATCTCGATCCGTGGAAACTCACCACACGTCATCGCCTCAGTAGGCGCTTGGAGACAAGGGGTCATGCCCCCTCATCGAGGAAGATCGGGAAGCATCGACGAGGTGCGCGGGGAACTCCCCTTTTTCTAGGGACCAGGCTCCCTCCGGTTTGCCAAACCCTTCTAAAATGAATGTCCTCGAGAACCTGCCAGACTCCCTCGATTGGGCATCCTTGAAAAGACGTGAAAAAAAAAATGCGTCAGCAATCAGTGCTAGCTCGCCTCCCTTGAGGATAACCAAGTCATAAACTTCGGATGCCCCCATGCGTCGCTCGGATAACCCTCATCCCCTTTGGCAGCCCGCACCAGAATCTACATTTGCTGCAAAAGCCAAACAAAATATCATACCTCGGCAACAACCGAGTGATATCCTTCATACCTCGGCAACAATCGAGTGATATCCTGAAGATGCAGCTTAGTTAAGTAATCTCTCCATCGCTCTGACGCGGCTAAGGCATCCTATTATACCTCGGCGAGGCAAACGACCTCCCATTACTCAACAGCAAAGGCATGTCATGAACTGTCTTTCCCTGCCGAAATACCTATCTCAATAAACGAGATCATGCCTATCTCATGAGTCCACAGGATCGCCCAGGTCCCTCTTTGACTCAATCATGGATATATGCTATCTCCGCTGAGGACGGACACTGGCCTTAGCAAGAACTAACACGATAGCGCTGCGAAATATGCTACAGCATAAAAAGCGTAATATGGGAGTAACAACTCTCAGCACAGAAGAGGCAGAGACTAAAGAAAGAAGGAATGAAAACTTCTTTATTTCCCCATCAAAAGAAAAGTTACAACCTCCTACGAGGAGTTACAAGTGCATCAAAGCAGGAAATAAAAATGAGTACATAGCTCGTCGAACTGCTTTAGTCAGCTTCGGTTAATAATGACATTTCGGTGTCTGACCAAGAAATCAGACAAATCAGACAGCTCGCCCCGAACCACCGGCTAAGGCCGATCCAGCACTCCACAGGTCCTCTGGATGAATTAAGGGATCCAAAAAGAGACGCAGACCCATGGACGCTAATGCTGAGGAAGCTTCCCCTTGGGTGGGATGCTGGGCTGCAGGTCGCTGCCCGATTTAGAGAGCTAGGGGACCATCAGCCCCACGCTGCTCTCAACTCCCTCTCCACGCGGAAAAGGATTCCCCTCAGAGAAGAACCGAGAATCAGCCCGAGGGAGAAGGAAGTCCGTGCATGCTGCGGGGGTGCATGTGCACTTCTACCCTGCAACCCCGGCAGCCAAACCATAAAGGACACACAGGAAGCGCATATGTGCGCTCTCCATGTATCTCTGCGGACCTCCTGTGCGCTCTCCATGTGATCTCCGAAGCTCCTCCCTGAGGACGAGCCACTCTTCAGCGACTCCTTCATCACCCCAACTATCCGGGGAGGATGACTTGCAAAAGGAAAACTCGGTCCCTCCTCTCTAAGCCTCGAGGATACAGGCATCATGAAATTTTCATAGCTCAAGAGAAGAAAATTTTGGGGATGGCCTAACACGGCCCCTTCCTCCCCTTCTTATAGGCGAAATGAACCGGGAGCAGGTATTAAAGCAGAAAGCCCCGAGATTCAAAATGCCCAATCCACACTGCCACGTGGCCTCCCAGGATGAAAAGAGCGCCCTTCTATGCACACCAAATGCATCGCTAGTCCATGACGTACGCCAAGGATCTCCTCTGATCCCGGATCATGGGTCATAATTGAAAATTGTCCGCTGATCTTAAAGATACGGGCAGACCTGGGAAATCGCCGGTGAAAACGACACCCTCCAATGGCAAACGAGCGCCTGCGTCGTACGTTGAAACGACCCGCGTTGGGAAAATTGACGAGATAAATGCCCCTGGAAGTATCGAGGCAACCTTTTGCTGGCTACAAAGCCGTATTATCTACTTTGGCAAAACGAAGGTCGACTTGCCTTGAAAAAGTCAAGGCACTGACAGAGTAATAAAGAGGCGCGGAGGCCAAGTACTCCTCGATAAAGGTGTTTCAATATTCCTCGCTCGGCCTAACTGCCTGTTGTATCCAGGCATGAACCTGGACATCGCCTTGTGCTTCCATCCAAGGCCAAGCCGCTTTCATACTTCGGAACAAATCGAGGTATCCCTTTCCGGTCCAGCATGACTGAGTGTTATCCTACACTCCTATCCGGACTAAGATGGCTGCCTTTATCTCAACGATGACGAAACACTCTTTATACTTCGACTAAAGCATAGGCGCTACGCCTTGAACCTTACCGAGGTGGCCAAAAATCCCCCAAGAGAGTGGCTCACTTATAAGACTTGCACGGTGAAAGCAAGCATTTCAAAAACAGCAGCAAGCACAAAAGCTACGAAACTTTTCTCTTCATTCATCATAGAAAGGGCGACAGAAAAGAAAGAAAAATACATCGGCCCTACAGGGGCTTGTTATTTTCTCCAGGAGCCACTGAGCCCTCCCCTCGCTGTAGAGCCGGCTCGCCCACCAGTTGCTTAAGGGATGCCACCTGCTTCTCCAATCGGCTATTAGCCTCGCGAGGAGCACAATCTCCCTGGTAGAGACAACCATGTATTGCTCGACCGCCTTTTGGAGTTGCTCATGACTTGCAAACGATGATGCCAGAACTCCCCGTCAATGGTTATTCTAGTACGGCCCTGCGGGTCCCCCAACGGGCATTGACGCTGTTAACTGGTGCTCCGGCTGATCTCCCTTCATCCTCGGAAGCCATCTTGCTATCACGGGTTTAGATAAACCAACAAAAGATCGGCATAGGAAAGGGTTAGCGATAGCCTACCACCCACTGGTATTTAAACTACTTCGGGCGAGTACCCTAATCGTCCGAGCCATCGGCTCCAACGCCACTGCCATAAAGCCTCGCCACGCGTCGTCGCTTCAGTGGCTGCTCGCGGGAAACGAAGAATCGCTCCCTCTTTACCGAAAAGATAAGTAAATGACGTGGGGAATTCAACTAACCCCTTTTCGGGATCAGACTCCCTCCAAAGGCGCATCCACTTTCTCACCTTGATCAGACCGAACTATCTAACTTCGGCTCCAACCGAGCTATTCTCGTATCTCGGTCCTACTCGATCTACCCTTACCTCAGCCTCAACCGGGATGTTATTCAGGTCCGAGCTAAGTCGACCAAACAACGCGGATAGGCCATGAGCTGCCCGCGGTCGAAAGAAAACTTGAGACAAAAAACCATTCAAGAAAAACAATCACGCAGAAGAAAAAGGTCCATTTCTTGAAAACGTCAACCGGTTACAAGTTTGAAAGACAAAAACATACAGATAACCCTTAAGAATCAGGGTTGGGAACGGCCCCAGGCTCAGCTTCCTCGGTGACGTTCGGGGGAGCTTGACTTGTCTCACCCTTTTCAAACACTGTTGTTTCCCCGGTGGTATGACGAGTATGCCCTTCGGGAGCCGGGCCACACTAACATCCGGAACAACGTCGAGATCAGTGTCTAAAACATCGATATATTCGTCCTCTTCATCCCCTGGGGAACAGCCTCGAAGGTTTCAACATCCAAGAAGGAGAGGTCCCATTCTGGATGCTCCTTGGATATCTTACTTCGAGTTTCCTCTACACCAAGCTGGTAGGCGTCACAGGTTGCATCTTGTTCACCCCTGAGTAGAGCGAGCCGCATTTCAGTTTCAGCAACTTGACCCCGCAGTAAGGCATCTGCTCCTCGTCACTGACCCGCTCTCGAGCTCTGAGTTCCTCCCTCGGCTAGATGCCAGTTCCCCTTGCAGGACTGTATCTGACTTCGATTCTCCAGCTCTGCCTTCTTCATCTGTAAAAACAGAATTAGCCGATCCACGATGAGCCAGTAAAGGAAGCTAAAAAAGGGGTAGTACCATACCTCCTCCTCCTGCCGAGCTAACTTCTTGGTCAGCTCCTTGGCCTCACCAATAGCCCTCTATTTATCGGCCCTAATTTGCTCGATTCTGCTCTTGAGGTCATTGATCTTCGACTGCCTACCATCGGCTTCCCCCAGGCTTGGGAGAGCTCTCTATCTAATTGGATTAGCTTTTCCTGGTGCCACTTGATCTGGTCATCCCTGTCGGCGATACCATGGTTAAGTTGCCGCACCTTCTCCTCCAACTCGCCAAGCATTCTATTCAAGGGTTTCTCTCCTCGACGGCCTCTCTCCTCTGCCTGCCCAGGCTTTCGCTAAACTATTTCTTGACAGTTTCATTTCTCCGGAATGCCTGGATTTGATCCGCGATAACTCCAAGCATGTGTCATCGAACTTCGCCAGGAGCCCGTGTAGCTCTTTCACTTCAAGCCTTAGCTTGGATGTCATCTAGGGCAGCTGATGCAGCACCCTCATTTTCTTTAAATTCTCGTGGGAGGTACCCAGAGCTTGATCAAATGTATCAGACACCTCCGCTCGCGATCGAAGCTTGGTGCTGACTCTCTTGGCCTGAGCGACGGCCCCTGTTGCCAGACTCAAGCGCCAGCATAGTTCCCTAGTAACCAAAGCACTCTGTAGAATGAAACACAAGTGAGAAAAGCACGACCGAGCTAGTCAAAAAGCATTCGCTACTCGGGATAGTAACTCACCCAGAATGTAGGACCTGGCTAACCCCATGAGGGTGGAATTGTCGATCTCGGGAGGAGGTGTACATCCTTCACCACATTCCGCTGGCCAAATGCGGCGTCAACAAGGTCTAGGTCCATGAATTTATCCGCCGAGGGATCCATGCTCGAGTACAGTACTGACCTCATTAGAGCAGCGAACACCGCCTCGATGGCCGAGTCTGAGAAACTGGGCTGACTATCCCCGCCCGAAGGATCGATCCGGGAACCTCCGACTGAGAAGCCTTTGACCTCTTGGCCTCCTCTAGCAGAATTCTAGCCTGGCCTTCCTCGGATAACTTGGCCAGCCCAAGCGCCAGTTTTCCCGAAGCTTTGGTGGAGGAAGCTTCGGCCGCAAGATTCTTACCTTGCCCTATCCCCTCGTCCGAGTTCCTTCCCTCGATCGCAGGCACCTGCTCCTCCCCTGTAGGCTCCACCAAGGCCTCAGTTTGTTCGTCAGTTGCCCCAACCTCTCCAGGAAGAGGTTCTCTAGCCGTAGGCTCCTTGCGAGCCTCCGCCACAGTCGACCCGATGTCGCCGCCACTGAATCCCTCCGGGGGAGCCCTCCAATGGAAAGCTCATCTTGAGCCTCGACGTTTGCGATTGCTCCCTCCTGTTCTCCTGCCAAGGCTAGAGACATCTCCTCGCCCAGAGACGAGCCCTCAGGGGCACCGAACTCCGCTATGCCAGCCATTGGCTCATCTTCCAAAGGAGGGGCTTCCGGACAAGCCAACGGAATATCGTCCGGGCTATCTACTATTTCCACCACTGAAGGATAAGGGATCTCAGCAGTCCTCTTTGAGTCCTCCTCTGTTTTCAGTGCCCCCGCTGTGGTTACCCCAACCTCCGGCGAGCGCTCTTTGGAGAAGCGAGCCCTCTTTTCAGGCTTACGTTTCTCTCCACCGCTGCTCTCACTCGGGTGTTTGCTCATTCTTTTCTTTATGTGGCCCGATAGTTCAGACTTCTTGGCCGTGATGATAGATAACAATCGGTCAAACCGAGATATCTTTGCTTGAGTAAAAATCAATGGAAAAGCCAAAGGACTCACCATGCGGTCGAGGGGGCTAAGCCCGGCGGCGAAGAGAGCCTCCTCGACAATAAATCATTAGCCAAAAACATCCTGCCATCATGAAGGACCTCCAAATCCTCCTCCTCCTGTTCAGACAGGGTCGGATGTGCTTCCACATCCCGAACAAAGTTTTCCCATCCCCAAAGAAAATCGGAGCCGATGTTCCCCTCGGCAATAAAGAACCTGACCTTCCACTCCTTTATGGACGATGGTTTGTCTGTGATCATCTTGAATGACCTCCAAGGTCTGATATAAGGCCACTCTGATTTCTCCTAGATATCAAGTGGAAATAGGCACGAAAGAGAGGAAGAGTTGCCGTTACCTAAATCCGGCTACATATTGAGATAAACCCGATGACGCTGCACCAACTATTGGGAGCTACCATCGTCGGGCAAACATTGTAGAATCTCATGATCTCCTTCGCCAAGGGATGCAGGGGAAATCGGAGGCCCGCCTTCAGGCTGTCTTCATAAAGAAAGACCCATTCTCCAGATCCTGCGAAACCCTATGCTCGGGCTCCGGCAATCTCAGAAGAACGTTCAAGGGAATGCCGTACTGTTGCGTATTCTCCCCAAATCCTCGGCGGCAATCTCCGAAGCCATGTCGTCGGGGCTCATCATTCTGCTAGTCGAGAGAAACACCGAGCAAAATTACAGAGGAATGAAAGGGCGCTGTGAACGGGAGCGGCACTGTTTCGACTTTGCTTCCTCCCTAACAAAACCGCCTTAAGAGAGAAGATAAGGCGTCTCGATCGAGACGCCCGAAACCATCATTACAAATGTTGTGAAAACCAGGATTTGCTACGTGGCGATTCCCCAACCGTTGCCCCAAAGGAGCCTTACCCACAAAGGCACGGCGGCCACGCGGCATTGAATAGGGCATCATTGCGCAGGCTGTCAACTCCAGATCCCTCCGTTCAAGTCATGCCACCTGGAATTATACTCCCTATGCTCGAACCTACGCTTCGAATTAGGGAGTAGGGGGCATGTGTTGAGGGGTAAAATTGCTATGCATCAATAATCATGTTCATGGCTAAGGCTAGCCTTGATTCCTACCCGCTGTACAACACCCACCAGAGATAAATCAACCTCGGTAGGTCGGAGCGCCCTAGCCCCCACCAAGCCAAGGGTTCCCAAGGCGCGAGCTATCGTCTATCGTCTATCGTCTCTCAGCCCCTCGAGCCGAGCTATCGTCTCTCGGTCCCTTCGGCCGAGCTATCGTCTATCATCTCTCGGCCCCTCGAGCTGAGCTATCGTCTCTCGGTCCCTTCGGCCGAGCTATCGTCTATCGTCTCTCGGTCCCTCGAGCCGAGCTATCGTCTCTCGGTCCCTTCGGTCGAGCTATCGTCTATCGTCTCGCGGCCCCTCGAGCCGAACTATCGCCTCTCAACCCCTCAAGCCGAGCTATCGTTCATCGTCTCCTGGCCCTAACCAAGCCATCCCATCACCCGGCCCTTCTAGCCGATCTCTTCTATCACTCGGCCTAGCCCGAGCGATACCTATACCTCTGCGAAATTCGGCGCGGGAAAGCTTAAAATAGTAAGATTCCAAATGGGAATCATATCTGAAAGTGGCCTAAAGCCCTGGAGCCTATGCCCCCACCAAATCTCGAGATGTCAACAAGCTCTCCCAGCCGTCGATCCTCTAACTAACTAGATACTAATCCTACCGATCTCATAACGAACTGGATTCAGATCTCAATGGCCTTCGGACCTACGATGCTCCCAAGCAACCAGGTGATCCTCTATAAATACCACAGCCTCAGATCCCCTCAGGTACGCCATCTCTTATATGCACACTCGCTCACTGCCTTTGCTTCCGCTATTATAGCTCTACTCAGAGCCTTGAGAGACTCTTCAACAAGAGCCTTCTCCTCATTTTTGTTGACTATCGATCTCCACTGACTTGAGCGTCGGAGGGTCTTCCGCAGAGGGCCACCCCCAATGCCTTTCACATGAGGACTGTTTTACAGGTCCATCCAGGAGGAAGCCCATCTCGAAGTCCGAACGCGCCTGAGTCGGAGGATAAGATTTCAGCAGCAACAATTCCAAGGTTTTGGATACAACACAACATTTCACATGTGGAATATGCTGCCGCTGAATCAAAATAAAGATATAGCAAAAGTTTGCCCAGCCTACTCCATGGGATTTGCTCACCTTGTCTGATTAAAATTAACAGCATGAGAGAATCTTCTTTTTTATAATAAGTGAGGAAACGCCCCTTTTTCGTGACAAAATTAAGTGCTGGTTTGTAAGGCCCAAGCCTCAACATTCTGTGGCCTAATTGATGTAATTGTTGGGCCCTCTGAGTGGACTAACAGGACCATCTCATGTTCCTTCAGGAAAAAGTCTTCATGTACCATCTTCCGTGCATAAAGGCGCACAACGGGTGCGCCCATTGACTGCGAACCCATGCGGAAATATGTAGGGTACACCATAATCTAATGGGTCATGACACATGTATCCGCACATACGTGTGATTAATAATCGCATCGTGCACGCCTTTGTGCACCAAAGGCGATGAACAAAAACGCTTCCGAAAGAAGCATCAGAAGCACTGTGGTCATGCAGAGAATGGAGATGGCTTTCAATCCAGTCCAAGGTAAAGCTGATAGCCATCTCAACACTGTTTTTCAAACACTTCAGAATGGGAGGCAAAAAAAAAAAATTAATGATGGGTTTTTGGGATCAATCGTACTTTTATTTCTGTTCTTCTAAAAATAAAAGCATTAATAAAACATGTTCGATCTATGAAAATAAAATAGTTTTTAAAAAGCATTACTCTAAAATAGCTGGAAACAAAAATAATTTAAAGATGTTTTCAAAATTTCTATCAAATCAAAGAAAAAAAAATAAAAGCAAGAAAACTTGAAAGTAAATAATTTTATTTTATTTTATTTTTCGCCTATCCTTTTAGAAAGAGTCATGATAATGAAAATAAAAATAATTCTTATTTTTATCTATCAAGATAATTTTTTTAGAGATCATAAAGTAGAAAATAAAATTTATTTTAAAAAATAAAAATAAAGCATACTGTTTCCCTTCTTCCACTCCTCGCAGAGTTCTGCTGGAAAAAAATGTGTCCACAACCCCGCGGCTACCATGCACGCAAAAAACACATTAATGTTCGCAGGATTATCCATGAATGAAGTGAAGTCCCGCTGCATGGTAACTCCAGACGCAGTAATTTAAAGCTGGCAAAAAATGCTCTCTAGCTTAGAGGCTTCCGAACTTGATCCTTGAATGTTTGGGACATCTTCGTATTAAATAACTGCATGTCATCAAAAATAATTTGCATCCAAATTATGGTATCACCCTCCTCATCTCTATCTCCTTTTGATTAACTTTGAGCAATTCCAAACAATGAAAAAAAAAAAAAATTTTGAATGCATTAAGTATTAAAAAGTTGTCAGTAACTAGCCCGAGGTCGCAAGGTCCCATCTATTGGTCCATAAGGCCCTCATTTTCCATTACAAGGACTCATGGACCCAAGAGTCAAACTGGCCTGCCCAGATTAGTTCAAACTCCGATTTTCATGTTCACGACTTTTCTTAAATCCGGCAGTGGAGGTGCCGAGACTAGTTCAAACTTCACTTGTTGCCATTATTCTGTTAGCCCTTGTAGAACAGAGAGACTCATCCCTTTTGATTCCAATCCTGAGTCCATCATCCAGCTTCTCTTAATTCCTTCATCACCGTCTCTGGTGATGGCCGTCTTGAGCTCCAACCAGCTCTGGACCAACGAATCCTTCCTCAGCCTCAGCAACACAAAAAGTCCATGAATGCCTACCACATTCCATGAGTTGCAATTGATGACCATCCAGAAACCATAGAATCCCATCTTACATCCACAAAGCAAAGGGAAAAGAGAGAAGCCATCCAGAAGCCATAGAATCCTATGCATCCCCTGAACCCAAAGAAGTGGTTCTCGTTTAGTTTCCAGAGAACCTTCTTGCAGACCTCTGTCTCTCTCTCTAAATGGATTTGATGGGCATTCAGCGGCCTCGGTACATTGGATTCATGGGCTGGACTTGCTCTACGCATTGTTAGTGATTATAATTCAAGTTTCACAACAATCTAAAATGAGAAATATCCTAATTCCGCAAGGTGTAAAAGAAAAATTTTATGAATCTTGGGCTGGTCTCCTCACACACTGCTGCCGCTAGTTCTACCGGAAAGTGATTTATCTATAAAATTGATTCCAAAGAGAAATGTTTCATGTAAATTTTAAGCTAAAGCATACTTTCAACCCTTAAACTTTCACTCGAAATTCATTAATTTGTTTCATCAAATTTCAGTTGCTCCGATTTTAAGAATGTTGCATGCATTTGGAATTAATTAAAATCGTTAGAATAGTTAATGTGTAACCATGATGTTTACTTCTGCCATGTCAATTATTTCATCAATTTAAACTCACCTTATATAACGGAGCATTAGACATATAACATTTTTAAATATAAAAAGGTAAGCTGTAATAAAAATTTGAGGATTAAAATAAATTTAATTGAAAGTGCAAGGACCAAAAAACTGGAGCTTTCTCAGTTGTTTTCAAAGAGATCAGCGCTGGTTAGCATGAACAAATAGCCGGACCAGTGCCAACTCTAGCCATCCCAAGCTCCCAGGCCAAGATGCTTGATAACTGCATTTAAATTCTACATCAATACTTGCTAGCATTGTGATGGAGCCAATCGTGTTATGTACTTTAACCCACTGCCCAAGGAACAGAACCAACATGAACTGAAGTACGAATGTTTAGAGAAAACCAGCTCAATAGATTAATTATTACAACAAAATAGGAAGACAATCGTTTTAACTCTTTAGCAATATTTATTATGGTCACAATGCAAACGATTTGACTGAAGAACTTTCAACAAAACCAACAACCAAATATTGAGGATACAAGCAAAGATCAGTCGAAGTGTATATATATATACGTTCCGATCTACTTGGTGAATTCAAGGACCCAGGCAGTGGCGAAACAATAGGTGGCTTTGAACCCTTTGAATCCGGCTTCCTTGGCCAAGGCCTCGTACTCCTTCTCGGTCCTCTCTTTCCCACCAGGGTTGTGAGCCAACATGATCATGTCCACATGGAAGACACCCTGAGCTGAGGTTGTTGGCTCCGGAGCCACTGGAAGGATACATTCGCAGAGGATCACCTTTCCATTGTCTGGCAGAGCTTTGTAGCAATTCTTCAAGATCTTCGCACAGTGCTCGTCGCTCCAGTCATGCATGATCCACTGCAAGTCATATTACATTCAACTTTAGTTGCTAAAAATCAAGGTTAATTAATCTTGGGACCAAACTACCATTTTGGACTCAAAAAGTGAAGCCACTGGACCAAAATTTTGATTTCCGGGTAGGCTTACTTGGGCCTCCACCAGCCCTATTGGGTTATCTTCAGGATTCATGCACCAAATGTTTGATTATTTTGTTAAAAGCTGACATTAGATGTTTGAACTAAAAAAATAAGGGTTAAGATTATAGATAAAAGAAATCCTTTGTTTCAAATGTGAGTTGAGTGTTATATTGCAAAGGTGGATATACCCTCATAAATCAATTAGCGCATTAGTTCATCATATTCAAACTAATTTTAGGATAGATTTAGGTGAGCTAAGTTTATGCGCCAGAATCACTAGACCACTCCTGCAATTTTCTAGTGGCTTTAGGTTGGCTGGGCCCATTTGGTCCCTCTTTGCACAATTAGACCTGAACATGAGCAGGGGCATGGTATAATTGGTCCCAAACAGATCTAGTTTAAGCCACCATATTGATTGTCTTGAAATAAGAAGAAACCATCTTTGAGCAAGTCATGTGTGAAAATAATACTTCTCTTCCTTTTGAAGGATTGGCCGAGGAATGTGACATGGATTGATAACTCCAACTTTGATGGTCTCTATAGTTTGCTCATGTCACAGTCAAATGTGGTAGGTTAATGATATAACGATTAGAATGTTTGAAAAACTACTGAAAAGACTTGTGACCTCACTCTAGACCTAATTCGATCAATCAGCACTCCAAAGCAGACCTCATCTATCATATCTTCTTCTCTCACCTATTCGAAAGGATGCATCTCGCTTGCATGTTAATATCAAATATATGTCCACATGCCCCTCAAAACACTACTTTATCTTGTGCTTGATATATATGTGATTGTCTTTGCCTTGCTTCTTCCACTCGCCTAACCAAAACTACTCCAACCAAACCATATAACAATTAAACTTCTATCATTAATTAGTTGGCAAAATTAATTTACCTTCATGAAAATAGCATCCCCGCTTGGAACACTAGCAAACATGTCTCCCCAATATGCTCAACGCCTGCACCCATATATTGCACCAATTAAGGAGGACGAAATCTAAGGGACGTTCTTCTCTCATTGCAAAACAATCAAGAGGAAGGAAGACAATGGAGAGAGTCTTGGCAGGTAGGGCAAACCAGGGAATGGTGGTGCTTCAGAGATGACATGAGGAAGATCAAAGTTGATGCCCTTGATGTGGGGGTGCTTGGAGGTGATCATAGCGAGGGTGGCACCGATGCCACCGCCGACGTCGACAAGCACCTTAACGTCGTCGAAGCCCTTGTAACACTCTAAGAGCTTCTTGGTGGTGATGACGGAGTGGTTCTTCATGCCCTCGTTGAACACTTTATTGAACCTGGGATCGGTGCCGTGGTACTCGAATGCCGTCATGCCATAAGCCTTGTTGAAGGGAATTCCTCCGTCCAACACCGCATCCTTCAAGTAGTACCTATATTGTTTTTGAGATAATTTAAAACATCAATCGATAAGAAGAAATTATGAAGAATTTTTCTAATTAACAAAGTCACTAAAATCGCAATTGTAGAGAAACGCGTTTCCCCTACGTGGGGAAACGACGGAAGAGCGACGGGGCTTTTTAAAAGGAATCCAATCTGAACTCAGCTCATCTCTAGCCAGAGCTAGTGGAAACCAGGGAAAGGTTTTTCTACGAGTGAACCGCGTTCTGCACCTGGGGAACCGGGAACGATGAAGAAATGGTTAATTCTGGCTTTAATTCTCACCAGCTCTCCATGAGAATCCTGTCCTGGTTCATGAGGGAGATGGCGGCCATGGACACCCCATCTGCGTTCTTGGTCAGCCACTTGCACACCGGCGCCGGGCCGTACCGCCGCAGGGGCTTCCCGTCGGCGTCGTCCTCCACCGAGCAGGTGAGGATGTTATAGGAGGCGAGGAGGCGGAGAATGCGGTCCAGCATGACCGCGGCCTTCGGATTCTCGGTCGGCAACTGGGCCGCCACCTCGGCCGGGCTGAGCTTCGCCTTCCACCCGGCTTTTGTGATGATCTCGAGCACGCCGAGCTCGACGGCGGCCTTGAGAGTCATGGGTAGTACGGAGGCGCTGCCCAGCTGCAGAGCGTACATGCACGCCGTCTCGTCCGCCTGCTGCTCCTCCAGCGACGGCGGGCACGGCACTGCCTGCTTCTCGATGGACCCATGCTCTTGTTGTTGGTGGTGGTGGTGGCGGCGGCGGCGGCCGTGGTGGTGTCTTAGAGAAGAGTGCAGTGGTGGCGGGGTACAGATGGGGTGGTGTGAGGGGGTTTATATGGGGCTTGGCTCCAACCACCGCGCCACCAACCTGGCCGGCTTCGACTTTTTTATTTATTTAATATTTCATGATTTTACCTTACTTCAATTTTTAATATTTTATTTGGTAAAACGTAGCCATCCTCCACGGCTCCACATCTTACCTCGCGGTTAATTTCTCCGTTTTTTTTTAAGGGAGGGAAAAGTTCCGGCGATGCCTTCGAGGACGCGTTTCACAAAGCTTGGTAGGTTCTAATTGCACCCTTGCATGACCTTTTATTTATTCAATACAATGATTAGGTTTGAAGAAAGTTTTGTATCCTTGTTAGATAATTCGAGTTTAGATATTAATTACTTTCCTTCTAAATTCAAAGTTCTATAGAAGCAAACCGACATCCAAATTATGTAGAATATTTATTTATTATATGATAGTGATTGAATTAGTCTTGCATCAGAACAAGCAGAAATATTTTCTCTTGATCAAAGAATTTTTTTTTTTAGATTAATTCCACTCAGTCCTAAATCATGATTTATTTATATTTTTTCTTTCTAAATTTAAAAAAAATTACAATTCACTCTTGCAAATTAATTTGTATTTTATTATAGCTATTTAAATATAAGTTAAATTTAATGAAAAAAATATAATAATTTTTTAAAAAAAATATTTCTTATGCTGTATGTTTTTTTAGAAAAAAATCGCTATGCATAACTATTGCCTTATCAATTTATTTTGTTTCTTAATGATATTCAAAAGAAAGAATAAAGTTTAAATATTATTTATTTATGTTTACCATTTGAGTCTCTATTGAATTAATAACATATGTATAACTATTTCACAAGTGATATACATCTAATAGATACTATTTATTATTAATTTTTTTTTTTGATAAACTAGCCAAATACCTCTACCTTAACTTGTGTCAGTCATAATCTTATATAACTTTTAATAAAAAAATTATGATACAATAGTATAATATAGCATGTGTGGGTATATATATATATATATATATATATATATATATATATATATATATATATATATATATATATAGTTACATTTGTTCTCTGAATTTGTATGAATTTTAAAATTAATTTTTTAATCTTTCATCTTAGATGAAATTAGCTGCAATTGAACGAAGGTGGAGTCGTTTTTTAAACCGGTGCCTTTTGGCACCGGTTTTAAGAAAAAGGTGTCGGAATCAAACATATTGCAAAAAGGGGTTAAAGCGAAAAACGTCATTTCAAATGGCATTTTTCGCTTCCACCTCATCATCCTTGCTGCGCCACATCAGCGAAAGAGATTGAAAAAAAGACGATAAGAAATCGCCACTTGAAGTGGCGATTTCTGTTTAGAAATCGCCACTTCAAGTGGCGATTTCATAAGACTGAAATCGCCACTTCAAGTGGCGATTTCATGAGAGAAATCGCCACTTGAAGTGGCGATTTCTCAACGCACTTATACCCCTTGACGCGAAAAAAAAAAAAAAAGTGATTTGGATGGGAGATAAGTGATTTGCGAAATTGCCATTTGAAGTGGCGATTTCTCTCATGAAATCGCCACTTCAAGTGGCGATTTCAATCTCATGAAATCGCCACTTAAAGTGGCGAGTGGCGATTTCTGAACAGAAATCGCCACTTCAAATGGCGATTTCTGTTCATTTTTTTTCCACGCCAGCGAAAGTTTTTCGCTGACGTGACGCAGCAAGAGTGATGAGGTGGAAGCGAAAAACGCCATTTGAAATGGCGTTTTTCGCTTTAACCCCTTTTTGCAATATGTTTGATTCCGACACCTTTTTCTTAAAACCGGTGCCAAAAGGCACCGGTTTAAAAAACGACTCAACGAAGGTGGGCCAAGTGACTCATCCTCCTCATCCTCATTCACCGATCCCAAGGAGGATTAATTGATTAAAAATTGATTTCCAAACGCTATGGCGTCTACTGTTCTATAAGGTGGTTTCCCGTTGCCGTCATGGGGCGGGCAGCGGACGGAGGTTGGGCCAATTCACGGTACGTGACGGCATTCTATTGGATGATACTGCGTTTGGTGAGGTGCGCTGGGGGCTCCACTGGGCCCGAGAAAGTGGGCAAAAAATTGACATTATGACGCGCAATCCCGTGATCTCATCGGTTTGTTTGACAGTCGACAAGACGTGCCCCCACTAGCAATGTTCCACTTGTCAACGAAGGCATGAAAACTTTTATTCTCTCCGTCCGTTAAGAGGATAATCATGGTGCACCAAAATATGGGACCCACAACATGGGCCCTGTAACGGCTCCACCTACTTGTCGCCATTAAAATGTATCATTTTACGTGGGGCCTCGCAAGGTCACGCTGATGGCTGTAGGTTGTTGGGAGCTTCTAAATACACCGTAAAAGTTACTCTACACATTTCCAAAATTTTTTTTAAAAAATAATTTTTTAAATCATTATTAAATTATTTATTTATTTATTTTTTTTTTTTTTTTTTACACCCTCTTTCTTACTCCACCTGACTCTCCTCCTGTCGATCAAGACACTGACTGGCATGGACTATCCTCGAAATCGATTCTCCTTTTTAGCTCAATTGCTTTATTTTTTGGACACCGTTTTTTCTTCTCAACTCTCCCTTTCCTACTCTTTCGTCAAGACGTCGACTTCCCTCATCGACTCTTTTATTTTCAGTCCGATCACTTTGATCATCATTTCTTTGTTCCTTACAGAAGATTAGGATCGAACAAACAGCTTTCATTCATGATCGAACAGAGAATTAAGATTGAACGAAGGGAGAAGAAGGATAAGGGTTTGTTCAAGAGTGTGAAGAAAAATTATAAAGAACATAATGATCATTACACAATGAGATATATATTTTTTTAAAAGTGTAGGTATGAAGAGTAATTTTTGCGATGTATCTAGAAGCTCCCTGTATGTTGTCGATGTTCTTCTTGTTGCATGTCTCCGTCTGGCTTGGAGCTTATCCCGGTCGTCCCGGCATTAGGTGGATTGGTGAAGCCAATTACATCTGCACTGTTGGCAAGCTATTGTACTGCTGGTGAACTCTTGTTAATTTGGAAGTTACCTACTTCCCAGTATATTTTTTCTTTGCTTCTTCCACAATACAGCACTTTTTGAATCGAGTTTCCGTAATTTTTCCAACTTTAATCCTATGAATGTAGGATCTTTAGTTAACCCTATTTCATGGCATCTTTCTCAATCAGGTTGACTTATGTTGAATTTTGATTGTTCAGTCAAAGGTTCTTTAGCTGGAGCGGGTTATTCTACTGATAATACAAATAGAATATTTATTGTTGATGCCCGATCACTTTGAGCTGATGTCCTTGAACGTCGACCGTTCTTCCATAGAAATATCGGGGCCCTTCATCTTCAAAGCCGGCAAGAAGTTCCACGGCCGGGTATTTCGGCGGAGACCCTCTGATGCTCAAGTTAGTGCTCTGGAAAACAGCCGTGAGCTTGAAAAAGCTCGAAAGAGAAAGAGAGAGGCTCAGAATGAGTATGTTGAGTTTTTCTGGAGTTACCTGATCGAAGGTCCCTCTTACCCCTTTTATTTATCTTTGGGCTTTTTCTTCTGCTTGAGAGGCTTGGATCTTTGTCATCTAGTGGAAATGAGCCACGTGAGGCCTCATGATGGACCATGACTTTTGGGGTTTGCTTGGATCTGAGTGGTTGGAGGTGTCATAATGATTGAAGACTTTTGGTAGATAAAATGTCAGGATTGATATCTGTGAGACTTGAAGTGCTACCACCTATCGAAGCTCATGCAAGTCATGATTTCATCTGTAGATTGAGTACACACAGTTGGCCTTTTCTGGTACATTGATCTTGAATATTATTTAATGGCCAGAGTCCTTATTTAGTCTCCATGAGTCCCTTCTTGAATTAAATAAAGGCTAATAGTACCCTCGGACCCATAGGCCACTCAAGGATGCCTCTTGGCTCATGCATATGCCATCTGACACGTGGAGAAGCTATATCTCCCCTTCATCTAATTCTATTGCCTGGACCTGGCCCCTGGTGAGCCATGGAGACCGTACCCTCTACCTGGCGTGTAGAGTCGGAAGGTCCGCGGAAGGTCGCGGCCGTTGGGCGAGGGGCCACCGTGGATGGCCGGCTGGGAGGAGCTTGCTGGCTTGGAGAAGCAGGCCGCCTAAGGACGCTAGCCTAGGGACGCTGGTGGCCGCCTAGGGCTCTGCTCCACGAGGTTGTTACTGGCTGAGGCCAGGAAGGCATCCGTGGGACCTGGGTCCGGTGAGGCCGCCTAGGATTGCTCGGGGCTGTCTAGGATTGCTCTTGGCCGTCGTCATGGGAGTGTCGGGGGCCGTCTAGGATTGCTCGGAGCCATCTAGGCTGCTCTTGGCCGCTGTCATGGGAGTGTCGGGGGCCGTCTAGGATTGCTCGGGGCCGTCTAGGCTGTTCTTGGCCGCAGTCATGAGAGTATCGGAGGCCATCTAGGATTGCTCGGGGCCGTCGAGGCTGTTCTTGGCCGCCGTCATGAGAGTGTCGGGGGCCGTCTAGGATTGCTTGGGGCCGTCTAGGTTGTTCTTGGCCGCTGTCATGAGAGCATCGGAGGCCATCTAGGATTGCTCGGGGCGATCGAGGCTGTTCTTGGCCGCCGTCATGAGAGTGTCGGGGGCCATCTAGGATTGCTTGGGGCCGTCTAGGCTGCTCTTGGCCACCGTCATGAGAGTGTCGGGGGCCGTCTAGGATTGCTCGGAGCCGTCTAGGCTGCTCTTGGCCACCGTCATGGGAGTATTGGGGGCGGTGTGGGATTGCTCGGCTTTCCTTATAGGTCTACACCATCAAAGGCTCCAACCCATTAAATGCTCCCAGGTCATTGCCGCTTAGGATTATTGAGGAAGGGGCCGCCTAGGATTGCCGCCGCCTAGGATTTCCTTCCATCTCTGCATCATTAAATGCTGCCCATTGATTTGTCTATGGGACGTTAATGACAAAAGGCGGTCCTTGGAAGAACCCACTCACATCACATAGCTCTTTTTCCCTCTTGTTCTCTCTTTTCATTTTTACGGACGCTTGTTGCAGCAAAGAGCAAAGCTGCGGACGAAATTAAATGCTCACCGCATCCTTGAAGAGAAAATCCAGTAGGCCAACGAGGCCGCCTAGGAACTATGCCGCTTAGGAAGGTAGCCGAAGATGGCCGCCTAGAAAAATTGTTTGAAAATTTTATTTTTATTGGCCATGGGCCTGTTAATTGATCCTATCATTTATATCTACTGCAACTATTCTTTTATACAATGTTACAGTACCTCAAGCAAAATTACCTATAGCCTAGTTTGGTATTCAAAAACTTCTACTCTCCATAGTATAGAATTGTTGTTGAGGAGGATTCTACAACCATTTTGGCTTAGCTTAGCAACCATCCCAATGTCTTTATCCCTTTGTAGAGAGTATTAAAGAGCTATTTACTTCTCTACCTTGCAATGTGTCTTCTCTCCAACTTTTCATTAAGAAAATCAAGCTTTTGATTTTCTGGTATGAATATTAACCTTATCTTATCTATGATTGTTCAGAGTATAAATATCCCTACATCATTTCTGAGCTTTCTCTGCTACCAAAAGAGAAAAAAGCAAGCTAAAATGGAATATATTTGAATATAACTAGATCCAGGATTCATCATTTTTTTTAATCTTGGATTCTCATGAATTTCAAAGGTATTCTATTTTTTTTTATTATTATTTTTAAAATCCATGAACTGTATGATATGTATAAAGAAGCAAAATCTATTTCTTTTTTATATAGACAAAAAAGGAAAAAAAGTTCAAAGTTATATATGTCAGGCTTTATAACCTCATCCATATTTAGATAGATAGGAAAAAAGATAAAAATTAACATCAATTCATGTACTTTATGAATTTATAAATAAGTACCAAGAAGAGGTAAATATTTTTTAAAGTATATATATATATATATATATAGCATTGCATGCTCCACAGAGATCGAAGAAGAAGTTCATTCAGGTCAATAGACCAAGCCCAACCTTTTTATTTTTTTGTTGACACCTGAAACATTAGACTTCATTTCTTAAAAGAACATTTAAAAAAAAAAAATCTCTCCGTCTTCTCTCCAGCCGCTATAGTGAACGGATATCAGCTAATTTGCAGCTTAAAAAAAGGAAAAAAAAAAATTCTCCCTCCAATAAACAACATCTAGTCTAACCCTAGCTTCAACCTTCTAATTAGTAACTCCAAATGGATCCGACAAAGTTGCAACTTATAAACAAATAAAAAATGCACCTTGATCGGATTAGAAAAGAATTAATTCTACATCCAATGCGGTTTCCATCAACTAGTGGCTGACAAACTTTAATATGCAGCTTGGACGGACATATCCTTCACAATCAGGTCTCTGCATGTTTATAATCTCATTATTGAGGGTGACTCTATGACTATTATTCGGTGGTTGCGGGGGGATAGTGACTCCCAACCCGCGACCAATCCTCTACTACAGGATATCTGGGCTATTTTCAGTGAGCTCCAGGGTGTTCAGATCCGTCACATTTATCGCGAAGCTAACTCGGCGACTGATTAGGTGGCTTCGAATGTGGCTCACCATTCTGAGTTTTGGAGTTGGAGGCAGGGTAATCACTGCCCTTGTGTATTACAGTAATTAGTGTATTCTGACCTTTATGGGCTGACTCGTACTCGTATTGTATGATCGCCCGTTTGTACCAAATATAAATAAATATATATATATGGAATAAAACCCGTGTTATGGTAAATAAAACCCAGAATGGTATAAATATATATACCATAAGCATCATCTACTTGTTATGGTAAATAAAACCCGTGTCATATATATATATATATATATCAAATAGAAGTAATCTTAGCAATTATTCTCACTTCGTAATATCCTGTTGACCATTTTTTTTTTTTTTGGTACATACGGGTGATCACACTAGTCGCGTGTGAATCAACCCAGATAGATCCGAACTCAAAATTTGCCTCAATAAAGAAGGACAGGGATCGCTCGGCTTCCATATCCATGATCCAGTATGATGCGCCGCTGCCGTAGCCACCCAGTCCGCCGCCGAATTAGCTTCACGATAAATATGACGGATCTGGGCGCAGTCGCTCTCCCGCAGGATAGTCCAAATATCCGAAAGAATCGGATTCGTAGGGCCAGGAGGCCAATTCTCCTTCTGCAACCAAGAGATGACCGACTTGGAATCACCCTCAATCAAAAACCTCTTAGCATGAAGAATCTGAGCAGCATAAGAGATGCCCGCCCACGACACATAAAGCTCAGACATAGGGACAGAGGAGTCAAGAGTACCAACCCTTCCGTAGCCAACAAGTCACCATGGTGACCACGAATGATAAAAGTAGAACCAGCAGCTCTACCGCGGACACTATCATCAAAATTTATTTCACTCAAGGAACAAAAAAACATTATGTGGGCCATTTGCTAATAAAAGGCAATAATGCATGTAATGGATGCATGCATGTTTGTGAAGCAAGTGCACCTGCAAGAAGGACCATCATTAGTGGCCGACGTGAGACTTCACCTATCATTATGTTTGATATCTAAGGATGATATATATCGTGGGCTCCTCTTGATTAGGATTCTACCTTTAAGTTATGTAGTCTGAGTTCATATAATACATGGATTAGAATGAAACTTTGTATTTACCATTGAATATGGAATAAAATGTAAAATTATTAAACAGGCAATGAAAAATTGTTATGCTCTTTAAACAAAATTAGAAAGCCCCCTTATACATTGTAATCAAAATTAATTTTTTTTGACTGTGAAATGCACCAAACGTATGCATCTTGCATTATTGATCTCCTCCTGAATTTTTTACTTCATGCATGAAAGTTGTCTTTATCTTCGTAGAAACGCTTTTGCTCTAATTAGTACCATTATGTACTATATATTTAATTCATTTGATATAATAGTTACACTCTTATTATCTAATTACATTGCTAGTCCAAATTATCTTATAACCTATAACATCATAATTATCAATATATAATATTTATGCATATATATATATATATATATATATATATATATATATATATATATATATATATATATATATATATATATATATATATAGAGGGGGGGAGGCGAAAGGAGATGACTATATTCGAATGTAGCTAAGTTTAGGATTCAATCATCTTTTTCATCCTTAAATTTACATACATCTTAGAGCCATTTTATCTTTTTTATTTTTTTATTTTTGGGATTCATAAACTGTGTAGGTTTAAGGATGAGGAAGATGATCAAATTCAGACTTAATTACATTCAGTCCGTCTACCTCTCTATCTCTCTCGATTTCTCTTTATATATATATATATATATATATATATATATATATATATATATATGTATATGTATATATTAAGGTACAATGGGTCATTATTGCTCAGCTGTTATTTTCTTTTTTATTTTCTATATTTGTAAATATAAATAAAAAAATGTGCAGTAGCTTTACAAGAATTAGATGAATTTTTATTTTGAAAAAGTCTTGTGCCGATGGATATGTAATCTTATATTAATCATGTATTGAATAAATTTTTAATATTTATATAAGATCAAACAGTTCAAATAATATTTTCAAGACTTTTTTTTTTTTTTTGAATAAGGTTCTGGATTGTTACAATTTCACAGACCTTTTGATAATCCCTCTCTTTTCTTCTCTCTCGACATGTCTCTCTTGAGACAAGGCCAGGGATCGAAGAAGCTCTAAGAGTTGGGATATCCAAGGTTTTGGTATCAAATTTTTTAAAAAAACATTGTAGTAATAATGAGGGAACAAGTCTTTGGTATTATGTTGAAAGTGATTATGGAGCTACTAATAGTCCTCTTTGAATACCAAAAATAGGACATGCTACAATAATTTTGAAAGGTCACCAAGCCATTGTTTTGAGAACCTGAAAGTGAGGAAATATAGTAGATATTGTGATGAGGACAGGATCAAACTAAAGTTACTCATACTCTCCAAATACATTTCACCACTTGAATCAGCTGTTTATACTCTCAAAGTAAATCTCTGTGCAAACAAGGTTATCAAATATATTCCAGGAGAGGCCAGTATAATAATAAATTATCCCAGGTGTGCGTACATTCGGGTGTTCACCTTTTCCTTCTGGTCTTTAGCACCAAATAGGATTTGATGATTATTTTCTACCACAACAGAAACAAAATCCCAACCTTTTGCACCTTTATAAAGGAAAAGAGGAAGAAAAACAAGCAAACAAAAAATTGTAAAAAAAATGAAGAAGAAGAAGAAAGAAAGAAAGAAAGGAGAAACCATGCGATCATTTCTGTCTAGATTCTGATATTGTCTGCAAGTACTTTTGCTTCACTTCAGAGATACCAGCAGCAAATCCTAGGTGCCAAATCCAGGGGAAAAAAGACTAGCAGACACTCTTCAAAAGTGTGGACCCAGTGCTGCTTCTAATTAGCTTGTATCCAACCTTCATCATGGTTAGTGAATCACAAGAAATCTTTCTGAAGTAAGAAGACTGGACACAGGAATCTATGAAACTTGAATAAAAAGGTATTATATTCTTCAGATAATAAAGATCATATTATATTATTCAACAACCACCAACCATAACATCATGTCATCTTAAATTAGAAGACTAGTTGAGAATGCATGCCGTTTTCTCACCTAATCCCAGGGAAAGGGATATTAGTGGTGGCAAAGAACAAGCAAGCAACAGTATAATATCCATGTACCATTTTTCTACTCTTCCATCAAATCTTGCTAGTTAGAGCAACCATTATTCTCTCAACCATCACAGGACGAATACAGAGGAGGTCCCCCATACTAAAGACAATGGGAGGTAGGTAAAGAAAGGGTCAAAGTTAGGCAGGGAAAAACGTGAGCCCCACTTATGAAGAGGACTCATGGACCTCACGTGTAATTGGGAGAAGGCTGGTTCTAAGGTTTGTGAATTGTGTTGCAATTTTTAACTCCGAATGATCTTTTTGAGTGGGGCAGGCCAAGTTCTAGACGTTTACCAACAACTTAATAATTTACTTGCAAGAAGACTACAATTGGTAAGTTTATCAAGAAAATGTTAAGAGTTGATATTTCCACCAGCAACGATGGATCTCAAAAAAAGAGAATACTATAATGCTCTGCTGTTAGAGTTGATGTTATGTCGCTCTCAGCACCTAAGTCCTTGCAAGCTCTCACCCTGATTCCACTTTCCCCGCTCAGCAGTTAGCTTGGCAACATTGTTAATTTGGAGGATAGAGGTTTAGCAGATCGTTAGTGTGGATTAATATGGAAGGGAGCTCAAATCCCTGTTCACAAGCACTCGGAGGGCCTGGAGGAATAATCACAAAACTGAGGGCTGAAATCTAGCAATATTAGTATTTTCTTGGGGGTTGTTTGTAAAAATCGAGAGGTTAAGTTGCATGCTTGGGAATCCTAAAAAGACTATATAAACAACTGTCTTCTATTCCAGAACCATACGTAGTTGGACTGTTTTACTGGCATTTGAAGGCTGCTATGGAAGTTAAAACTTTCTGACGAAATGTATCCTGGCATAAAATTCCTTGCAAAATGCTACTTGTCATTTGAAACAATCTTAGTTCTAATGAGGGGCTTTGTGATCTGTGCCTTCATAGTAAGGAGGATTGCAATCATGTATTGGTCGTTCGTAAGATGGCTAAATAGAGTTAGGAGCTGCTTAAAACTTATTAAGTATGATTGTTCAATCCCAACTTATTTCCAAGAGCTCCTATGTTGGTTTTCTAGGATTTGGGTTAATAATATAACCAAAACTGAGGTGATTATGATTGGTTGGCAGTCTCAAAATGAGTTTTCTTCCCCTAATGACATAATAAACTGACCCATCTTCTTAGGTACTTAATATTGGCAAGCTTATATGCTTCTTATCAATCATTTATTAGTTATCATTGATCCACAATCAAGGCTCCAGGACTACTGTAATGGTACATCTTTAAACTTTTTCAATTCTGTGGTAGTTACTTGGATGCCTTCTCTCTTTGATGTGAATAAGGCCAACTTTGATTGTTTGGTTAAAGATGATGCAAGGAGTATCAAATATATTCTTAGAGATCACATGGATCGCCTTATTTATATTACTGAAAAGAAAATTATATCTTGTTCAATGCCTTACGCTGAGTTGGTGGCTGCTTGGGAGAGTCTTTGTAGTGTTCTCTTTAATTTTAAAGCTAATCAAACATGGTTGGAAAGTGATTCAATAATTGCTGTATCTTGAATTAGTAGCATCTTAGCTACTTTAAGTCAGACAAACTCCTTTTACAAGATATATGGCAGATTAAGTACATTGAACCAACACTTATGGTTGCTCATGTGCACAGAGAAACCAATCCAATGGCTAATTGGCTAATCACGTATTAGCTACTTTATTATGTGCTGATGTAAGTGGCACTGTGCATTTCAATGACAATATGGGTGCTTTTTGTTTCAACACACTTGCTGTTGCCAGACGTTTTTTTTGATAATTTTATGATTAATTTTCTTGTTAGTGTTGCTATTGGGAGACTTAGGAACTCTCAAAGGCTTTCTACTATGACTTCAAGGAAGTAAGACTCGAAAACCTTTATGGAGAAATTTTTATATCAGGAGAATCTTTTAGGTATTGTTTTTTTTTTATTTATTTATTTAAGATGAGACTACATTATCTAGTTTCCCCTGAAAGATTTTTTTTTTTCAAAAAAGTTATAGAAACAATTTTTAAAGGATATTGTCAATGAAAGCAGCACAAGGCATGCCTCCAATGCCAATACTTTAAAAATAAGGATGTTAGGTAAGTCAGAGCTTGGCTTAGGGATTAGTTATTTTTTTCTGAAATGAGATGAAGTAGACAGCCAACGTTTCCAAGATGATCGGTTAGCGTATAGCAATATCAAATGGCTACATTCAATGAGGGTTGTTGACCAGTTGCTTCAGATTGAGGGATGCTTTAATTTTCTTAGCTTGCAAGAGGCATTGGTGGATTGCAATTGGCTTTAAAGAAAGTTGACTAGTTGGAACTACTCACCTTCCAAATATCTCCATTACTTAAACTGATGGCACGATCATCACAAGAGCAATTTGACCTTACCATTCTTTGCAGTGAACAAAGACCACTTCAACCCATCCTTTTCAAAGTAGAGCCATTTTAACCCATCTATCCCACTTGAGCATGCCTTCTTTGACAAGGATAGGAGCTGAAGCAAAGATCTTCACCCTTTGCAGAATTTATCAAAGGGAAGGAGAATTTACATTGAAGCAGAAAAGAAAATTATGAGATTGGGTAATTAATTAAGCTGCCACAGTTCTCTACATGGTCACAATCTCTAAGGGGAGCTAACAACAGAGCTTAGGAAAAGAGGAGAAAGAGAAAACTAAGATGGTTTGGTGACTTAGAGCAGGTCTGAAATGCTGTTTCCTGAGCTGTTGTATCCAAAGACTATAGCAGGAAATTTTAAAAGTGGAACCTGTTGACTTATTCCACAACCAAACACCATTACAAGACACCAATGCTGCATGCTGTGAAGTTGGCATCCACATATCTATGGAAATATTCATTTGCTTAAAATAATACTTCGATTTATCACCAATAATCTCTTTCTTGTCAAAGAGGCAAAAAAGCACTAATTTGAAAAGGTTCTGGTTGGTTGCATGCAGCTGGATCACTTTTTATGTCCAGCAACTGCAACTGTTCTTTTGTCTTCTCAAGGAAGTGAGGTTTTATACGTAATTAAAAGTTCAAAAAAAATATTTTAAAAAAAGGGCATAAATATTGCAACTCCACCTTCAGCTAACAAGATTATAGACAAATTTGAGCAACTGGGATTGGGCATTCAGAATTCTTGCCATACCTCTAAGCTGAACACGTGATAAAGCTGCATAACCTCTGCATGAAATTCTAGAAATTATGCAAGGCATCACCATTGCCATGATTATTTACACAGATATTATGTCCATTGACAAATTTTGAAAGATGATTGGTATGTTTATAAGAATTTCTCTCAAATCTAACTGGAATTGCTTCTTTCCAGCTGCAACAAACTCCAGTTGCTCACCATTTTTAATAAATAGGAAATATAGATCTCAGGAATCAAAGAGAAAATTAAGTTAAAAATCAACATCACTACAGCATAGTAGATGACCGAGTCAGGATGGGGTTGGATGTACCAGTTTATGGTTGAAATATTTGGAAGAAAATCGGTGAAAGCGATGGGATAGCAGTAATGAATGACCCAGAGTTGGTGAGGTGTGACAAGCTTGCATGTTGGCTGGGTCTGGGAGTTGGTGGCTGAAGCTGAGCAAAAAAAGTCACTAAGTTTAACCGTCCACATCAACCAGAGTCCAGTTTCTTCCAGTACAGCTGTTGTGTGAACGAATAAAGATGGTTTAACAAAGATTCTGGTTTCAAATGGTGGATGGATTTATGAGAATATGGTTGCAATCCATGCTTTGGGGCTGGTTGGAGGTTGATCTGATCTCATTTGGCTATTTCCAATTAGGCTTCGTTGAGTCAAAATTACTCAGCTGATCAGCTATTATGGTTTACATTTGCATGGATTGTACTTCAATTTGATGTATAAAGGAACTAATAGAAATGGCCAAGAGCAGAGTAGAATGGAATCAATTGAAACAGATGTGAATCATCACCTATGCATGGTCCAATTGACAGAGATGTTGATTGGAACCATGTCAAGCACCTATGCATATAATATACTGCCATGATTGATATAGGCTGACATGATAATACTATTAATATGCAGTCAAGACTTTCTAGTTATTTTACTGCTTCAAATGACATTTATTACAAGACAAATTCTAAAATCAATGTTTAATGGTTGCTAACCCAAATTTTACCATGGTGGTTAAGATTTTGATGTTGTTGTCCTAGTTTATCAGCCATCACATCTCAATTCCTTTCAAAATATTTCCACACCTTCCATCTTTCACTGATAAAAACTGTAATGTTGATTCATCTTTATCTTGGTCACCATCAAGATGATTAATATCTTAACCTTTTAAAACCTTGATTGACCACCAACACAGGCAACTTGCAAGGTGGACACCGGCACTGAGCCAGCTAGTTCAGCTAATATTTTATGACTCAGTTGCTACCTCCTTTCCTTTCTACTTCCCATGCCAAGGGTAAATCTGTTGACCAAATTCCTCTTTTCGTTACTTAATTTTTTTTAATTCATCTTACTCTGTTTTTTTTTTTTAGCTAAGACTTGTTCAAATTTTATTATTTAATTCTGGAAAATATAAAGGGGGAAGACTTGTTTCACATCTAAACTCCTGGACCTCATTTGTTTATGAGCATAACTTTGCCTCTTCTGTGGTCAGGCTTCGCTCAAACTTTAGCGTTTGACCTTCAGGAAAAACAGTAGGGGGGGAACTATTTCCCTGCTAACTCGAGGCCTCATTTAAATACAACTTGCTGACATTAAAGCCATTATTTTACATAAGATTCACTCACTTATGTTAAATAATTATGAATCAAGTTCCCTAAATGTAACGAAAAATGATTTCATATCAAACCTTGGAGATTTTAGATAAACATTCTATCTATGCCTCATTATCCAAAACTGATAATGAAAGGAGTTCACGTAAAAATTTAATAAAAATATGAAATTCATAATTATAGCTTATAGTTTAAGCTCTATTTTGGACAACCATCAAGGCTAGTTGTTAGGAAACAATTATTTTACATAGCTGGTGGAAAACAACTACCTACCTTCCCCTCCAAGCGGATAAACATATAAACATTAATAAACTATGACCATGGATGAAATTTAACCCTGTTTTCCCAAGAAACTCCACTCTTAGAGCTTCTAAAATTGCAATAGAAAAAATAGAGAGTCACAACAATCAAATGCAATCAATCATTTTAATAAAACTACCACATGCTATCAAGCTTCGATCATCCTCACCAAAATATGTAGTATTGACCAAACACCCATCCTAAAGAGCGAGTCAACTGGCCTAACAACGATGGAAAATTTTCAGCAGCAAGGTCATAGGAAAACTTCACTTGCCTACTTTTCCCATTTCCTTGCAAGAAAAATGACATGACCTAATATTGGTGGAAGTCAACAGGCTGGCTGTCTTAAACAAATGCTTACATGTTAACAAGGCTTGGCCTCAAAAAAATTTGGGCCAAACTAGGACTTATTCAGGGAAAAGACTTGCTGCATCGCCCTTTGATTAACAAGCGCGCATCGGTTACGCAGATTGATCGCCTGCATGTATCGATGCACATGCGATGCACAGCAAGGCCCATTGTTATCACTGCATATCCATCAACATGCCTGAACAGCTAATCCGCGCAACCGATGCACGCTTACTGCACCGAAAGGGCAAACCTTTTTCTTTACTTAGACTGACTTTGGCCTAGCATCTTCGCTTCTATGCTGAGCCTGTCAAGCTTGGGCGTGAGCTTGTAACATGGGCTGGATTGTTGTATCACTGGGTCTTTTCCCTGGGTTTAGGATCTTAACCTGCCAGATTGGGCCCAACTTGATCTTCTGGCCAGGTAAATAAACTAAGATCAGAATGCCAGATGATCAATGTCAAGGATGTGCCAAGGTCTCAAACTTGGCAGTGCCTACTTTTCCACCAATAATGGCAGCTCCACCATGTAAAATCTTCAAGGGTGGACAAAGGAGCATACTGTTCTATCCATGAAGATTGGCAAAATACTTGGAATCTCTGCACTTTATTAGCTTCATTCTGCTTATCTAGTGGAGGGTGGAGTGGTTGGGAGATGTTGAAGTTAACATCCTGCGTTACATGGATTGCTTTCTGATCTTTGTCGAACATCAAATAATGATAATTGTATAAAAGATGAAGGGATAAATGTGATAAAAACATTTTACATCAAATCAAAACAAATCATTTGATGGTTTGAATGAGAAGAAAGAGGACCGTCAAGGATGGATGGCATGTCGCGACAACTTCTACAATTATTTTAATGAGCCTTTTGATCAGCCTTACCCCCATTCTCAACCAAAAAAAAAAAAGTAGCGCTTTCATCCATTGAAAGTTTATTATTTAAAGAGATATAAAGTCAAATATATTTTTTTATTAAACGCATGGCAGTAGACCCGGCTACGAGCGTTTTTTTTTTTTTTGCCACCGGTTATCTTCAACAAATAAAAAATTTACGTTTGGGCTCTTCAGAGGTACATCATTTTCTTTCTTTTATATTGTTAAGATGCATACATGTGCATGATCCATTGTACTTGCACGAATTTATTTTTTTATACATCCAGATCATTCTTTCATGTTTTGATTCAACATCTGGCTATTACTTCAATTCATGCAGGAATAAAGTTTACTTTTCTATACATCCAGATCATTTTTTATTTTAATCCAACGGCTAGTTATTGTCCCAATTCATATAGGAATAGGATTCTGATTTATAAAAAGGAGGCTATGAGCATGGATTGGGGGTACGCTTTGAAGATGATCCTATTGGTGAGGTTTTTGAAGTTCTTGCGAAAGGGTTATGTGGCTTTTGAGAGTTAAGTTCTTATTATTTTTCTCTTATAATGTTGTGTCATGGATTAATAAATAAAAGAATCATCGAGGAGGTATTGCCCGTGGACATAGGCCAAGGATAAAAGGCCAAACCACATTACATCTTGTGTGTTGATCTTTTTATTTGTTGCTTGATTATCTCTCTTACGACGTTATTTGTTTGTTCAATTAGTTTTCTCTACAAAATAACCTGGATTATTGCTATGTTTGTATACCATGTAATCTGAGGTGTGCTCGGTTTTTACCCGATCAGTTCCTTCAGTTTAGTACCAGAGTAAAGTTGATCTTTTTTAAAAAAGATTTTTTTCGAAACAATGGCAAGCAAGGTGATGACAACTAAATATGAAGTACCAAGGTTTGATGGATCAAACTTTGCACTTTGGAAGATGAAGATGCAAGCGGTATTGATCAAGGATGGTTGTGAAATTGATTTACAAGGAAAAAAAATAAATTGCAAGAGATGTTGGATGAGCAATATATGGAGAAAGATAAACTAGCTATGGCAAACCTCTCTATTTGGTATTAGATGATTATATATTATTTAATATTGAGACAAAGACTACTGCAAAAGGAATTTGGCAAAAGTTGAAGAATCTCTATGAAGGAAAGTCTTTGGTGAATAAAATTTATCTGAGACGGTAATTATATAATATGAAGATGAAGGATGGGGCATCAGTTTAAGAGTACTTAGGAGTATTCAATTCCATTGTGAGCAAGCTTATAGCCCTAGATGTAAAAATTAAAGATGAAGAGAAGGCCAACATTTTACTGTGTTATATGCCAGAATCTTGGGATAATCTCATTATGAACTTGAGTCATATTGAAACCCTCAAGATAGAGTCAATTGTTGCATCATTGCTAATAAAGGAGATGAGGCGGAGATCTAGCAAAAGAAGCTCTTCTAGGGAGGCCATGGTAGCACGGGAAGACCTTTCGAGAAGGAACGTTATAATCAAGGGAAATCGAGATCTAAATCCAAGGGCAAAAAGAAGGTAAAGTGTTGGAATTATGAAAAATAGGGCATGTGAAGAAAGATTGCCGGACTAAAGAAGTTGATACAACAGTTGAATCAGAAAGTTTCCAAGGTAATATAGCAGAAGGCAAAACTGATTTATCTATTTCAGAAGATGGGGATGCTTTGACAACAATTGAAAGCTCTGAACTTGCACATCATTGGATTTTGGATTAAAGGGTATCTTTTTACATGACTCCTTTTAGGGAGTGGTTTTATACATACAAATCATGGGATGGTAAACTTATTTATTGGATAACAATGATATTTGTCCATGGTTAGAATTGGAGATGTTCGGATCAAGATGTTTGATGGTTCAATTCGGATGTTTTCTAATGTGCGGCATGTCCATGCACTTCGTAAGAGTCTGTTATTACTTGGAAAGCTTTACAAGCAAGGTCTCAAGTTTATCGAAGAGAAAAATCAATTGAAGGAGTGCCAAGGGAGTTTGATGGTGATGAAGGGAGAGCTTTTGGGTAACCTATATAAATTGGTGGGCGAAACTCAGGTGGGAGAGGCAGCAGTAGCAACTGCAAACATTGTGTCTCCTACGATTTGGCATCATTGTTTAGGATATATGAGTGAGTGTGAGCTACAACTATTATCAAATATGGAGCTTCTTCCATGGTATAAGTCAGCGTCACTAGAATTTTGTGAAGACTGCATCTATGACAAGCAAAGAAGGCTTTCTTTCTCTTTATCACTACAGTAGAGTAAGGAATTTCTTGATTTAATCCATTCAGATGCTTGGGAATCACCTGATAAGTCATTGGGTGGGTGTTCCTATTTCGTGTCCTTCGTTGATGATTATTCTTGCAAGACTTGGATATATATTCTGAAGCATAAATCTGATGTTTTTGAGACTTTTAAGAAATTCAAGGCTCTAGTGAAAATAGAAAAAGGTTTGAAAATCAAGTGCCTACGTTCAAATAATGGAGGAGAATATTTCTCCAAGGAATTTGAGAAGTTTTGCAGAGAGCATGGAATTCAGCAATACCTTACAGTACTTGGTACACCATAACAAAATGGTATGGCAGAGAGATTAAATAGAATATTCATGGAGAGGGTCCAAAGTATGTTGAGTTTTGCAAAACTTGACAAGAGGTTTTGAGCAGAGGCTATAAATACAGCCCGTTACTTGATTAATTGAGCACCAACAAAAACTCTTGGGTGTGAAATTCTAGAGGAGTTTTGGAGTGGTAAGACAGTAAATTATTCTCATCTCCATATTTTTGGATGTAGTGCATATGCATGGATTCTAAAAGAAAAGAGAACAAAATTAGATAAGAACTCTTAAAGGTATATTTTTCTTGGCTATGCTAAAGGAGTAAAAGAAGATCGATTGTAGGACCCTACTACCCATAAGATCATTGTTAGCTGAGATGTTGTTTTTAATGAAGAATCTTTTCAAGGCATCAAGGAAGAACAAGATGATAAAGCTATTATTCTTATTGAATTCTTTGATGCACGTGATAAGCAGCAATCAGAGCAAGTACAATCAAATAATGAAGCAGTAGCTAGTGAACCGAGCGCAGAGTCTTTACAATCATCTGAAGATGCTATTTCTCTAGATGAACCACTAACAGAGTTAGAGCGGCTTAGGAGGGTCATTAGGCATCCTTCTAGGTATAATGATTATCTCACTTCTTTTATTCCTTCTGCTAATCATGTTTGTGCTTATGTTGCTTTAGTGAAGAATGATGAGCTAACTTCATATAAGGAGGCCTGTGAGTCCACCAATGCTAGAAAGTGGCATTACACTATGGAAGAGGAGATGGAGACACTTCGGAAGAACACGACCTGAGAACTTGTAGCTTTACCGAAGGAAAGAAGTTCAATTGGCTATCGGTGGGTATATAAAGTAAAAAAAGATTCATATGAAAATGTAGAGAGATTCAAAGCGCGTTTGGTGATAAAGGGTTATGCTCAAAAGTCAGGATTGACTTTGATGAGATTTTCTCATTGGTGGTTCGATTGACTACTATTCGAGTTGTGTTGGCAATCGCAACAGTCATGGATTTGGAACTTGAGGATGTAAAATTAGCTTTCTTACATAGCAATTTAAAATAGGAGATTTATATATCACAACCTGAAGGTTTTATTGAAAAAGGTAAGGAAGAGTTAGTTTGTCGGATGAACAAATCATTGTACGGTCTTAAAGAGGTGCCAAGGTGTTAGTACAAATGATTTGATTCCTTTATAATGAGTTTGAGATTTGACCGATTGAAGGCAGATCATTGTGCATATTTCTGCAGCTATGATGATAGAAGCTTCTGTATCTTGCTACTGTATATCGACGATATGATAATTACAGGGAATAACAAGAGTCGGATATCAAATCTGAAAACTCAGTTGGCTGGGGAGTTTGAAATGAAGGACTTAGAAGCCGTAAACCAAATACTTGGGATAAAGGTGCTACGGGAGAGGAAGGATAGGAAGGTCTGGCTTTTACAAAAGGGATATGTGGAGAAGGTTCTGCGGTGCTTCAATATGCAGAATGCAAAGTCGGTTTCTATCACGTTTCCTACCCAATTAAAATTGTCAGCAGAGCAATCACCCAGCACAAAAATAGAAAAGGCTGATATGGCCCAGGTGCCATATTTATTAGCAATAGGGAGTCTTATGTTTGCCATCGTAAGTACAAGATCAGACATTGCAAAAGTAGTGAAAGTTGTGAGCCAATTTATGGCAAATCTAGATAGTGACCATTGGAAAGTAGTTAAGTGGATCCTCAGATATCTGAGGGGGACATCTGATTTCTCACTCTATTTTGGTTCAGTAGATTTGGTGTGCATTGGATATGTGGATTCTAATTTTGCAGCAGATCATAACAGGAGGAGATCTACCACAGATTATGTGTTCTTTATGGGTGGTGGTGTTATAAGCAGGGAATCCAAGCTTCAGTCAGTGATCGCATTATCAATGACAGAGGTAGAATATATTTCTATGGCACATGCATGTAGAGAAACTATTTGGCTTAAGAGGCTTCTTGGGAAATTCAGGGTGAAGCAGGATGTGATAAGAGTGAATTGTGATAGTCAAAGTGTATTGCACTTGGCGAAAAATCAGATGTTTCATTTCAACAAAGCACATCGACATTCGATATCATTTTGTAAAAAATATGGTGGATGATGGTTTGATCTCACTATTGAAGATTCATACCAATGCAAATCCAGCGGATATGTTGACCAAGCCTATAACTCGAGAGAAACTAAATTGGAGTAAAGCTTCTCTTGGTCTTGGAGCTACTTAAGCAGTGGGAGGTTGGCAAGGCCTCCAGGGATGACGTTCTTTGCCATTTGGCACATGTCTTCGATCAAGTGGGAGAATTGTTGAGATGCAGACATATGCGCGGCCCGTTATACTCGCACAGGTTTACTTTCTTATACATCCAGGCAATCCTTTCATGTTTTGATCCAACGGTTGGTTATTGTCTCAATTCATGCAGGAATAGGGTTTACTTTTCTATACATCCAGACCATCCTTTTTGTTTTAATCCATCGGCTAGTTATTGTCCCAATTTATGCAGGAATAGGGTTTGGTCTATAAAAAGGAGACTGTGAGCATGGGTTGGGGGTACGCTTTAGAGATGATCCTATTGGTGAGGTTTTTGGAGTTCTTGTGAGAGGGTTCTGGGGATTTTGAGATGTAAGTTCTTATCATTTTTCTCTTATAATTTTATGTCGTGGATTAATAAATAAAAGATCATCGAGGATGTCTTACCCGTAGTGTTGGGCACTGGCTCATACCGGGCTAGGCACGGCCCCTAATGGCTATATAGCCGTTTCTAGCTATTTTCAATGGCTAGAAACGGCTATAAACGGTTATATAAGGGAGGTTTTGACCATTTTACCCTCCCCTAATAGCCATATAATAGCTATATTGAAGGGTACTTTTGAAAAAAAAAAATTTGGGACTTCTATAAATAGCCCATTCCTCCCTCATTCTCACCACACCAAACCAACTCTTCTCTCCTTCTCTACTACTACTATTTCTCTCTTCTAGCAAGTGCTCTAGCAATTTAATTTTTAGTTTCTAAGTGTTCTGGCAAGTGGCAAGTGCTATAGCAAGTGTTCAAGTGCTACACAAGAGGAGGTTCATATTGAGAAGTACAAGAGAAAAGATGTTACTTCTTGTTGAGAGGTGAGAGCATAAGACTCAAGAGGAAGCTCACAATTCTAGGCTTCATGCCTCCATCTCTGATCCACTTCTCGATTTTTCTTGTGGTTACTTTTTATTTTTTTCATTCATTAATTAAAAATTTTAGATATGACATCTTATGATGAAAGTAATTTTGACATACATCCTTTTTTTAAGGGTAAGGAAACTTGTGATGCCCCTCCCAATAGTCCCACATCGAAAAATTGGGAGTTGGTTATATGGTTTATAACCGATTAAGAAAGATTGACAAGTAACAATTGGATCCCTTTTGGGCTGTGATGGCCCAAGTTGGTGTGAACCTTGTCCGTCTTGCTTTCTTGTAATGAAACGGGTTCATGGGTTTGCGGGCCTGGATCATTACGATATGGTATCAGAGCCATACACCAGCAGGAAGTGCAGGAGCTAATGCCACACAAGGCAAAATGCTACATCCATAAGGGATGGGAGCCACCTCTTGAACCTGTGGGGGCCACCTCTAGAATCTTTCCTGCCTGGTGGTTGCGATCATGTGCCCCTGGCGATGAGAACATCACCTCTATAAGGGGAATAGATTGTGATGCCCCTCCCAATAGTCACACATTGAAAAATTGAAAGTTGGTTATATAGTTTATAATTAATTAAAAAAGATGAACAAGTACCAATTGGATCCCTTTTGGGATGTGGTGGCCCAAGTTGGTGTGGACCTTGTTCGTCTTGCTTTCTTGTAACAAAACTGGTTCGTGGGTTTGCAGGTCCGGGTTGTTACAAAACTAATCCCCAACCCCAATCCCAAGTTTCCTCTAGAGTCATGTTAGTGAATGTCAAACCTCTTCTCGTAAGAGAACCAGTGATGTTTAGAATGATTTAGATAGAATTATTATTGATGAAGTTTACAAAGCAAACTATAGAAAATGTGCAAAACTTTACAGTTGTACTACTATTGAGGGAACAGGGCATTTAAAAAGACATCAAGAGACTCATAGGATGAATGATTCTCGTCAGCAAAGTACCCTTAATATACAAGAGGGATCATTTGTAGGTAATTTTGCATATAATCATAAAAATTAGAGAAAATTACTTGTAAGATGGATAGTTTAGGATGAATTACCTTTTAGTTTATGTGAATCTTATAATTTTGAACGTTATATTCAATTAGGCCTACAACCTGCTTATAGAAGAACTAGTAGGCGTATATTTAGAAGAGTGGCTATGACAAACTTTTTAGCAATGAAACAAAGTTTAACTGAAACTCTCTCAAATTTAAATGCAAGAGTTTCTTAATATCTGATATTTGCTCATTATATTGATAATGATTGGCTACTAAATAAATAAATTCTTGCTTTTCGTACTTTTCATTTTCTGAGGCAACAAATTTTATATGCTATTTATCAAACTGCATGCTCATATAATATTAATGATAAAATAGTGTCTATTACTTTTAATAATGCATCTAATAATAATTATGCTATTGCATTATTAAATGACTCTTTGCATCTCATTTTAAATGGATAATTATTTTATATTAAATGTGCATGTTATATATTAAATATTTATGTTCAATCTGGCATGGACATAATTCAAGATGTTATTTCAAAAATTAGAAATACAGTTTCTTTTATTCATGTTTCAAGAGCAAGACTTCAAGAATTTAAACAATTATGTGTAGATCATATAAACGTTTTAAAAAATTTAAACTTGATGTAATTACTCATTGAAATAGTAGCTATACCATTAAGTGCTTAAATTAATGATCATGGATTAGGATTTACATTGACTGAAACTGATTGTAATAAAGGTAAAATTTTAGAAGATTTTTTTGTTACTTTTTATGATGCTATAAATGTTCTTTCTAGTATTTATTATCCAACTTTTTGTTCATATTTATAAAAAGCATATATAATTAGTGAAAAATTAAATAATATAAATATGATGATGTTTTAATGCCTATTATACATCATATGGAAACTAAATGGAATGAATATTGGAATAGGATATGTCCTTTGAATAACTTAGCTATTATTTTTGATCCTAGAGTTAAATTAACTGGCGTAAATTTTTTAATTGATGAATATTGTGAAAACATGAATCAAGATCCTAAAGATAAGGTAACACGACTTCTTAATGATATTTATGCTTTATATGATGACAAAATTCATGGATCTAGAATACCTGTTCAAAGCTCTGCTTATTCTTTTAGATCTCGTTCGTCATCTATTTTTTCATTCATTGCACAAAGAAGACACACATGCTTCATCTTCTTCATCTCACTCTTCTTCATCTTTAAGTAATGAATTAGAATTTTATTTATGAAACGATCTTCATTCTGCATATGATAAAGATCAAATAGAAAATCTAGATATTAGCTTGGTGGAAGAGTGTTACAAATCAATATCCTATTATGTCTGCCATTGCATGGGATATTTTAGTTGTGCCGATGTTTACAGTAGCATCGGAATCCGCTTTCAGTGCAGGTCGGCATGTTCTGAACGAAAAGTAAAGTAGAATGACTGGTGAGATGGTTGAGATGCTTCTCTGCTTCAAAGATTGGTTGGATGCTGAGGTGAGGCTTCAAGATAAAGGTAGACATGATTTAACCAGTGAAAATGATAATGATATAAATACTACTAATGAGTAAGTCATCTCTATTTATATATATATATATATATATATATATATATATATATATATATATATATATATATATATATATATATATATATAGTAGTCATCTCTATTTTTTTCTTCTTTCTTATTATATTCTAGAGGTTAGGCCTAGCTTCCCTTCCTTCATGTACCATTTTGATTTTAAATTAATAAATGGGTAGGGGTCTATGCCAAACCCTCCACATTAAGTGGCTTCATATGAATAAATTCTTTATTTTTAATAATTTTTAATTTATTAAAAAAATATTTTTTTACTTAAATTTTTTTATCAAGCCCATAAGGGTCGTGCCGGCCCAGGCCCCTATGGGCCGGTACGGCCCGATTCATGCCGGCCCATGGGCAGCATGGTCCGATGCCCAACTCTATTTGCCCATGAATATAGGCCAAGGATAAAAGGTCGAACCACGTTACATTTGGTATGTTGATCTTTTTATTTGTTGCTTGATTATCTCTCTTGCAATGTATTTATTTGTTCAATTACTTTTCTTTACACAATGATCTGAATATTGCTGCATTTGTATACTATGGAATCTGAGGTGTGCTGATTATTATTCGATCGATTACTCTATATATATATATATATATATATTATTTATAAAGATATTTTTATCAAAAGTCATTTCAATTAAAAAAATATTTCTTTCATCACGTGGGAATAGTTCCTGTACAATCACCTTTCTAAGTTTTGCGCCAAATTCTTTTTTTATCATTTCTTTCATTCATTCATTAAGTAGATTTATGATGACAGTTTTTGTCAAAAGCCGTTAAAAATAAAAAACTTTTAGAAGTTGAAATGCACCTTTTACTGATCCCGTTTCAAAGCTGAAGGCGTTTAACGATGTCCCATCGATATGTCTTCTGAATTCAAAAAGGAAAGTAGGGTATTCACTATGCCTTCTTTATTGAAAAACAAAAGAAGTACATTCGGATTTTAAAACTTTTTTTTTTTTTTTATTTTTCATGCATATGCTCGAGAAATCATGGATTAGAGCATAAAACAGATAGCTACATACGCGGCAAGCAGTCCTGCCATGTCCATCCGTTTTTAATTATTCAAAAAAATAAAAAATAAAAACATAAAAAACCTATTTGTAATGTCTTATAATCGGCATAGACTATTGGTTGAGTTCGTTTTGATACTATTTATTACAAATTTAGAACATCATCTAAAGCTAATTATAAAATTATATTTGAGCTTCTCGATCCTATATGAGTTTCGAAGAACTCTTTACCATATAATTGATGTAGGACTAATTATCCTCAACATAGGCTCTTATAATTCTAGTAGAGAATTTCATTTTGTGCCACCTTGAAACTTCTAAATTTTTTATGTGAAAAAGCTAGTAGAGGCTTAGAGGGTTGGTTAATATATAATAGATTTATAAGTGTTGGCGCAGATTATGACTATCTAATTGATAAGACTGAGTTTAGAGTTACACTCTATGTTCTTAAGATACTTTCGTCCCTAATGATGCTTACGGTTTGTATGACGATTGTCTTCCAGAATACAGCAGTTTTCCTTTTGATGAATGCAACACTACAATTCACTAAAAACTTTGAACCCAAAATGCTTCTTTCTTTTCTATGCACTATAATTATACTTCCCTTAAGATTATGCAAATGCATAAGAGAGGAAAGAAATTGAAATTGAATTGATTGAAATGCAAATGTATACGGTCCTATTTATAGTCTTTAAGTGCCCTTTGAAAGCAACCCTACGGTTTTAATTTTAATTTGAATTAATTTGATCGGATTTGATCAAAGATGTGAGGGTAAGGGCTTATCACCCTTGATATGTCCATTCATCTTCGTGATCTTCAGATCATGTGATCTGATAAGCCTTTCTATGTTCGAAAAGTTGTTTCCACGATCAAATAAGCATTTTATGATTAGATAAGTCATTACACGGCTTTGATACACCGTTTCACGATCGGATGATCATCTTATCACCAACAGCATGATTGGATAGGCGCTTTATCACCAACGGTCCACGGATAGTCAACTGTTGATCGATCAACCGATGGTCAATAGTTCAACGGTCTTTTCATCAACGACTGCGATCAATCCAAGCCATGATCAGTCGATCAACACTGCTTTGATAAATCACATCAGTCCATCGTTTGATCTCAGCCCCTCATCTTAATCCGATCAATTTTCTTATGATTTAAAAAAAATTTAAAGCCTCTCAAGCTAAAGCCTCTCAAGCTCCTCGCGAAGATGCCTACAAAGCGCTCCTTCGCACACGCGTGCGCATGCCTTATGGTGAGCCTAAGAAACTTAAGCATAAAGGAAAAGGTTTACATATAAGTGAACCTCCTTTCTTAATTTTCGATATGGACTAAATGTCCTCTCAATTTCTCATTCATACATATAAGGAGGTAATGGGCTTTCAAGGCCCATTTGGGTATTCAAGGCCTATTGGCCCATTACCCAACCATAAGTAGGTAAAGTATATAAATTATAGAAAGGAGTGATGTGAAAAATAGTAGACTAAATCCAGCATTTTTTTTTTTTCTCTCTCGAAAGAAATTCTCAAAAAAAAAATTGAGCATTATTTTGATATCGAATAGTCTTTTCTTACATTGGTGTGTAATCAAATGGCAAGAAAGCAGCTAACTTGTCCTTTATTCCCATTATATTTTGTTCACATGGTAGTGACCATCATGAATAATGTCACAAATTATTTCCAAGCTAAAAGTTTAGAAAAGTGATTTTTGAAAATGTTACATTTTCAATAATTATCATTAATCTTATACCATTCTATAATAGTTTTGGAGTTGGTTGTAGTAATATCATATTATCAAAAATCTTATATTCCTGATAATTTTATATTAGCTAGATTGTTAGGAATGCAAGATTATCATATTTGATTTGCTTTGATAATAATACCTTAGATTCCCAAGAATACAAAATTTCACATTATCATGCTTTTGAATTCTATTTGTATTTTGTTATAAATCTTTTGTCACTTTTAAGTGGCTAGCCATTTTAAGCTAAAACATGAAATGATCTAATAAAAAGCAAGGATTCATCATAAAGTTATTTTAAAATATCATATATTTAAATTTTATAGCTATTTAAGAATTTATACATAAATAAGAAATAATATATTACGTATATAATAATATTTAAATAATACAAAATATTTAATATATAATAATTTAATATGCAATCAGATTATAAATATTAATAATTTTAAATTTGATATTGATATATTATAATATAAATAGATAATAGTGTTCAATATTAAATATTATGTTAATAATAAATCTAATCTTAATATTAACATTATATATTTAATAAATATAATATTAAATTTCTAAATATCATCAAGTGTATATTAATATATAATCGTATTAAATGTTATTAAATAAAAGTTAAGAGCATAATTTGTTACAATTGGATTTGATAATCTCTAATACCTACCTTTTAGAAGAAAAATAGATTATCATGACTTATGGTAATCTTATATCAAATATATAATCAGTCATATTATCATGTCTAATTGCTAAGTATGGTAATCTTAAATTATTACATAAATTACTACCAATCAAATGCCACAAGAAAATGCGATAACTTTTTTATCCATTTTGGAGTTGTTGGGGGTAGAATCGTCATTGCATTGATAATCGTGCAAGGGGGCTAAGACCGACCCCATCCCTCGCCGCTACGATACGCCCCTAAGGAATAAGCTAAACTAATGTGGTCCGTCGGGTCATGCGATCCCCCGAGCTTCCATAGCTCGGCCTCCCCCGAGCTTCCATAGCTCGGCTCTCTCCGAGCCTCCCATGGTTCGGCTCTCTCCGAGCTTCCATAGCTCGCCTTCCTCCGAGCTTCCATAGCTCGGCTCTCTCCGAGCCTCCCATGGTTCAGATTTCTCGGAGCTTCAATAGCTCGGCTTCCCCCAAGCTTCCATATCTCGCTCATCCAAGCCTCCCATGGTTCGGCTCTCTCCGAGCTTCCATAGTTCGGCTTCCCCCGAGCTTCCATAGCTCGGCTCTCTCCAAGCCTCCCATGGTTCGGCTCTCTCCGAGCTTCCATAGTTCGCTTCCCCCGAGCTTTCATAGCTCGGCTCCCTCCGAGCCTCCCATGGTTCGACTTCCCCGAGCTTCCATAGCTCGGCTCCCTCCGGGCTTCCATAGCTCGACCTCTCTGAGCAACCCACGATCCGATATTCACCTCCGCGGAACCCGGCGCAGGAGAGCCTATACCCATCGTAACGAAATCCCAGGCAAAGAATTATGTTGAGAGTGGTCTAGAACCTAATACGGCCACCTGAGATCTACGCACCTACCAGATCTCAAGCCATCAAGGAGCTCTCCTAGCGTCGATCCCTTAACAAACAAGATACGGATCCCAACGGCCCCACAACGGCCTGATTCGATCCATTTCCGCATCCAAACAACCTTCGAACCTTCCAGAAGGCGCTCAAGTCCAGGTGACAGCCTATAAATACGACACTCCCAGATTCTCCCAGGTATGCGCTCGCTCTCACTCTCACTCTCTCACTCTCCCAGCTGCTCGTCGGCGCTCCCCCCCTTTGAGCTCCCGATCGGCCCCCCTGGAGAGACTCCCCAGAGAGATCCACCTCTCCATTTTTGTTGATCACCGATTCCCCACTGACTTGAGCGTCGTAGGGTCTTCCGCGGAGGGCCACCCCAACGCCTCTTGCGCGAGGACTTCTGTGCAGGTCCGCCCCAGGAGATCGACCGCGCCCGAGTCGGAGGACGGATCCCGGCGGCAACAGATGGCGCTAGAGGAAGGGCCTCAAGTCCCGTTAAAACTTGAAGAAAGGAGATAAGGATCTCAATATGGAGTAGAACCTCTCTAATGGCTAATCGGAGAAGAGCAACCTCTGAAGCCCAAGACCAGGTCGCCTCCCAGAGACCTGATCCGGTGAGCAGTGTAGCGCCACAGCCTCACCGATTGAAACCCCATCGCCATCAGCCATCCGGTGACCTAGGACCAGTTTGCCACGCTGGTCCAGCAGTCCAGGCCCTGACCCACTGGTTCAGGAGTGTTTCGCGCTCCCGCTCCGCACCTTCATAAGGAGGCCGCGACTCCTTCCTCTCCGGCAACCTCCTCCTCCGGTCCACATGAAGCCATGGACCCCCCACATCGACCCAGAAGGGACCAACCAGTCCCGCAAGGCGGCTACGACAGGGATCTTCCCAGATCCCAGCAAGCCCGACCCTCTCCCGGTGTCCTCCCACCATGATTCTACGCCGTCCCTGCGCTCCTCGCCCATCCTCCTCTTACTGCTGAAAGGAGATTCGTCGATAGATCCGGAGATACGCCAGGAGCTGGACGCCACCAAGCAGGCCCATCCGCCTCAGCCCAAGGCGGAGCAGGGCATCCCCTTCTCAAAAGGGATCATGGAGGAAGTGATTCCCTCCCATGTCAAATTACTAGCCATCGAACCCTACCACGGCTCTTCTAACCCGGATGATCATCTCAGCAGCTTCCGGTCAATAATGATGTTCTACGGAGCATCCGATGCGATCCTCTGCCGCGCCTTCCCCTCCACCCTCAAGGATCTGCCCGGACCTGGTTCAACGCCTTGAAACCGGGTTCCATTGATTCATTCGACAAGCTGAGCCACCTTTTTATAGGCCAGTTCGTCAGCAGCCGCCATCACCGACAGAGATCTGACTCCCTTCCAAGTCAAGCAGAGAGAGGGGGAGTCCTTGAGAAACTATCTTGGCCGCTTCAATAAGGCCATGCTGGAGGTAGACCACCTTAATCACGAGGTGGCTATGTCCGCCTTAGCGGGGGGAGTCTCAAAGGAAAGCGACTTCTACCTGGCGATGGAAGTCAGCTACCCCCCAAACCTCTCGACATGATGGCCTGGCAGACAAATACGCCAGGGTCGAAGAGTCGCGGAGAGTTGCCCGTGCCGAGCTGGCAAAGAAGAAGGAGCCCAAAGGTCCCGACAGGCACCGACCCCCCGTCGACCGAGTCCGCCTCGTCGCCAAAGAGCTCCCCTACTGCCCCGAGGAATCGCTTCCGGAGTCCACCCAGGCGATTCGACCACTACACTCCGTTAATCGTGCCTCGGGCACAGATCCTCATGGAGATAGAGCGCCAGCTCCACGACCAACTCCTCTCCGAGGGAACCGACCCGAAGAGATCCTACCAAGTATTGCCGCTACCACCGGGAGCACAGCCACGACACTGAGGAATGCTGGCAGCTGAAAAATGAAATCGAAAGGCTGATCCAGGGCCGGCTGAACCAATTCAGGAGGGCTCTCGAGCCAGGACAAGGGGGAGACCGCCAGCCCAAACTTTAGCAACCTCCCCCTCCACCAAATCCGCCCGTGATCGGCCACATCAACATGATCGAAGAGGCCGGCGGTCGAGCTCCAGGAGATGGTGATGAGGGATCGGCGCCAAAGAAAGCATGGACGGGCGAGCTCTCCTCTGACGACGATCTCCGAGGGATACAGTTCCCCCATGATGATGCATTAGTTGTATCCCTCAATTTAAATAACTATGATGTAAGCCGGATCCTTGTTGACAGTGGAAGTTCGGTGAATGTTTTGTACCTCGATGTGTTTGCCAAGATGAAACTGCTCACGGAAAACCTTCGAGCTGTGGATTCCACCCTAATGGGATTCACAGGCGACGTCATCACCCCGGAAGGGGTCGTCACCCTGACAGTTCTGCAGGAGCCTGGCCCCTCGTGGCCACGGTTCACACAGACTTCCTAGTGACCAAACTCAGGTCCCCATACAACGCGATATTCGGCCCGGCCTGATGTCCCTCAAGGCAGTTGTCTCCATCCCCACACTTATCCATGAAATTCCCCGCTGGGCAGGGAGTTGGAGTTGTTGAAGGAAGTCAAACCATGGCTCGGCAATGCTTCGTTACCAGCCTTCAGTCCAGAATGCCGAGGTTGACGGGCTGGATGCGAAGGATTTCGCCGAACAACGAGGAGAACCAGCCGAGGAGCGGGAGGAAGTACCGTTGGACGAGGCTCGTCCCGATCGAACATAAAAATGGGTCGCTACTAAAGGGCGAACCTGGCGCAAGTTGATCGAGTTTCCGAAGCAACGCTGGATCTTCGCCTGGTCCGCCTCTGACATGCCGGGGATCAGCCCCGAGGTTCTCGTCCATCGTCTCAACGTGGATGAGATGCACAGGCCCGTCAAGCAGAAGAAGAGGAGCTTTGCCCCAGAGCGGCAGAAGGCTATTGAAGAAGAAGGTTGATAAACTCATCAAGGCAAACTTCGTCCGGAGGTAAACTACCCGAGCTGGCTATCAAATGTCGTCATGGTGAAGAAGTCGAACGGCAAGTGGCGGATTTGCATCGACTTCACCGACCTCAACAAAGCCTGCCCAAAAGACAGCTTCCCTCTTCCCCGGATTGACCAGCTTGTGGACGCCACCTCAGGTCATCAAATGCTGACATTCATGGATGCTTACTCCGGCTACAATCAGATCCGGATGGCCCCCGAGGATGAAGAAAAGACCACCTTCATAACCGACGAGGTACTTACTGTTATCGTGTCATGCCTTTTGGTCTTAAAAATGCAGGGCCACCTACCAAAGGCTGGTGAACAAAGTTTTCAAGGAGCAAATCGGCCGAATATGGAGGTGTATGTCGACGACATGCTGGTTAAGAGCAAAGAAGCATCACAGCACGTCGAGGACCTCTCAGAGAGCTTTGCAACGCTCGCAAGTATGGGATGAGGCTCAATCCAACCAAATGCGCCTTCGGCGTTAACTCTGGGAAATTTCTCGGCTTCATGGTCTCCCAGCGAGGTATCGAAGCTAACCCCCAGAAGATTCAAGCTCTTCAACAAATGGCACCTCCGGCATCTATTAAAGAGGTCCAGCGCCTAACTGGGAGGATAGCGGCCCTCAACCGCTTCGTGGCGCTCGGCCGAAAGGTGCCTCCCTTCTTCAAAACCCTCCGGTCGGCTAAGAACTTCCGGTGGACCCCTGAGTGTCAGAAATCATTTCAAGATCTCAAGAGTACTCTGCCCCCGCTCCTCAGCAGTCCAAGCCCAGCGAGACGCTGTTCTTATATCTGGCTGTTTCAGAGGGTGTCGTCTGCTCGGTGCTAGTCAGAGAGGAAAACAAGGTCCAGAAGCCTGATTTACTATGTCAGCAGGCTACTCGCGATGCAGAGACAAGATATAACAGAATTGAAAAGTTGGTGTTGGCCTTGATCACCTCAATTCGGAAGCTACGACCGTACTTCCAGGCGCATTCTGTGACGGTCCTGACTGACCAACCCATCAAGGCGGTAGTCCACTGCCCGGATACATCACGAAGAATGACCAAGGGCCGTCGAGCTGAGCGAGCATGATATCCACTTTCAGCCTCGCCAGCCATCAAAGCTTAGTGTTAGCCGATTTCCTCCTCGAGTGTACCATCCCGGAGGATGGCTCCACCCCTAACCCCAAAAAGCCAAAATCTGGTGCCCGGTGGCTCCTCCATGTCGACGGGTCATCTAACGCTCACTCCGGTGCGGGCCTGGTTCTCACCAGTCCGAAGGGGGCGACTTTTGAATATGGTGTCCGCTTCTCCTTCCGGCCTCCAACAACGAAGCTGAGTATGAAGCTCTGCTGGCGGTCTCCGAATCGCCCGCAACCTGAAGGTGGAGAAACTTAATGCTTTCACCGACTCCCAGCTAGTGGCAGGTCATGTGCGAGGAGAGTTTGAAGCTCGGGAACCAAACATGGTTCGATATCTTCAAGAGGTGGAGCCTACTTCCCCATTTTTCCGAGTTTGAGATTACTCAGATTCCCAGATCCGAGAATGTGCCGACCTGCTGTCCCGA
>UESW01004351.1:627219-730249 GCA_900491605.1 Calamus simplicifolius | reverse complement strand
AATATGGAGGTGTATGTCGACGACATGCTGGTTAAGAGCAAAGAAGCATCACAGCACGTCGAGGACCTCTCAGAGAGCTTTGCAACGCTCCACAAGTATGGGATGAGGCTCAATCCAACCAAATGCGCCTTCAGCGTTAACTCTAGGAAATTTCTCGGCTTCATGGTCTCCCAGCGAGGTATCGAAGCTAACCCCCAGAAGATTCAAGCTCTTTAACAAATGGCACCTCTGGCATCTATTAAAGAGGTTCAGCGCCTAACTAGGAGGATAGCGGCCCTCAACCGCTTCGTGGCGCGCTCGGCCGAAAGGTGCCTCCCCTTCTTCAAAACCCTTCGGTCGGCTAAGAACTTCCGGTGGACCCCTGAGTGTCAGAAATCATTTCAAAATCTCAAGAAGTACATCTGCTCGCCCCCGCTCCTCAGCAGTCCAAGCCCAGGCGAGACGCTGTTCTTATATCTGGCTATTTCAGAGGGTATCGTCTGCTCGGTGCTAGTCAGAGAGGAAAACAAGGTCCAGAAGCTGATTTACTATGTCAGCAGGCTACTCCGCGATGCAGAGACAAGATATAACAGAATTGAAAAGTTGGTGTTGGCCTTGATCACCTCAATTCGGAAGCTACGACCGTACTTCCAGGCGCATTCTGTAACGGTCCTGACTAACCAACCCATCAAGGCGGTAGTCCACTGCCCGGATACATCACGAAGAATGACCAAGTGGGCCGTCGAGCTGAGCGAGCATGATATCCACTTTTAGCCTCGCTCAGCCATCAAAGCTTAGGTGTTAGCCGATTTCCTCCTCGAGTGTACCATCCCGGAGGATGGCTCCACCCCTAACTCCCCCAAAGAGCCAAAATCTGGTTCCCGGTGGCTCCTCCATGTCGATGGGTCATCTAACGCTCACCGCTCCGGTGCGGGCCTGGTTCTCACCAGTCCGGAGGGGGCAACTTTTGAATATGGTGTCCGCTTCTCCTTCCGGCCTCCAACAACGAAGCTGAGTATGAAGCTCTGCTGGCCGATCTCCGAATCGCCGCAACCTGAAGGTGGAGAAACTTAATGCTTTCACCGACTCCCAGCTAGTGGCAGGTCATGTGCGAGGAGAGTTTGAAGCTCGGAACCAAACATGGTTCGATATCTTCAAGAGGTGCAGAGCCTACTTCCCCATTTTTCCGAGTTTGAGATTACTCAGATTCCCAGATCTGAGAATGCCCGTGCCAACCTGCTGTCCCGATTGGTGACCACGGAGTCAATGGATGCCGAGCAAAAATTCCACCTGGAGACCCTGGAGAAACCCAGCATCGCGGAAGCCGACCGAATAATGCAAGTTGAGACCGAACCATCATGGTTCGACCCCATTCTGAGTACCTCAAAGAAGGGTCGCTTCCACCCGACCGGAGAGAGGCCAGAAAGCTAAAGCTGCAGGCCACCCATTATGTGCTAATCGACGACCAGCTCTACAAACGATCCTTCTCCATGCCACTGCTCAGATGCCTCCGCCCGTCTGAAGCAGACTATGCCCTCCGAGAGGTGCACAAAGGAATTTGCGGAAGTCATTTGGGGAGCCGGTCCCTATGCCACAAGGTGCTGCGCCAAGGGTACTACTGGCCGACCATGCAAAAGGATGCAGACGACCTTGTCCGAACTTGCGACCCATGCCAGAGGCATTCAAGCATTCAGAGGCTCCCCTCCAGCAGTATGGTTCCTATCTCCGCTTGGCCCTTTGCTAAGTGGGGGATGGACATTCTGGGCCCCTTTCCCCTCGCTACGGGGCAGCAAAATTTTGTTTGTCGCCATCGACTACTTCACAAAATGGGTCGAGGCGGAGGCGGTTGCACAAATAACCGAGGCACGGGCCAGAGATTTTGTATGGAGGTCCATCATCTACCGCTTCGGCCTCCCGCACACCATAATCACTGATAACGGCAGACAATTCGACAACCCTAAGTTCCGCCAGTTCTGCGAAGAGCACGGAATCTGTCACCACCTCACCTCGGTCGGGCATCGCAAGCCAATGGAGCAGCTGAAGTGACCAACAGAATTCTGCTTCAAGGAATCAAAACTCGTCTCTCCAGAGCCCAAGGCAGGTGGGCAGACGAGTTGCACCATGTCCTGTGGGCCTACCGCACCACACCGAGAGTCCCCACAGGCGAAACTCCATTTCGGATGGCCTTCGGCACAGAGGCCGTTATCCCCGTAGAGATAGGCCTCCCTTCGCTACAGGTGGAGAGCTACTCGGAGGAAGCTAGCGACGAACAACTCTGTACCAACCTCGACCTGATAGAGGAGGTCAGAGAGAAAGCCCGGATCAGAGTGGCTGCCTATCAGCAAAGGGTGGCCCGCTACCATGCCTCCAGAGTCAAGGGGAAAGCTTTCCTGCCCGGCGACCTTATTCTCCGGAAAGCATTGTCTCCAAACCGCTGGAGCAAGGAAAACTGATGCCAAATTGGGAAGGTCCCTACCAAGTAGCGGAGATCATCGGACCGGGGACCTACAAGCTGCAAGATTTGAGCGGAAAGTCCATCCCCCGAACCTGGAACTCAGACAATCTCCGTAAGTATTATCAATAGGGTATGTCCTTCATAGGCTCACCTCATTATACCTTATTATACCTTTCTATCGGCACATGTTTTCGTAAATTTGCAACATGAATCATTATACATTATGTCGCCAAAAATTGCGAAAAGAAATAGGTGCTGCCCACCAATCCTCGGCACGACCGAGTTACCCATCCGAGCAACAAATTCTCCGAACCTCGGCAGGGCCGAGCAACAAATTCTCGAATCTCGGCAGGGCCGAGCAACAAATTCTCCGAACCTCGGCAGGGCCGAGCAACAAATTCTCCGAACCTCGGAATGGCCGAGCAACAAATTCTCCGAACCTCGCAGGGCCGAGCAACAAATTCTCGAACCTCGGCATGGCCGAGCAACAAATTCTCCGAACCTCGCTAGGTCGAGTAACAGAATCACCAAATCTCGGCAGGGTCGAGCGACAAAAACCCCGAGCCTAGACAGGGCTACGATCTCTGAAGCCCCGGCCGAAACCGGAGTGCGTAAACCTTGGCCAAAGCCAAGGGCTATGTTCTGCTACTAGAAACCTCGGCCGAAGCCGAGAAGCGACCTTAACTATCAAGTTCCTCGGGCCAACCGAGCGACATTCCCGTGCCCTGATCGCGCCCGATGACCGAATCATCGGCCAAAAGAGCAAAGCCCTCGTGCCTTAGCCGCACCCCAGGGCGTCGTTTGAAGCGGGGTGACTTCTCGAATACCCTAAAAATAAAATAAAAACAAAAACAAAAACCTCCTGATACTCGGAAGAAGTAAAGGATCTCCTTCTAAAGGACCGCCTAGGTCCGCCACTGGTCCAAACAGAGACCAGTGACCCCCCAAGAAAATTTGGTTCGGATTCGGGCAGCTTACAAGCCCCGACCAACCTAAGCGATCTCCTAAACTATGTTCGAATTCGGGTGGCCTACGTGCCCTAAACAAAACCCGCCCGTGATCTCCTAAAATTAGCTCGAACTCGGGCGGCTGATAGATCTCAATCAAATACGGGCGAATGCTTCGGAAGCAACAGAATGCACAGCATGCCAAATCCTTGTATTCATTGAAAAGAAAAAGAAAGACAACAACAGTAAAAGAAAGAAAAAGAAGCAGAAAGAGCCCTCGCTAAGGCTTACTGTCTTCTCCGGAAGCTAACAAATCCTCCAAGCGCTGGGAGAGCTCGGCAACTTGTCGGTGGAGAGATGATATCTCCCCCCGTTGCTGGTCCACCACCCCACGGAGGGCCGCAACCTCCCTCGTAGTAATGGCGATGTACTCTTCGACGACCCTCTCGAGCCGCTGGTGGCTGCGAAGGCCGACGCCAAGGCCTGCCCGTCGGCCGTGATGGTGGGATGGCCCCCTCTGGATGCAGCAAGCCGTTGATCACCGCTCTTAAACCATCAGATGACTGCTTTCCTCCTCGAGAGGCCATGTCGAAAGCTGTTCTAAGGTCGAGTCGAAGGGATGGCAAACACCAGCACCCCTCGTCCGTATTTATACTTTTCAAGCGAGTATTTCGATCAGTCGGGCCATAACCACCGACCCGTAAGAATTCGCCACGTGTCACCACTTTAACCGGCACCTGCAGAATCCGAAGGGTCATGCCCTATCCCGAGCGAAATCGGTAATGCGGATGGACTGTTCGGAAACCCCCCTTTTCTTCTCTAGGAACGGGGTACTTCCCGATCTGCCGGCCCCCCACAATAAATGCACTCAACACTTCCCCAAGCTCTTTTAAACTGGCCGCCTTTCGGGAAGCGTGAAAAAGAGAGCTTCAGCGCCTGAAATAATTCGTTCCCTCGGGAGTAGTCATGTCATAAATGGAGGGCGTGACCATGCACCGCCCGTTCTGCCTTGACGCCCCTCACCGAACCCCGCAGGGACCTAGCATCATGACTCATGGTGACGACTAAGTCACCCCTCCGAGCTCTAAATCTTCGAACCTTGGCAGGGCCAAGCCGCCAATCTCCGAACCTCGGCAGGGCCGAGCAATAAGACCTCCGAACCTTGGTAGGACCGAGCAATAAGACCTCCGAACCTCGGCAGGGCCGAGCCACCAATGTCCGAGCTCCAATAGGGTCGAAGCATGAATCTCCGAGCTTCGGCCAGAGTTAAGGAACATATCTTACCACCAAACAGTCTCTAAACTTCCGTCTAGACCCGGGCAGCTCACAAGCCCCGACTAGTTCGGATGACGTGGGATCCTCGTCTAAAAACGAACGAGATGTCCTTATGCCCCTTGGCCAACAACAACAACCTGGCACAAAAGAGACAGAAACCGATTACAACTGCCTGAGAGGCATTACGAGAGCATTGAAATACATAAAATGAAGACAATACAAAGCTCGGGCAGCTGCTCCAAGGTAGATATGGGCAACTGTGATGCTCCGGCGTTCGGACCGATAAATCAGACAAACCATGAAACGGTCAGCTTGCCTGGACAGTTGACGAAGATGACCCTCCACGGCCCCCCTTTGAATGAACCAAGAGGTCCAAATAGAGGCATGGCCCGTGGATGCTGATTCTGAGGACCCGGGTAAACCAGCCAGCTCCCCTAGGGCGGGATGCTGGATCGCAGGCCACCGCCCGACTGAGGAACACGGGGACCATCAGACCCCCGTTGCTCCCATCTTCTTCTCCCCGTGGCAAGGATTCCCCTCAGAGGAGGGATGAGAATCCATGTCAGCGGAGGAGGGAGGCTCCGTGCGTGCTACGGGGGTATCGATACACTTCCTACCTTGTGCCCCCCTGTAGCGAACCACAAAGGACACACGGGAAGCGCATATGGGCGATGTCCGTGTGATCCTGCGGCCCTCCTGTGCGCTCTCCATATGATCTCCGGGACTCATCCCCTCAGGGCGAGCCAATCTCCAGCGGCTCCTTCGTCACCCCAGCTATCCGGGGGAGAATGACTTATGAAAAAAGTTCGGTCCTCCCACTCGAAACACCAGAGAGATGGGCATTGTGGAAACACCAACAGGGAAGGAAACTTTGAGGATGGCCTAACATGACCCCTCTTCCCCCTTTTTATAAGCAGAAATGAACCGGGAGCAGCTATCAAAGCCGGAAGCCCCAAGATTCAAAACACCTAACCCATGCCACCACGTGGCCTCCCAGGATGAAAGCAGCGCCCCATTGTGTGCCAAGCCCATCGTCTGAACCGTGACGCACGCAAAGATTTCCTTTGATCCCGAATCATGGTTGTTGAACGCAGAAAATGCCCGCCGATCCTACGGAAACTGACAGATCCAGGGGATCGTCCTACGAGAACGACATCCTCCAATGGCGGGCAAACGCTTGCATCACACGTCGAAACAACGCGTGGGAAAAGACCAACACAATAAAGGCCTCCCGGAAGGCTCCAGAGCAGCTTTTTACTCGCGTCAAAGCCGTATCATCCATTTTGGCAAAACGAAAATCGACTCGCCTAAGAAGAGACAGAGCACTGACAAAGCAATTAAGGGGTGCGGACGCCGTGCGTTCCTCGGTAATGAACCCCCAGTCTGGTTGCGCGTAAGGCCTAGGCATCACCTAACCCCCCTTTTGTGGGGCCAGAGCTATTCCTATACTCCAAAAACCAATTGAAATATCTGCTCTCAGCCGAGCTACTTTGTCCTTTGGCCCCAGCCGAGCTACTTTGTCCTTCGGCCCCAGCCGAGTTACTTCGTCCTTCGGCCCCGAAAAGGCTATCCCGTTCTTCGAATTTTCGAACCACCGTGTCATTCGGCCTAAGCCAAGTTAAATCGTCTCACACCAGGCGGCGTTGGTGTCCGACCTTTTCGTCGAGACAACCCCCACACCTCGACCTTTACCAGGACATTCCACCAAAACTTGAGACAAGAAACCATTCAGGGAGAACCAATAGATGAAAACGGCCAATCTATTTATTGATCTCTGGTCAAATTACAAAACGAAAAGAGGAAAGAGAATACATATGACCCCCCAAAGGGTCAGGACTCGGGATCAACCCCAGCATCTCCTGCGGCCACACCAGCAGGAGCGTTGCTTGGCTCTCCCTTCTCGAAGGTGCTACAACAGGATACGTCGGCAGTCGCATCAACTCCCAGGATGGCATCGAGGTCGACATCAGATATTTCTCCATATTCATCCTCCTCGACCCCCGGGGTGTATGCTTCATAATGTTCAGCATCTAGGCACGACAGGTCCAGGTCCGGGTAAGCCTGGGCAACCTTAGCCCTCACCTCATCTTCGCCCAGCTGAAATGCGTCGGCACAGGCCGCCCTACGTTCGTCGTGAATTCGGTGGATTTCTTGTACTCCTCCACCGCCGAGGAGGCCCGCACATTTGCCTCGGTTAATTGCTTCTCCAGTTCGAGATCCTTCGGTGCCTCAAGGCCGCCTCCTCTCCGAACGCCTCCAACCGTCTCTGGAATTCCTGCCTCATCTTATGCGTCTGCAGACAAAAAGGCCGAGTAAAGCAAAAATCGAAAGGTCAAAATGAATGGATCCAATAGAGCCATACCTGATCCTCCCGCCGGGCTAACTCCCCCTCCAGCACGTGAACCCTGTTGAGAGCCCTAGACCTAGCCGACTGGCTCTGGCGAAGACTCTCTTTTAGCTCGTCCACCCGGGCCTGGGTATCTCCAACCTCCTGACGAGCAAAGTCGACCTCATCTGACAGTCGGGCAGCACGTTCATCCGACCACTTTAGCCGATCTTGTGTATCGGCAAGCTCCTTGCTTACGCGGGTGAGGTGGTCCTGCTGCCGCCGGCATTTGCGCTCTTCCTCCTCGAACTTTTTACTCCAGCTGGCCTTATCTTCGGCATGGCTAGCTTTCAGCTGGTCCCACCTCTATCAAAGTATAGCTGCATGGACTTAACCTTGCCTTCATGCTCCGCCCTGGCCTGAGCAAGCTCCGAATTAGCCTTCTCAGATTGCTCACGGAAGCCTTGAAGCTCGCCAATTTGAACGGTAAGTTGGGAGGCTCTTTCCCTCTCAGCCGCGAGAATCCTGTTGACCTCCCAAGCTCCCGCTGGAGCTCACTAACCTGTGCAGCGAGTCGGGGGCTCTCTCCCTCTCAACTGCAAGAATTCTGCGAGTCTCCCCGAGCTCCCTTTGAAAAGTCACCAGGGCTCGAGAGAGTTTCTCAGTCGACTCCGCCCTCTCCTTGAAGAGGTCGGCCTCATAGCGGGCCCAGGACCAAGCTCCAACCGCCAGATGCAAGCGCCATTTCAATGCCCTCATAATCAGGGCGCTCTGCGAAGAAGGATGAACGCATAAAAGACAGACGAACTAACTAACCAGAGATCCGACTTCGGTGCGATAACTTACCGAGACGCGTAGTCTGTGCGATCCTTGTAAGAGCAAGGTCATCAATCTCGGGGAGAAGGAAAGCCTCGTTTGGCACCCCAGCACGATGGAAGGCCACCTCGACAAGGTCTTCCGGGTGACCCCCTCCAATTGAAGAACTCTCCTCCCTTGGAACACGGACCGTATCAGAGTGGAGAACCTGGCGCTTACTTCCGGGTCGTGCGAGTGAAATCTGCTCCCAGGGAGCCATCCAAAACTCTCGCAACCCATGAGCTTCTTGACAACCCAGCTTCCGCCGCCAGGGCCCTCGTTTGGGAAGCCTCGGACGTTTCGGCTCCGACAAGGAAGACCCCGGCCGAAGCATCCCCTTTGCTCGCCGGCTCCCCTCCTTCTCCTCCCTCTTCTTCTTCCTCTTCCTCTCCTTCTGCTCCCGTCTCCTCAGAGATTTCCTGTCCGCGACAGGCCCTTCAGGAACTTCCGCTCCCTCCGGAGCCCCTGTTCCTCTTCGGAGGCCCTTCACCAGAGAGCCCCTCACGGACCGCGGTCGTCGGTTCGGCAGGTTCGGCCATCTCCTATCGCCCGTTGGCTCCCCTATCGACGGCCCAGGCCGGTCCTCAGCAGCCGCAACCTCTTCCCCTACCTTGATGGAAGCGAGGCTGTCCCCACTTCCTCCTGTGACCTCGCCGAGCCATTGGCCTCCAATGAGGAGGACCGAGCCGCCTCGCCTGCGGGAGCCCCCAAGCCAACCGGCGTTTCTCCTTCACCATCATCAGACAAAATGATGACGGGGGGGGGGGGGAGAGGAAACCCCAGCAGCCTCCTCCAAAACCCCCGCGACTTCCCGATCTTCACTGGACAGATCCTCCTCCGCCGCCAAAAGATCAGGCACCGCCAGAACTCCGGCAGCTTCGACCTACGGCGACGAAGAGCGCCGACTATCACCATCCCTCCCGATCCCCCTGGAGTGGGAGCGGAGGGGCGAAGCCTCTTCTCGGACCGAGGCTTGCTTCCGGAACCAGATTTTCTATGGTGCTTTCCCAGCTCCTCCCTCATCTGGTCCGTGAACGCCGACTTTTCGGCTGTAGGAGCAATGTGATTCGCCGGTTAGTTCACATAGAAACCAAAGATGAAGCCACACTAAATTATCAGCCACGGGATAATACTCACCACAAGGGTCGACGGGACTTAACCCGGCCGCGAAAAGAGCGTCCTCCGATAAGACTGGCTGGGAGCGCCTGACTGCTGCATAGCACAACCAAATCCCTCTTCTCCGAATCAGTTAATTCCGGGTGTGCTTCCGGATCTTCACGTACTGGCCCCAGACCCGAGGGAAATCCAAACCAATGTTCCCCCTGACTATGAGGAACCGTGACTTCCACTCCTTTATCGACGAAGGGTTGTCCGATATCATCTTGAAAGATCTCCGGGGACCGATGTAAGGCCATTCTGAGGCCCTCCCGGAGACCAGATTAAAACACACCCTGAACAATGAGAGGGTCACTGTCAACCCGAGGCGCTTACACAACGAGATAAACCCGATGAGGTTGCGCCAGCTGTTGGGGGCCACCATGGTGAAACATATGTTGTAGAACTTCATCACCTCCCGCACCAACGGATGAAGGGGGAATCGGAGGCCTGCCCTCAAGCTCTCCTCGTAGCAGAACGTTCCATCCTCTAAACCGGATGTCACCCTATCCTCAGCCGTCGGGACCAACAAGACGACGTCCTGGAAGATCTTGTACAAGCGGTGCATCCATTCCAGATCAGCCAGGGTCACCTCCGAAGCCTGGTCGCTTGGGCTCACCATGTCTTCGATCGCAAGAGACGATGAGTAGAATCGCAACGAAAACAAGAAGACGAAGTTCTTCAGAGGAGAACGGAAGGGGGCTCTACAAATAAAGATAGCGCCGCCACGACTCCTTTTTGCCAATCGAAACCGCCTCAGGGTGAGGATGGGGCGTCCTAACCTAGGCGTCCGGAACTGTCGCCAAGGGCGCCGTGAAAGTTGGGATTTCCCACGTGGCATTTCCCCGGCCATTACCTTCACCCCTAAGGAATGACGGATCCGCCTCGGAAAGGCAAATGGCCCCACGGCATTAATTAAGGGCATCATTGCGCAGGCAATCGAATACGCATCCCAAATGCAGATCACGCCACCTAAGCCTATACTCCCTATGCCCGAACCTATGCTTCAAACTAGGGAGTGGGGGGCATGTGTTGGGGGGTAGAATCATCATTGCATTAATAATCGTGCAAGGGGGCTAAGACCGACCCCATCCCTCCGCCCGCTATGATACGCCCCCAAGGAATAAGCTAAACTAATGTGGTTCGGGTCATGCGATCCCCCGAGCTTCCATAGCTCGGCCTCCCCCGAGCTTCCGTAGCTCGGCTCTCTCCGAGCATGGTTCGGCTCTCTCCGAGCTTCCATAGCTCGCCTTCCCCCGAGCTTCCATAGCTCGGATCTCTCCGAGCCTCCCATGGTTCGGCTTTCTCCGAGCTTCCATAGCTCGGCTTCCCCCGGCTTCCATAGCTCGGCTCTCTCCGAGCCTCCCATGGTTCGGCTCTCTCTGAGCTTCCATAGTTCGGCTTCCCCCGAGCTTCCATAGCTCGGCTCTCTCTGAGCCTCCCATGGTTCGGCTCTCTCCGAGCTTCCATAGTTCGGCTTCCCCCGAGCTTCCATAGCTCGGCTCTCTTCGAGCCTCCCATGGTTCGGCTCTTTCCGAGCTTCTATAGCTCGGCTTCCCCCGAGCTTCCATAGCTCGGCTCTCTCCGAGCCTCCATGGTTCGGCTCTCTCCGAGCTTCCATAGCTCGGCTTCCCCGAGCTTCCATAGCTCGGCTCCCTCCGAGCCTCTCATGGTTCGACTTCCCCGAGCTTCCCATAGCTCGGCTCCCTCCGGGCTTCCATAGCTCGGCCTCTCTGAGCAACCCACGATCCGATATTCACCTCCGCGGAACCCGGCGCAGGAGAGCCTATACCCATCGTAACGGAATCCCAGGCAAAGAATTATGTTGGAGAGTGGTCTAGAACCTAATACGGCCACCTGAGACCTACGCACCTACCAAATTTCAAGCCATCAAGGAGCTCTCCTAGCTGTCGATCCCTTAACAAACAAGATACTGATCCCAACGGCCCCACAACGGCCTGATTCGATCCATTTCCGCATCCAAACAACCTTCGAACCTTCTAGAAGGCGCTCAAGGTCGAGGTGACAGCCTATAAATATGACACTCCCAGATTCTCTCAGGTATGCGCTCACTCTCTCACTCTCACTCTCTCACTCTCCCCAGCTGCTCGTCGACGCTTCCCCCTTTGAGCTCCCGATCGGCCGCCCCTGGAGAGACTCCCCGGAGAGATCTACTTCCCCATTTTCTGTTGATCACTGATTTCCCCACTGACTTGAGCGTCGGAGGGTCTTCCGCGGAGGGCCACCCCCAACGTCTCTCGCACGAGGACTTCTGTGCAGGTCCGCCCCAGAAGATCGACCGCACCCGAGTCGGAGGACGATTCCGATGGCAACAAGAGTTTCCTTAGTTAATTATTATAGAATCGTATAATGTAATTAATGTTGGATCTCAGGACTTGGACGCCCTCGCCCATGAGGGCATGCTCGTCAATTAGGAGAAGTTTTGTTAACTATTCCCTTGCAAAAACATCCAAACTCGGAAACTCCCTTAACTTCTTGTTAATGAAGGGAAGAGGGTTGATACAAGGGTCTAAGAGAGAGAATCTGGGTATATAAAGAGAGAATCAATAAAAGAAAAGAAGTCCTCTTTCGCATCTCCCTACCTCAAGGAATCCTTAGTCACCTTAGGTTGTGAAATAGAGCTTCCGTGACAAAAATTTTTCCATTATTTGTAAGTTAGTGAATAGGTAAAACAGCTGTTATTTAAATCTAATCACTTCTAATGAGGAGGGAAATTCCACTTGGACTCCATTTTAAGGCTACGGAAATTTATCAATTAAGTATTAAACATATTATGAATTCAAGCTGTCTTCAATCGAATAGAAAAAATGACAATTAGAGATGGACTATGCCGGCTCATGCATGGTCTAGCATGAATCGGATCGTGCCTTAAATTATGCTGTGTCCGATTCAAAAATAATAATAAAAAAATTAGTCCGACACGATACGGCTCATGACGGATCTGAGCCGGACCGTCCTGCCGGCACATCGTACTAATCCAACTTCCAGCTCCTTCTCCGCCTCCAGAGCCACAACGATAACAAGCGGACGACCGAGATCGGCTCCTCTCGGCCCGCGGAGCAATTGGAGAGCTGCGTTACCCGCGCCTCCAAGTCCTGGTCCGACGCCAGAGGAGTTGACAGCCGTGAACCCCATCACCCTCGCCAACTCCCTTGTGGAACCACCAGATCGACTGCGGCGGCAGCAGGGCCGATGGAGCAGAGGAAGAGAAAACGTTCGCGGGCAGCGTTGGCAGCCTCGGCGAACAGCGCAGAGGAGGCGGAGAGCCAGCGGATGACGCACATCGCGGTGGAGCGCAACCACCGCCGGCTGATGAACGACCACCTCGCCTTCCTCCACTCCCTCATGCCTCCCTCTTTCGTTCAACGCGCACGTTGTACTACGTTCTCTTTCTTCCAATTCCATCCATATTTCTAATCGGACGGTCCTGATTCGACGGCGTTCTGTTCGGGAGCAGGGGGACCAGGCCTCCATCATCGGTGGGGCCATCGACTTTGTCAAGGAGCTCGAGCAGGTCCTCCTCCTCCTGGCCGAGAAGCGGCAGCGCAAGTCAACGGTCGTCGGCACGCCCTCCGCTGCCTCTACATGTGCGACCCTCTCGAGATCCAGCAGCGAGGAGGCCGAGTGCCCCACGGTGGCGCCGGCCACCGCCGCCTCGCTGGATGGCTTCTTCGTCTCGCCGCAGTACACGAGCTACTCGCAGTCCCAGCAACAGCACCGGCGCATCAAGGAGGAGGAGGGCGGCGTGGAGTCGCCGGAGGCGGAGGTAGGGGTGGACGTTGAGGCGACCATGGTGCAAGGGCACGTGAATCTGAAGGTGGCGGGGCGGCGACGGGCGGGGCAACTGGTGTTCCACCAGGGGCGTGCCAGCAATGGGTCAAGAGCCGTGTCAAGTCTAAATTTTTTTTCGTGCCATATCTGGCATGACTTATTTATTACTGAACCATATCAGGTATGGCATAACTACAAAGACGGCTCAATGGGCCTGAGCTATGCCATGCCGTTATGCCAGGCACGAATAGTGCCCAACTTTAGACTGAATTGATCTCCTTGGCATACAATGTCCAAATCCTCCATGGCATCACGGACATCCCCATAAACTGAGCTGCTGAATGGGACAATTAGCCAGTGTTTTGAAAGCAGGATTGAGCGGCAGATCCAATCGATTCAATCGAGAATCGATCATTAGTTCCGTTCAATTTTATTATTAAAATTAATTTTTATATAGTTTAATAAAAATTAAAAAAATTTATTTAATCGATCGAGTTTTGAATCGGTTCAACCTAGTTTTTAATTTTTTTAATTTTTTATTTAAGTTATATTTATATTTTATTATTTTATATTATTAAATTAAAAATTAATTATAATATTATTCAATTCGATCAAAGAAATTCATTCGATCGAATCAATTGATTCATAAATTAAATATTAAATTAATTTATTATTTAATTTGACTTTCAAAACATTGTTATTAGTAGAGATGCAACTCGGGCTCATGAAACTCGAGTTTCTCTCAATCCTAACCCTAATCCTATTTGTAAAATGTCAACCCTAACCCTAACCCAATTTGTAAAACCACAACCCTAACCTTATTTTTAAAAATTAGGTTCGGATTGAGTTTTGGATTGAAATTTGGGTTGATGAAAAAAAAAAAATAAAATACTTTTTCTAAATAAATAAATACCGAATTATGCATCCCAAAGACGAAAAAATAATCCCTTGCCAAACGCATAAGCTGGACTCGGGGCTTTAATATTGTATTAAAAAAAGGTCTTATCTGAAACAAAGAAGAGAAGGAGGTGCCGTAAACAAAGAAGAGAAGGGGGGCGGGAAGTGAAACGAAATGTGCGAGTGGTCCGCCTTTATGTTTGTCCTTTTTCTCGCTTGCGACCGACGGCCTTGCTCTCTTGCCCTCAAGTTGGCCATCTTGTTAGACCGATTGGCGCCTTCAACGGCCCTAAAAATCTGGTGCCAATAAGCTATCCCCGTTCAGATAACCCTCGGGTTCGGGTTATCTCGGGTTCGGGTTGCGGTCAATCCTAATCCGGATCAATTACAAATCGGGTGGGTTAAACTCGGGTCTTTCGGGTTTGAGTTGGGCAAACATGAGTTTAAACATTGCTGTAAATTGGTTCGGTGGGCCGGGTTTAACTATCCGGGTCTTTCGGATTGGGTTGGACAAACATGAGTTTAAACACTGTTATAAATCGGATTCGATGGGTCGGATTTGGATTGAACCCAATCCAAGTTGCACCCTAGCTATTAGCCATGCAATCTTTATTTCTAACATGGGCATTTGCGCAGTAGCTTTTGACAAATAGGTTATTGCAGCATGGCTGAATATGGTTTGCTGTCCGTTTGGATGGCTGCATGCATGCGATCTTCATTCCTCTCATAAGTAGACGTGATGCGACGCACCATCCGGCCTATATCATAAATTCTCAAGGATCATATCCACCGTTGCTGGTGCTGAATAAAGGTGAAAAAGGAATGCCATATATGCTTTGGTTATGTCGTATCATTGGAATTTGAGTTTTCTACTATGGGAATGCACAATGAAGGGGTAGGATAAAATATTGTAACTCATGCAATGCTAAAAAAATAAGCAAAAATATTATTTGTATTGCCCATTTGAATTTTAAAAATAGTTATATAAAATTTTAAATTACATAGCTTTTTATAGAACCAATTTGTGACTCTAGAAATTCTATATTAATTCTTTTTAAAAAATATCAAAAGTCATATTTAACTCATTTAGGAAATAACAAGAGTCATATTAAACTCATTTAGGAAATAACAAGGGTCATAAACAAGTGGTGAATCATTAATAGCAATCCTTTCATTTTTCTAAAAATATTTTAGGAAGTGCATCTTGTTCTTTAACACCTTTTCTTAATTTGTAATTCTCGGAATCCTACATAAGCCAAGGAAATATCTGAAAGATAGCAGCCGATGGGGCATATCAATCAAACTTCCAAAGCAAGCATACAGAATTCACTTACAATTTTTGGTTGCTTTTTGAACTTTTCAAACTTCTCACTTGTAATAGCTTTGATGAGAAAATTTGCACGTTGCTCATTTGTATTGATGAACTCTAAATGAATTTCTTCTTTGTTCACCATATCTCTTATGAATGGTACCTAAGCTCGAGCCAACATGTTGTCATGATAAATTGTAGTTAGTTGCTTTTGTTTTGTTTCAAATCAAATAGAATTCTTTTTAACTAAATAGCTTTACATATAGTATCAGTAACAGTAATATATTTTGCTTCGGCTGAAGATAAAGTCATTGTTTTCTGCTTCTTTGAGCTCCAAGATATTCCCTTTGTATTAAGACAGAATAAGTATCCTGATGTGCTTTTTTGATCATCTAAAGATCCAGCCCAATCACTATTAGTGAAGCCAATCAAGGAATATTTTTTTCTTTTACATATGTAATGCCATATTTCTTGGTGCCTTGCAAGTATTTTAGAATTCTTTTTGCTATAGCTAAATGTAGCTTACTTGGTTCATTCATAAATATGGAGATATAGAAAATAAAGTGCATTATATCAGGTCTAGTAGTAGTGAAATAAATCAAAGATCCAACTATACTTTTAAATTCCTTTGCATCCACTTTTTTTGCACCATCATCAAGCTTTAACTTCTCATTTAAAGCCATAGGAGTTCTTGCAGATTTGCACTTATTCATTTGAAATTTCTTCAAGATGTCTTCAATGTATTTTCCTTGAGAGATAAAAATTTATTTTCTGATTTGTTTAACTTGAATTCCAAGAAAATATTTCATGAGCCCTAAATCTATCACCTCAAATTCTTTCATCATCTTGAGCTTAAATTCTTTCATCATATTCAGATTAGTACCTATATAAATAGGATCATCAACATATAGACAAACTATAAGAATATCATTCATACTCTCTTTCTTCACATAAAGAGAAGGTTTACTTATACTACTTTGGAATCCATTTTTGCAGAAATAATCATCAATTTTGTTGTTCTATGCTCGAGGAGCTTGTTTCAGTCCATAGAGAGCTTTTCGCAATCAAAGACCATATCTATTTATCATTGACTTCATAGCCTTTTGATTGCTCAACAAAAACTTCTTCTTCAAGCTCTTCATTGAGAAATGCTGATTTGACATTAAGTTGGAACACATCTAGCTCCTATTGGGCAGCAAAAGCAAGAACAATTCGAATTGTCTTCGTTCTCGCAACTGGTGCAAAAGTTTCGTTAAAGTCAATTTTTGGTTGCTAAGAGTATTGGCTTGTACTTTTGATGAGGCCATCTTCGTTAATCTTTGTTTTGTATACCTATTTCAAACCAATCACATTTTTTTCTTTGGGCAAGTCTATAAGGTCCCAAGTTTTATTTTTCTCAATTGTTATCATCTCTTCATGCATGGCCTTTTGCCATACTTAATCTTTATTTTGTATACCTATTTCAAACCAATCACACTTTTTTGTTTAGGCAAGTCTATAAGGTCCCAAGTTTTATTTTTCTCAATTGTTATCATCTCTTCATGCATGGCCTTTTGCCACACTTCTTCTTTAATGGCTTTTCCAAAGCTTTATGGTTCACATACAAAGAATGCAACTTCACATGATTCATAGAATTCTTTTTAATGAATGAATCTTCCTTGGTGGTGAATTTGAATCCGTCGTTGCTTGTATTGAAGAGATTGAATTTGATAACCTTGGTGGACTTGGTATAAGAGTGAAAATTTGTGGAGCCTACTGTGATTGTTGATCTTGGCTTGATATAAATTCAAAAAATTCATACATAAGTGATAAATAAGAAGTACTTTCATCCTAACTCCAAGCTGTAGCTTCATAAAAAATAACATTCTTAAAATAATCAACTTGTTAATGATTAAACAAGCAATATCCCTTTGAATCATCACTATAGCCAATAGAGATTAGCTTTTTTCCTTTCTCAGCAAATTTGTCTTTGTTGGAATAGAAATACATCCAAATACCTTCAAGTGATTAACAATCGGTTTCTTAGGCAATGTAGAGAAGATAATCAAAAATATTGTTTGTATTGCTCACTTGGATTGTTAGGAATAGTTAAATAAAGCTTTAGATTATATATCCTTTTATAGAACCAATATATGACTCTAGAAATTTTACATTAACTCTTCTTAGAAAATATAAAAGTCAAATTTAACTCATTTAGAAAATAGCAAGATTCATATTAAACTCATCTAGAAAATAGTCAGAGTCGTATTCAATAAGTGGTGAATCATTAATAGCAAACCTTTCATTTCTCTAGAAATATTTTGAAAGTGCAAATTATTCTTTAACATTCTACTGCTTTTTATCTTTTTTTTTTTTGAGAAACTAATGACAGAGATTCATTTTAACCTCAAAAACAAGTATCATGAACATCAACTTCCGCTAAAAGATTCAGATGAGGTGGACAATGATCTTCTCAAAACCAAAGCCTCTATGATGAATGTGTTTAAACAAGTTGGAAATACTAAACTAGCTTTTAAATCCCTCAATAACGGATGAAGACAATTAGCTTTCTCACCATTCAACTAATAAAGAACAGCTGCTGAATCTCCTTCAAGAATAAAACTAAGAATAATGCATTCTTGAAGAGCTTTATGCGCTCCCATCAAGCTATACCCAATTCAGCAGATGGGACTTATATGGGCTTGAATTGGAATGAGCCTTCTTTTTGAATCACAAGGCTATGTTTAATCTATCAACCAAAAATTGATATCCAACAAGTAGAGAATACAAAATAAGCATACCTTTTATGTAGAAGTTGATTCACAGCAGGCAATTTGATGGTTATGAAAGCTTCACTTGGATGCATAGCTGGATATTTTGTTTTAAGATGGCTTGCAGCAAGAGACTTTCATGCCTCTGAAGTTGACACGAGCAATGCACTTTTTAGATGGAAAAGATGCTAGATTTCTGCTATTTTTGTTTGAGAAATATAAGACTGCAACTTTCCTTCAAGATTTTCTTTTATATCTAATTTGATTGAAAAAAAAAGAGCCAAGATATATTTCAGTTCTTAGCCATCTCCAACGTGACAATGGGTGGCTAAGGTTATGTTTGGCATGGCCTTACTTTCTAGTTTCTGATTAAGAACAAAAAGTTGAGATAAGAGCAGTGTTTCGTGGCATTGCTTTTATTTTGAGTCTTTGGAAAACTTGATCTCATATTCTAAATTTGTGAAAGTTGAAATTTTAGCTTCTAAAATTTTGAAAAACCAAAACTACACATGGCCACCACCTATGAAAGATTACCATCATCACCTACTATTATGTAAGACCATTATCATTACCACTAGATGTAAACTTCGCCAAACAAATTTCATTAAATTAAAAGCGACGTTGAATGCCATCCAAATTATCTCTAGTATTGCCGTCATTGCTATAATCACTATAGTTATTGCCATCACATGGAGCCATCCCTAAATATTTTATATATCAAATTAAAAATAAAGTGCCAATCATCATCTAATTTGTCTCAAATTATGGTTATATAGTGCCAAAGCATCCACATCAATTAATGCCTAAGTAGTTAAACATGTTTGACTTGACATTACATATCAGTTGGAACTTTGAAACTTATCACCCACCAGTAACATATGAACCTAAATATTTTACTATAAAAGGAATGAATTGTGCCATAATTGATTCATGACCAAATGCATAATCTCTCTCTCTCTCTCTCTCTCTCTCTTAATGGCTGACTTAGCATGGAAATTAAAAACCAATTTTCTACATCGATTATCGAGGATTTTATTTTAAAAATTGTTACATAATTTTATAAATATATTAACTTACAAAGGCAAAAAGCACACCTTTCTGAACATGTTAAGTTTGCATATGATTAATAATTATAAATCATTCCATTATAGTTTTGTTAATCATGTTGTTTGCTTTTTTTTTTTTTTTCTTTTTGATACAAACAGGCGATCACACAAGTCTAGTGCGAATCAGCCCAATACATCATAGGATAAAATTTGCTGCAGAAGAGTAGGACAGGGGACATCCGATGTCCATAACCAAGATCCAGTATACTAAGCCACAAAAGAAGCTGTCTAGTCCGCCACCGAATTAGCTTCACGAAATATATGACGAATCTGAACAGATCCAACCTTCCGAAGTATAGATCAAATATCCCTGAGGATCAGGTTAGCTTTATTTGAGTTATGTTGGCTACATCAATGTACCTAAATTGTAATTAGTTACAGGGTTAAAAATTAAGATATAATGGGTGATGTAGACCTTCATATATATATATATATATATATATATATATATATATATATCAAAAAAATCATTGATGGAAGCTTTGATGACATAAAAGATAAAGGACAGCTGTAAATTGAGATATTGAGCATCAACTCTTGCCATGCAACTTCATTTTTCACATGCACAATTGCTATGTCACATGCTGTAACATAGCTGTAAATGGTATGTGATGTGTTGACGCTAGAAATTGGGGGATCTTCATCCCTCGCACGTGTAATTTTCACTCCACACGCAATGCCATGTATGGTAGCAGATTCGCCATGATTCACATTTTTCCATCATTGATGCTTCTACAAATAAAACAATGGTACCATGGACACGTGTGGTGTCTCTTTTGTGGGTCCCATCCTTCGATTTTGCCATGATATTTGGAGCGTGTTATTTCCTCTTCGAAAAGATAACATGATCCATGGGCTTTATCGTGGCCATCCGGACGGTTACCTTTCGACGATGTTTTGAAATCGGATCGGACAACAATCGACTTAACATTTGGATCAAGAATCAATCAGATAAATTAGTTTAATTAAATTAAATATTTTATTAATTTTTATTTTAATAATATAAAATAATAAAATATAAATATAATAGATTTTTTTGATTTTTATCGGATTATAAAAAGTTAATTTTAATAATAAAATCGGATCAGACTGATGATTTCTGATTGTACCGATTGGATCGATTGATGTGGTTCGATTTACAAAACACTACCTTTCGAGGAAAAATAAAAAGTTGGCAAGCCAACAGAAGCAGCTGTTTCGAAAGTTGAGTTCAAGTAGCTTAAATTATATCAATAAAATAATTTAACAACTATAAATCTAATAAATTTTTATTAAAAAAATTCTTTCATTGTCATTAAAGAGATTCAGATAAAACACAGTATTATACACTTGCTCCTTCATGCTATTTGACAGCTTTTATAGAACTCGGCTATTATCGTAATCGATCTTGTATATCAAAAATAAACTATATGATTGACTGAATTACCTTCTTTATAGCTAATCACTCTACTGAATGAAGTTGATCTTAAAAAGGTAGAATTTCTTTATATATATATATATCTTCCCTCTAATATTTTTAAGGCTGTCTTCGCATTAGAGTGGCCCGTCCGTAAAAATTCAAAAAAAAAGGGCAAGCCATTCGGACGGCTGTGATGTGCTCGGTGGGATTCCGATTCGGTTCACAATAAAACACCGAAATCGGACCTCGCGTCGGCTGGCTGCAGATAAGATGGTGGTGCACGTGTGGGTCCCGCCTCCGGACTTCTGCGGAGAGACCACCGCCACACGCTAGAGAACCATCACGAAAACCACAAACCCATCCCAGCGATCCGCATAGAAATTTTGATGCGTGACGCCTGCATCGTTGTCGTAAATTTTGGAAAGCTTATCAGCCAAGCACGTTGGATAAGGCAATTAAATGGTGATATGAATGGATGACATTAAAGCCCGATTTTTTTTTTTTTGAAATAAAATTATAAAAATAGCATAATATGAAAGAGAAAATTTTTATGAGCTTCAATCTTTTAGTATTTATTTGTATCTTTAGAAAAGAAGGAAGAAAATGATAAAAAAATAGAAGAACTATTACCTTCTTTTTATTTAAAAACTAGATAAGAAAAAAAATAATAATTTACAATCATTTTGAATTGAAAGAAAAAGAAGATCTAAAAATTTATATTTATAAAATCGTAAATACACTTTTTACAATGAAAAAAAATTATAAAAATATAAAAAATTATCAATTTATTTCCCTCCTCTTTACTCCTAAAGAAATAGAGAATGAAAGGAAATAAAATTTTATTTTTTTTCTTCAAATAGAGGTTTTTAATACTTATTTTTTCTTTTTTTTTCTGCATTAATTCTCATTCGATTTTTTTTTTTTTGTACTTTTTTTATGGCAAATGGTAATGGCACCTTTTTTTTTTTTTTTAAATATGATATATGTAAAGAAGAGTAAGACTTTTTTTGTTTTTTTGGGATGCTGCACAACTTGAACTATTGATGAGGTAAAATTTTTATGGTACAAAATGTATACTATAAAATAATTAATTTTTATTTTCAGAGATATCACTGTAGTTGTATTACAGGAGAATATAATGAAATATATATTTTTTACATCACTAACTATCTAATAAAAGATATTTGATATATCATTATTTTTGCTACACATATCATTATATAATACTAGCTTATCTCTCGTACTAACAGATGGCACCTTTTTCCTTGGTTTAGAATTCGCGGTTGAACATTATCCCGCATAAGAATTTCATACGGGCGCCCGTACATTGGTAGCGCGCATAACAGGGGAGCTCCAATTCCTGTGGATCAGGACATGCCACGTCTTTTCCTTTCGCTCTCGAAAAAGCGAAACAGGCCTCTGAACTGGCCACTAAATACTCGCCACTTGGCATCATCTCCTGCTCCGCGGTCCTTCTCACTCCCCTCCGCCCGCTTCCAGCCTCAAGTTCATGGAACGCCAGCCTCCGTTCTCTCTTTTTTTTTTTTCCCTCTTTTTTTTTGTCCCCGACACCAAGAAATCCACGAAATCTCTAATTCTTTTTCTTTATTTGTCCCCGACACCAAGAAATCCACGAAATTATAGTGGCTGAGATTTCTCCTGGCCTTTCCCTAGCAAGGGAACGCTGGCTTTAGCCCTTGCTCTCCTCCTCCTCGCCTCCTCCTCCTCCTCCTCCTCCTCTCCTCCCCTCCGAGAAGCTTCGCGCGCCGCCATTGCCACCGACCTCGTTCTTTCTTTACTTTGCCCATCTATAGATTCAATCGTTGGCTGGTCGGATATGTGGGACGGGTAGTGGGCGGAGGACGGAGGGATGAGTTGCGGCCGTTCCTGATGCGCCCATGGGCCATGGCGGTCGCCTGAGGTGGGCTCCTCGCCTAGGGTTTGGTTTTTCCTGACTTCTTTTTCTTTTTCAGACTGCGGTGGCTGTATTCGATCGGTTTGGTGAGGAATTTGATGGTGGCGTTTTTGGGTTCACTGGTTTTTTTTTTTTTCCTTATTTTTGGACGAGTTCTTGAATTTTGTTGTTGGTTGCTTGATTTGAAGTAGATTTGGGTGAACTATGAGGTACTATTTCCGGCAAATGGAGGGACTGGTTGGAGAGATGGAGGGAGGATTGCTGCTTTTTGTTGATGATTTGAACTCGGAGTGATCTGCGGTTGTTTTCTTCAGTTTGGTCAGCTGAAATTTGGAGTTTGGAAATGGACGCGGATTCATTGGGGGAAGAGTTGGTTGTGAGGGTGAGTGTGTCGTTGGATTTGGTCATGCATGAATTTGTTTATTTTTTTGGTATGTTATTGTTTTGTTTTGGATGTTGAAAGGGATTTGTGATTATATGTATTGGAGTGGGAATGTAGACCAGGAAACCTTACACGATCACAAAGCAGCGAGAGAAGTGGACAGAGGAGGAGCATAACAGGTTCCTGGAAGCTCTGAAACTGTATGGGAGAGCTTGGCAGCGTATTGAAGGTTATTAAGTCTATGTTTCTCTGATTCATGCTAAATATATACTTTTCATATTTGCTAAGGAAACTATCCAAACTAAGTACTCTGTATATTCTTTACCATGATTTTTGATGTGTTGAATTTGCTTTATAAGAAATATAATGTATGTGAAGTTTTCTGAAACATGCTTTTCGCCCTGTTGTCTTCTGTGTTACAGAGCATATAGGAACAAAGACAGCTGTGCAGATTAGGAGCCATGCACAAAAGTTCTTCACAAAGGTTCAGTGTCCTTTTACCACACGACTTTCTTAGTCATCATTGACAGTGCAACTGACTAGACGAATTTATGATTTTTGACCTTAATTAATTTTTGAAACTACTTTTATTAATGAGTTGACTTAAAAATCACTCTCAAGTTGCATGCTGATAATAGATAAATAACTGAAGAACTTGCAATTTTTAAATTCATGTATTTCTAGCTAAATATGCGGTTTTGTTGTCATGATCACTTATTAGGTATATTTCAGGTACATTTATCTAGCGTTCTGATTTTGTGGGTTAGAAATTTTTACAAAATGCACAAACTGAGGCTAATCATAACACAAGAGGTATAAGCTGGCTTAATTTTTTGAATTCCTTTTTCTGGATACAGCAATAAATGTGCACTCACAAACTATGCATGATACTCTATTTTTTCACAGGTGTCTACATATGTATGTTAAAATTGGAAACACATGCACGCAAGAACTGAAAACAAGAACTTCGAGGGTCCATAATGATATATCTATAAAATAACATTTTCTAAGTGTCTATCACCCAACATTCCCCAAAACTTTAGAGGCCAACCATTCCTTATGGATGTTGACGTTATTAAGTCTATCTCTCTCTCTCTCTCTCTCTCTATATATATATATATATATATATATATATATATATATATATATACATATATGTACATGCATATACATATATACATATATACATATACATATATATACATATATACATATATACATATATGTACATGCATATATATACATATGTACATGCATATATATTGTTGATTAGACTTGGAATTTTCAACCTTTATTTTTGAGTTTATATGTGTTGCCCTGTATTAATTGAGAGTACTCTAATTTGCTACTATGTTTTTTTTTTGAAGGCATTTTGGGGACAAATGAAACAAAAAGTTGAACTTAGTAGCTTTATTCTTCCACCTAAGGTCACCCTTCCACTTTGAAATTCTTAGAACTTCGAATCAACTCCCACTTCCTAATTGCTTTCTTATTTAGAAGTGTTTTTAAAATATTTTCTTCCCCACAGTTGCACCTGCTGCAAATTTGTTAAGTAAGAATCAAAACTGTGCACCCAATGACAACAGGAGCATGCAAAATATTTTCCTCTAACCAGGAAGACTCCCTAGTTAGACTAGGAGAATGGGGAGGGACTCATTAAAGTGGAAGCTCCCTCTTAAAGTGGGGTCATCCTTGCCCTCTTATGAGCCTTATTAATTGGCATCGGAGGAGCCAAATAGAAAAGTCGGCTCCAACTCCACTAATTGGAGCCTTCTGTTTATAGCAATGATCCTATATGCCTTATAACTTTATTTGTTTCATAAGATAATCTTGAATAACTGTGATGGTGGACCCACATCGAAACAGGTTAGAATTATTATAGGGCCCAAAGAGTCAAAATTTCTCTCTATAGCTCCAGTGGGGCTAGTATTTGTCCTTTACGACCTCCTAAAGGACAAATTGGTGAGTCTAAGCTTATGTGCATACCTTAGGATGCTAAGTACAAATGCAGATTCTCAAATAAGTTGAATCAATTATCAAGCAAATAGGATTGCATAGGCAAGTAAGATTGGGAATTTCTGTTATAAGGCTATAGATATATAATCAATCAAACCTCTCAGTAATATTGATTTATTCAAGAATGCTCCTATGCTCTCTAGGACCAGCATGGAGTAATTGAGTATTTACATGTTCGTGATGGACCTCTAGACTTGATAGCAAGCAACCATGGAGCCCCTTGTTTGTCCATCTTGTATGCTTGAGATTCAAAAACTTCATGGTTGGCAATGCCTCTTTCTCAATGCATTTTTAGTTGTTGTTTGAATCTACTATATTAACCAACCATTAGATCTCAAAAGCTTAATTTGTTTCGAATGGGTCAATAGTGTATATTAGGACTCAACACCCTCCCTTTGTCCAACCGTGGAACATGCATGTGAAAGATAAATAAGTCAAAAATGACTCAAGATAATGAGTTAAAAATGACTTGATAAGAAATTGGGTCAGGGTGAAAAGAAGAAAAGACAAAATAACAAATGGGTGATATAAAGAAAAATTGACCACATGGGCTTTTGAACCTTGATCTTGAAGGCCTAAGGGCAACCCAAGAGGAGGAATTGAATTGGGTTTCTAAAAATTTAAGCTAACTTCTAGCCTAACAAGATGCAATGATAAAATTAAATTGCAACCTATAAGTTATGCAAATAAGAGTATTCAAAAGCAAGTATAATTAATCATAAGAAAGTAAAAGCAATAAGTAAATGAAGCAAGAGAATTTTTATAGTAGCTTAGTACTCCTTGCTTACATCGACTCTTCAAGTCTCCTACTTGGGAATTCCACTAATCCAATCTTCTCCAGAGGAAAATCAAATCCTTATACACTCCTTTTGCTGGGCTAAGAAGCAACCCTTACAAGTTTTCATAAAGCTCTAATCAGTCCTCTTTTGAAGGAAAATAACTCAATGAACACTCCAAATAGTGTAGATTGGCCAATGAGAATCTAAACTTGAAAGTTGAAGAATGTGCACTAAAGTCTCAAAAGGTTATTTCTAAATGATTTTCCAATGAATACGAACCCAATTTTTTATATTCAAACCAACTACAACTTATAGATTTTATAGAGCAAGGAAAATATGGCCGTTAAGGTTTAAGGATAGCTCAAACAATCATATGAATATATGACCGTTGGGGTTGTTAGAGCTTCTGTGGTCGACTACCTAAGCTAAGGCCGATTGATCGTCAGACATGGTCACCTGCCTTAGCTTGCAGCGGTCGACCGCTTGATGAGGTAGAGAGTTGCCTTTCAGGCAGTTCTCTGGTATGATATAGTTCAATCAATTGTATTTCGTTTCGGTCATTTGATCACTCCCAATTTTAGATTTTTATGATTATTTTTCACTATTTTTGATTCAAAACCTAATCTAATTTATTTTTAATGGATCTTGAGCTTTGTGCACTTTCCTGTTAGGTTTTACAATATGTCCTTAGGAAATAAAATTACATATAGACAAATTCAAGCATATTGTTAGTGTCTTAATAATATCTTGTTATCATCGAAACATGAATTGCTGAACCTTAAGGTTCAACAGATCTTTGGCTCTGATACTATGTTCCCCCAAAAGTTTAAGCTATTAAGGAGTCAACAATGTATATTGGACCTTAACATATGAAGGATATATTTTGCATGTCCTCTTTTATTGTTTCTAGATGTTACTTATTCAGTGATTTTTACTGAGAAGACTCAAATGCCTCACCATGAAAATTGCTTCTTCATCAAGTTCTCTACTTTGCTACTAATATTTTTGCATTAATTTGTGCTTGGTGAGTGGCATCTCTTTTTAGTCTTCTATGGATTTTTTATTTTGTTAATACTGCAAAACAAGGCTCGTGGAATCATGAACCAATGCCGAGCCAATACTAGACAAATTCAGTTTAGTATAGTATTGAACTGAACTAGTAGTGCACTATTGGTTCGATCTATTTTGCAATTTTTTATGATTTTTTATTTTTTTATATGGTATATAAGACTGAGAGCCTTTCGTGAGCTTACATCTTCTCGTCTCTTATCTTTTTTTTCCTTAAATGTCATTCTTTCTCCTTTTTCCTTTTTTCCTTTCCATTTACTTAAGATTTTTCTTAGAAATAAGAGAATACCCTCATTAGAAATCAATAAAAAATATTAAAAAAATTAAATTTCTTAAGAATAAAATGTCAACTCTTCCTCTTAAGAACAAATTTGAAAAATTTCAACAAATAATAATTTAGGAAACATCAAGTTAGAATGCCTGCATTTTGGATAAAAATCTCATATAATCAATTTAACTTAGAAATGATGAGAAAATAAAATATCAAAAAAATATTATTAAAATATAATTTATAAGATTTATTCAATACTTAGTCAAACTTAAATGGTTTTCAAACGTAGGATCACGGTACACTGACCTATGCCGATTTGATCCATAGCTTATCAAGATAAGAAAATTAAACTTATTATAAAATCTTAAGGTTAAAATGTATTTTTAGGGTCTGTATTATAACGTGTTATTAGATTGAAGATTCTCCGTTGAAAAAAACATCTTGACCTTTTGTTTTATGGCATATCATTGTTTGGACCCTAAAAGATATATTTTAATCTTAAGATTTTATGACTAGTTTAATTTTATTATTGTAATGAGTTGTGCATTAAGTCGGTGTAGGTGAGTGTGAGGTTCACTGGGACCATAATTTTAAGTGTATAAACCCTGTAAGTTTGATCAAGTATTGACCAAAGCCTCATAAATTATATTTTAAGATATTTTTTAGTATTTTATTTTTTTTATCATTTTTAAGTTAAATTGAATTTTTAAAATTTTTGTCTGGAGTGAAAGTGTCTTAATGCAATGTTTACTAAAGCGTTATTTCCTAAAATTCTTTGAATGTCCTTCAGAGGGAGAGTTAAATTTTTATTCTTGAGTAATTTGACTTTTTTTGATATTTTTGTTGAGTTTAAATGAGAGGTATTCCCTTATTTTCATAAGAAATCTTACTTAATGGATATTTACTTAAATAATTTTGAGTTAAAATAAGAGAGAAGATAGGATATGAGCTCATAGAATTCTCTTAGTCTCTATACGACGTAAAAGAAAAAAAAATAAAACTCCCAAAAAATTTGAAAAAAATGGCAAACTAAAAGGGTGATTCGTACAGAATTCTGTTCAGTTTGGTTTAGACCGAATCTATCTGTTTGGTATATCAATCCTCATTACAAAAGATCTTATCAAACTATTAAAACTTGCAACCGAACCGATCGGTTCACTTGGTACATTAACCCTTGCTACAAAACATCTGATTAAAGTATTAAAACTTGTGGCAATCTAACTATTGCTCTAAGTGATATTGTTGCTAGCAAGGTTTGTCAAGTCGTCCCAAACTAGGTGGTTTGGGGTGTGCTAGATCGAACTTACTAGGAACTAGAATGGTTCGGTTATTACCCAAAATGAAATAGGGTTAGGACGTATTAAAATTGAGCTGAATTAATCGACTTTACTTAGTTTCAATGACTATGGCCCGATTTGCTTGGTTAAACCATGCTCTTTTATAAATTCATGATCCCTGGTGTTTGATATCTCTCCTTTTCCTTCAAAAACCCTTGTCGTTGTCTTCTCTATCTCACCCCCCCCCCCCTCTCTCTCTCTCTCTCTCTCTCTCTCTTCCCATCAATCCTTCTACCTTACCCTTCTATTCTCATCCTTGTCTTCGGGCAGCAAAGTCATGGGGAACCTCACCAATGGCTCTGGCCTTAATAGGCAACCTTTGGCCCCTCGATCAATGAGCCTGGCCTTCATTGATGAGCTCCGGCACTGATGGATGGACTTGAGCCCCTAATCAATGAGCTTTGGTCTCAATCAATGACCTCCAGCCTCTAATTGATGAGCTTCGGCTATCGTTTTGCCTCCCCTTCTATCTCTCTCTCTCTCTCTACTTTCTCTCATTCTTGTTTGTTCTTGCTAGCACTTATCAGCACTGACGTGTATACCATGTGTCAATATGGTATGGAATGGTAGCATACTTATCAGGTACCATGTATGGGCCATGGTGTTGATTTTTTGAACCTTGGTTGCAAGTGCTTCTTTGTTGATATTCCCCATTTAGATGCTTTTCAGCATATTTTATATCATTTGAGCTAGCCAAAAATGCTTGTTCATGTCATTTCTTTTATTGCTCAACTTGTTTCTTCAACCTCATCAACCCTTACATGTTTGCCCATCAGCAAACTTCAAGTACTCCTACCCATGGTTGATAACATTCTTTTCTGAGAAGAACCTATGGCTAGGAACTTGATTTTAGAGGCTCCAACATATGACATTTTATGCTTCTGCTGGGGTCACTTTGCTCTTCTAAGACTTTTAAAAAATATTCATTGATGATGGTTCTCCACTTTCTCTTACTCTTTATAGAACTATAAGTCTATAATATAAGAATTTGGCCATTTTTCAATTTTTCTTGTTTAAAACATTCCTAGGCTTGTAATTGATTTATCTTGTGGTGGCTTTCTAATCTTAATCACACATCTCATTAATCTTGCTTCTTATTTTTCGCATTCCTAGGCTTGATGGACTTCCATTCTTCTCAGCACTTTAGAGGGTATTCTTTTGCATGGGTTGAACTTACCTTGCGTCATTAAATAAAAGCATAGGTGTTGCCTTAGCCATGGTCCTTCATTTTTTGATCATATTACCATCTTCTGCCCAATATGATGTGACTTACTTACATGGGGATCATATCACATCATACTTTTGCAACAATATCAAGCCTTTAGAAAAACTGGCATCCTCTCTCATAGCAAGGTTCGCTATATTGGGAACCAATAGCTTTTCGATACCAGTATGGTTTGGTACGTTATGGAGGCGTACCATACCAACACATGGTATGCCCTGGTGTACCTTAGCCTGATTCAGTACAGTATAGGGGCATATTGTACCGATCAAGTGGATTGGTATGCTAGGTTTTTTTCTTATTTTTTTTATTTTTTTATTTTTTTTTATTTTTTTCTTTGTTTAATATGGTATACTCAATTTTAACAATTTATTCTTTAAATTTATAGTGCTTTTCATTGGTATTCGAAGTACTTTATAGTATCAAATGGAATTAAAACATATTAGTGGGTCACTAATGCAAATACAAGTAACAATTTATTTTTTAAATTGTATATGCATCTAGCCTCTTGTAATGCCTTTTTAACTAATTTCTTAACCATCTTATAGCTTTCATATGCTTCTTTATTCCTACATTTAGGTAGTTTTTTATAGCATTCTCTTATATTCTTAATTGCTAATTGAACTTTCTCATTCTACTTCAAAATTTATTTATGATATGGTCCTTTTCCTTTTGACTCTTCTATATATATAATAAACACATAATAGATATTGCGTACCATAGCCAATCCCAACTAGTTTGATATAACCCTAACTAATTTGGGATTAAGGTTTTATTATTGCTGCCTAATATCTGATGGAGCGTTTATACTACTTGTAGACATTGGGGTTATGCTTATAGTCTGGGCTTAGGAGGCCAACCCAGTTCTCATGAGCATCATAAGCTAACTCCATTGGATCATCATATATAGCTCTTATATGTTTCATCATCTTGCCTTTGGTGTGTTGTGGGATACTGGTCCAATATGCAAAGATTGTATTGGCAAAATCCAATATATAAGCATCATAAAGCTGTGGTAGTAGAACAAAGTAACAACTCAGAGTCTCGGATGTAGGATGTTCATAAGATTATGCGTCGGTTGAAGGATATCAGTGTCCCTATGCATAAGGATGTGGGTCATAGCCAGCAGATGTGGAATAAGATCTGATGTAGGAATCCGATTCAAATACGTCTAGAGATCTTACTCTACATGCCAAATTATCTATATTAGCAACTTCATGTCTTGACCGACTTCGTGGGCTCTATCTTTTGTAAGCAATAATCTCTTTAGGGGCTCTATTAGGTTGTATTACATGATTACTATCCTATGTTAAAAAGAGTGTATTGAGATTCACTAGTGAATTGAATGCCAAGGGTTTGTCTTCTATGAAAAACAAGTCTCATGATCTTACCTAAACATGTTAATGATTTTATAGTAAATTATTAGCAATTATTTTATTTTCTATAATTTTTTAATCCAAAAATATATTTTTAATTTAGAATTATAGATTATTGAATTTTTGTCATTATGTAGGTCATCTTGAGATTTACAATATATCATGAAATCAAGCCAAAAGAAAAGAAAATTAGCATAATTTCTTCATTTTTTTCATTTTTGAGATATTTAACGTGGGAAAAAGATGGGGGAAAGGGAACGGGAAGACAAATACCTGATTTCAAGATGAAATCTACCTTAAGCTCAAATTAGCTACAACATGGAGGAAAATTAAAGTTTTTTTTTTTTTAAAGAAAGAGAAAGAACTAAGAGCTCGCTGGAGGTTCTTAGCCTCTCTCTATTTTATTTCCCACCCCACATGCCCATGACCCACCCAAGCCACTGGACCGAGGCAAGTTGGCTTGTACCACATTGAATTGAGCAGGTAGACATGGTTCAAACTGGTCTGGGGCGATTCAGGCCCTGGATTGGCAAAACAGACTCGGTTCGACGCCAATTCGGTCTACTACACCCTGAACTAAGTGGTTCGAAAATTGGGAGCTTTAAGGCATTGGATGCTTCTGAGATTTTAATGTTTGCGCTAACTCTATAGACATGTCACCATGAGGGTTTGAACCCTAGACCTCTCCCACTTGGGAGAGGGATGCCAACCAAGCAATTAAGGCTATAGGCCTATGACATTAATGAAACCTCCATTATATATGATTAGTGATGTCTTCTTACAATTACAGATAATTGTTTCCCCCAAAGTATTCCAATCTTCGTTTTATGTTCAATGGAGCAGATAAGATGGGTTATAAGGTCAAAGATGAAAGGTCAAGACCATCCATGTAACTAAGAATATGAACTTTTCAATTTTGGGATCATCATTCGTTTTTTTTTTTTGTTCTTGCCAACTACATCTCCTCTGCAATAATCAAGGCTCATTGTTAGGCGTTGAGTGGCATGGCCCTTCCTAATTTCTTTTGGTAGAACTTTCTTGAGCCTCGTCTCCATTGCTGGTCTTGGGGGCTGCTTAAGAGGTAGTTAGCTAGTGGAACCCCCAAATTGAGCAATTCACCTTTGGGTCACTTGGATGGAGATGGCTATATCCAATTACATGACTTGGTGGAAAGCACCATTTACTGAAGCAAATTTGTCGAGAACCAACTCTTCTTAAACTTTAATCATATTTCATACCAGTAGGGAGCTAGGTAATGCTTATCAAGTCCAATAAGGCTGCATTTTATGATCGTCTCATTGAGCCTCTTAATGCATTCAGCTATGGAGAATTTTATCACAACTTAAGAGGTTGTCCAAACACTTGATTTATGTGGTTGCAAGGCACGTACATCTTAATTTTACCCCTTATTCTCTCCTATGTAATGATCAATTATGATAATTTTGGTCATACTTTCTATGGTGCTCCTAATGGAGGCTTTCTTTTAGTTTTTCTCCTACCAAAATCAACTCATTAAGGGCTGGGAAATTTAGATGTGCTATGTAATGTTGTAATTTACATTGGAGCAAGCCATACATAAAGACATTTGGATCTAATCGACAATGTAAATCAAGGACTTCTAATAGGCATGTTGTTGTCATAGTCTTCATCACAGGCTAGTTGGGTTGATCACCATTTAATAAGGCCACAATCATGCAAGAAGTGGTTCCCAAGAGACTCAACATCAGGATTGCAAAGCGGTGAATCATGGGCAATTGCCTAGACATTAGTTGTTACCACTGTTATCATTTACCGAACTAGCGCAAGCATGTACATAGAACACTATGTTATCTATCAAATAATTCCTCCAACTGGTCAATTGGAGATGCTAAAGAATCTCCAACTAGATTCTCATGCAATTTGGTGGCCATCTAATTGCTTCTACTAGAAAAAATCACTAATTGTCGGGTGATAATAAAAAACCAATCATTAAATGATCTTGAATTCAATATTGAATTCTATTAATGACCAATTTGACAGCAATTTTGTCATTGCTGCTACCACCATGACCATGATTTACCGATCTTGGGGAATAACACAGCGGTGGAATATATGTTGTTAAGCCTCCAATTTTCCTAATCATCTTCTCTGGAGGCTTCTCTTCATGCTCTTTTCTATTTATTGTTCCCACTTGGGCCTGCAATAGTTTACCATCTTGGTCAGTGGGCTATTGCTTGAACCCCATTTGTACTTGTAACATAGTCCAACTAACTTGGTTGTCTTTGGCTGCATCAAAGATGTCTTATACTAATGTTGGGCTTTAGCAATTACTTTTGTTGAGAGTCTTCAATGATGATTAGGCAAAAGCACACTTTACTAAGAAACAAATCTTTGACCTTCTTACCCCAACTTGGAACACTAATCTATGTAATTTCTCCTTCAAAGCTTTATTAAGATGTTCGGTCAATTCATAGTCTATCATGAGTCTTATGTTGGCTAATATCATTCTTGAACTACTTTTCTTAACAGAGTCAATTTTAGGTCTCAAAGAACATGCATCAACATTTTGTCATCCTCAATTTCTTCTCAGTTTTCTTATTGTTCCTTTTTTGAGCTAGAGCATGTAATGGTTTTAAACATAATCTAACGGAGAATGTAGTGTTCCAACTCCTGTAGTTGAGCCAACATTAAAATGACCTTACTTCTAGATATGGTTTGCTCCTCTTCAAGTGTTACAATGATCTTGCTAGCCGTGGCATGGCCTTTACCAATTGAATTTGCTGGTAATTGAAGAGCCATTGTTATGTAAAATCATTGAGTGAGGCTTACAAGTCTTGAAAGGTCACTGGGTCCAACTTCCAAGGAGCTTGGCTATTGTAAACAAAAGTTTTTTTTTATAATGTTAGTTGTAGTTATCCTTATTCAGGTACTAGGTGATCTCATGGTCTTGACCTCACAGTGGGTCAGAGTGATTTGCCCAAGTTAGCATTGACAAACCCAAAATCTATATAAGGTGGGGCTAAAGTGGCAATAGTTAGTGCTTTAAATGAGTGAGCTCTTCATAAGTAGCTTGTGTTTAGTTTAAATTTAGGTTTACTAGGAAAGTAAATAATTAAGTTAGAGCTTCATTAGCTATTCTGACATTGGTTTGTTTGAGCTTAAAATAGGAATAAATAAATTTTTGATACATATCATGTATTGTTTATATATTATTCAATACATAAAAAGTTATTTAGATATGATCATTGAAGTTTAATACAATCTATATGAAAATAATACATTTTCAACTATAATACTGAGTTTAGTGGTGGAAATTAGCTTGACCTATATATATGCAAAAGGACACAGACCTTGGGTTCTTAATAGATCTCTTAAATTAGGTGTCCATGAGAAATTTGTGTTTGGATAAAAATTATAGCTCAAGCTTAGCATGATTACAAAATGAGGTGAACTTGAACTAGGCCTAACTTACTTGAGATCAGGTTATTCACTCCCTTTGCAGTAATAGGGCCTTTTCTAGGGCTGTGATCCTTTGTGTGGCCTGCATTCATGAACTTGAGATGTGCTTCAAGCCGGTTGATATTTTGAAATATCATTGGCTTGGTAAGGTATCACTTATGCTGTCTGATTATGCACTTATCGGAAATCCTTTGGCTCCAAATATGCATGAACTCACTGATGATTTTGTTGGAGTTGGCATTATCTTGTTGAGCATTGTATCAATTAAGTGCAAGAGAAGGGGACATCAAACTGACCCAAAACCAACAGGACCTTCTGTTCCGGTAGGTGTGTTAACGTAGTAATCCAGGCATTGAAAACTTCAAAATATTATGTCTGTCTTATTTTGTCTCATATGACGGTCTTAAACTTGAATTGGACATAGTTTGAATGTCTCGAATGCCCTTGGTGCAACTTTGGAGACTTTAAAACAATTATTTTTGCCCTTGCATTCTGATCTGCAAAAAAACTGAGTCTACACTTTTTGCTAGCGTTATGCAGCATGGACATAGGGATATGATGGGATTGGTTGTGGAACCAAGTATTCCCATGAGTCACATGTATGATGTATAAGATATGTACAAGCAGGATGACCAGTTTTTCATCACACGATGAGTCCTCTTACCACTAAAGGTAGCAGGGTTTCTAGCAAGGTCTACTGGACTAACTTCTCATCCTCTTACCACTAAAGGTAGCAGGGTTTCTAGCAAGGTCTACTGGACTAACTTGTACCATATCATAGTGATAAAGTATCAGGACAGTAACAAATGTCGATTTGGTATGAATCGAACTGATCCAAACCTAGTGGAATTGCCCCATACTTCCTAATACGGAGTGGCATCACGGCATCATTAATGAAAGTAAAAAAAAGAATTGGTATCCTATCTTGGTATGGAGTGCATACCTTACTGTACTGACCTGTACCTTACGGAACTGGTAAGATACTAGTCTGATTTTCGATACTGATTTTTCGGACCTTAGTTTCTAATGTGAAGTACTGGTAGTGCTAGGAAGACATTAGGTTTGAAGGCTGATACCTCATACCTATTCTCACTATAAAGTGCTGATACTAAAGTCATTAAGAGATCATTTGTTGCCAAGTCAGGATCCACTAATCAGCTGCCAAGCTCCCATAGAATCTAGTGAAAACTCTAAAGAGTAGATCAGTGTAAATTTTCCACTTGTGATTAGTACTTAGTAAATCAATGATATTCATAGATGCTAGGGTCCCTAACTTTGCTTAGATCTTGTAGGTTTCCTTAGAATTTGATTCAAATGAAACAAAAATATGACAAAATAAAATAGAATAAGCTAGTAGTTAGGTGACATGAACCTGATGTTTAGATGCCTGTAATTTGGGCTTCAAATTGATTAGACATTGGTACAAGTAACTTTTTGCAAAAGAACAAATAAACAAGGCATGGTGCAATGTTATTCATATGGTGGTTATTTATTTCGTTATAGGACAACCCTCTTTCCATGGCCATGATTTTACCCATTGAGATTGTAAAAAACTTTGTTCATCCTCAATGAACAGGAGGTTACTTTGTTATTCAAGAAAACTAAAAATAATGCTTTACTAGCTGAACATAAAAGAAATCATTCTAAAGCCCTTCAAAATGTTAATGTGCCACAACTCAAAGAAGTACAAGCCATAGACTCACCTTAATTTAAGTGGCTCTAGCTTAATTTGTGAGGAAGTGAATCTATCAAGTTAGGGTTGTTGACATGGCATACTAGTTAGAAGGTCATAACAAAGGATTTAAGTACTAGTGCATACTTGCCAAAAGGTCATAGCCAAGGATTTAGATACTAGTGCATGATGGACAAAAGGTCGTAGCCAAGGATTTAAGTACTAGTGCACACTAGTCTACACCGACTGTGCATCACCATATTGGTAGGGTATCTCTGCAGTCTAGTCTATGCCAAGATATGGTACAGCACCTTATTAGTATTGTATGTTGGTATGGTACCATGCTGTGCGGTCTATATCATACAAGTAATGTTTTTTCAACTCCTGGTTGTGTAGCCTAGATGAGGAGGCAGCTGGATTTGCTGGCACATTATAAGCCAAAAAATTTGATGGAGTATACTTCAGTTCCAGCATAGGAGTTGACGATTTGAGTATTTATCTAATACATGTGGACTTGGGTATCCGTTACCATGTGCCCACATCATCTTAATGTCATTAGAGCATAGGGTGGTTGCAGATCATTGAATAGAGCCCTACCTATAGACATTAGATGCCATTGAAACCTCCATCAATTTGGAGACTATTCCATCCTAAACTCATTCTAGAAATATTGCAGAGTCTCATAATCCAATGCTAAGAAGCGTGGTGTTTTTCAACTAGTCCAATGCCCAACCTACTTGGCTTCTGAATTCTTGGTTATTTTATTTTCTTTGAAGGTCATATCCATGGTATGCTATATCAGTCTGTATACTGAATTGAGACTTAGATACTGGTGCATACCAAGCATCAATACACTGAACCAGTCCATGTACCAAATATATGAGTGTGGTACCAGTGTATGGTTCGGTACTAAAACAACAAACCTTGGTTACATTCTTCTAGGCCTGTAGCAGCTTCCACTAGTTCTATGTCAAAATCAAGTCTTAGAGCCTATACAAACCTTCCATGTACCCTCTTTTTGGCATGATAAGCTGAATAGTTTTCTTTTGGGCGCACATGGTGCCCAAAATTCTTCTTTGTACGCTCATGCTCTACAAAGCCCATTGTGCTAATCCCACAAGAGCCCGAAGGCAGCTTGGTGCTGATTCTGAATCAACAAATAAGTAATTTCTTTTTACATGCCTTAGCGTTGATTCTAGTGAGACCTGCCAGCATGCTAATGTGCAACCAGTCATACCCCCTCCCATTTTGTTTTCTTTTTTCTTTTCCCACTTCCTCCATCAGTCCCACGTACCCTTCATATGATTGCGTCTGCAATTCCCTGTCGATTGCACACTACCCATCAATCTAGGAGGTACTAGGACAGGGCCTTTTGGGTTCCCTGAGGCAAAAAAAAATAAGGAAAATTAAAATTAAAAAAGTAAAAAAAAAAGAAAAGAAAATTATCAAGTTTCACACTTCTTTCAACTGACCTTACAATATCTCCTCATATATTTCGCAAGGCTTTCATTCATTTAGACTTGATGTGGTAATGAAGGTTTTCTAGCAAATCTCCTCATCATTTTCACAATGGCCTCTCTTGATGCCTAGCATCTAAGTTGAGACAGCTGCTATTCTCACATCAAATCTGTGGTCCTTATTTTTGATTCAAGTTAACAACTAATGGCAAATGTTAAATGTATAACATTGACTAAATTGACTCAAATCAGGTGAGAGACCTAATGGTTTTGGATTTAGTTTTGTATTTAGAACATGACTTAAAAAGTAGAGCAAATTGTTAATACTCGCTATTGTTTGCTAATGTTGCATCTCAGAGAGTCAGCATCTCTGAAATACCTACCATGTAAGCATCAGATTGGTTTCATCCTCAGCATAGTCGCACCTAGCCCCAACCAGAAAAACGTAAAAAGTAAAAAAGAAAAGAAAAAAAAGCTTACTAGGATTTAGCTATAGCAAATGTGCTTCCAGGTAATCTTTATACAGATTTAGGTTGAGTATTTGCAATTTGTCTTTTATAACCCAAATCTTCTCAAATTGTTGTTAGTGAGTGCTATTTGACAAGGAATTTCTAAAAGATCTTTTTCCAAATCATTGCAATCTGATCATGGAGCTCCAAAGGGGGCAAAAAGAAAAAAAGAAAAAAAAGATGGGCATCTTCAGCTTTGAGTTTTTAATGCTTGGCAAGCAGTGGAAATTGAATGCATCATACTTCAACTATAGAATCATGGTGTCTGCAAGTGAAGTACCTGGTTAGATCAACAACATGCAACATTTAAGATTGGGCCAATCTCCTTCCTCTTTGGCAACTAGCCATGGTGTCCACAAAATGATGAATATCTTCCCAGTTTCCAGAACTTAAACCTTAAACCCAGTTTCCAGAACTTCAACTTTTTAAGGCTCCAGTTATGATTCATCAAGCCTAATGCAAACAGTGGAGACATCTTTGCTGTGCCTCAAGGCTATGATGCCATCACATCATTCTGTTGGTGGAGGTTTCTTTACTCTTTAAGCTCAAGGATGTAGCTAAAAAATTCTTTCTATCCCCTTGCTCAGTCTATCAACTATCATCCAAGTTATTCGTAGCATAGACTCCAGATGATTAATTCTTTATTAGCTGGTTAGGATCTACCTCATATGACAATAATAACATGAAGAATTTTCAAATGAGCGAAGAGTTAAAGCTAAAAGGTAGAAAATATATTTCATTTGGCCTTATTAATGAAAAGAAGTATAAAGTCTCCCTGATGCATCTTTTACCCTAAATCCTCTAACTATTCATACGACCTTTTACAGCCAGCAGTCCAAATCTAACATACAAACATCTTAACCTCCTTATATATCTAATCACTTGATCAAAGATCAGCCAGATAGATTCTGAAATTTTAAGATATGGGTAGTGTTTGAGTACTAAAATTTACAAATTTAGATCACAAATGTAGGAGAATGTTATATAGTAATAGAAGTGCTGTAAATATCCTAAATATATTAAGATTATCCTGCTTAAGAGACATGCTATTATTTGTTGAATAGGTACTAGAAGATTATCTTGATCAAAAAACTAATCACCCTAGAATCCTCTTTCCATTAGTATTTTTGGTATTTCTAAACTTTCACCGATTTTCAATTGGGAATTCAAGGAAATGAAATTGTTTGAACTAATAGGTAGTTGGACAGTTCAGCATTGTTGTGTTATTGGTGGTTAACTTCATTGTTTATACCAACATTTTAAATCCCGTGGGAGTAAGTTGTCCCGGTTTCTTTATGGAACAGTTTGTGTTACCATCCCAATCCACCCCAATTCGTAGGACAGGGGGGTATTCAAAGATACATTGATTAGGATGTTGTGATATGGTTGGATGGTCCTGTTTCGACACTTGGGATAGCAACCTATCCTGATGTCTGACAAGACTTACCTCTAGGACCTAAAATCATGGTTTATACTATAAGTTGACCAAGTCCAACAATATGCTTTCATAGCAAGTGGTCATTAGTACTGCGTAGAACTAGATATGTAATTGAAAAATCATGTTTTACATCATTAACAGTAATCAAATTGCAGTTGGAAAAAGAAGCTGTTATCAAAGGTATCCCTCCAGGCCAAGCTCATGACATAGATATTCCTCCCCCACGGCCTAAAAGAAAGCCAAGCAGCCCATATCCTCGGAAGAATAAGATGGGTTCTGTCTATGCAACTGGGGATGCAATGAACAACAAATCATCGAAATCTGTTTCTTGTGTGAGCACCAATGAGCAAGTCTTGGACCTGGGAAGTGATGCACCTCAGAAGGTACTCATATGTCTCCCCTGGTTGCTTTATGTTCTAAGAACTTTTCTGTGATTATTTATTGTCTTTTCTGTTTTCCCCCTTTACTGAGTTCTTACCCCAAATATTCTTAATTCAGAAACTCGTTGCCACTACCATGTTGCAAAGGAAAGAGATTTCTGAAGATGGAAGCTGCTCTGAAGTTCTTCACTCTGAAGTTCTTAACTTTTTTCAAGATGTTCCATCTGCTTCCATCTCTTCTGTGAACAAGAGCTCTTTAAATCCTTGTACATATGCAGAATTTGTGCCCAGGATAAAAGAAATAAAAGATACTGCTACAAACAAATCTACTGTTTCTGTTGAAGTGAATGAGGATCTAAACATAAATGGCACAGCCTATACAGATCAGGAAATCGAAAGACTTGAAGGACTTCACATAGATTCACAAACAAATTTAACTCATAAAGAGGGTGTGAATCCATCAAAGCAGCAAGAGAACCTTGGTTCATTATTAAGAGACAATATGCAAGGTATTCAAAGCAACTCAGAGAACATTCCTTTGCATTTATTAGATGGTAGCAGTGCTGAAGACAAGCAGACTAAAGACTCTGATGGACATAATTTCACAGCAGTGACTAGTCAAGTGGGAGGTGCTCGTGAAAATTCAGTCTCATTCATCAATCCTATGGTTTCTGCCACACCAAATTTGAACAACAGTTCTGTAATGCCATGTATTCACCAACCATTTCCAGCCGTCCCACCTTTTACCCAATTCCACAGCAATCATGATGCATATAGTTCATTCCTCAACGTCTCATCCACTTTCTCGAGTCTCATCATGTCTACTTTACTGCAAAATCCAGCAGTTCATGCAGCAGCTAGCCTGGCAGCTTCATTCTGGCCATCTGCAGAGGTGCATTCTTCAACTGATTCAAATTTAGAAACCCTAGCTGGAGGATTTCCTGTAAGGCACATGATTCAATGTCCAAACCTGGCATCTATTGCTGCTGCTACAGTTGCAGCTGCATCAGCATGGTGGGCAACTCAGGGGCTATTGCCAATGTTCCCTCCTCCTCACATTGGTTTCACATTTAATCCAGCAACCACAACCACAATTCCCACAATGGCCACATCCCATGGTGCAGAAGATAATACGGACAGGAAAGAAGGTGCATTTCAGGATCTTGTAGAAGAAGATCGAGTAGTAAATCCAGATCAATATGTGGCTTTAGATTCACAATGCCCTTCTAAATCATCATCATCAGCAGCAGCAGCAGCAGGTGACTCAGATGATAGTGGAAGTGGTGAAAAGTTACATTGCACAGAGGTCAAAGCTTCTAGATTTAACAAATTTAAACCATTAACAACTACTGGATGTCATGATTCTGACAAGACAAGGAGTAAGAAGAAACCAGATCGCTCTTCATGTGGCTCCAATACACCTTCCAGCAGTGAAGTTGAAATAGATACCGTACTGGATAGGCAAGAGAAAGTCAATGATGAAACTAAACAAGCCTATTTCAGTGATCCATCAGCTGGTGAGACTAACAGCGGCAGATCTCGAAGCAGTGGGAGCATTAATGAGTCATGGAAAGAGGTCTCCCAGGAGGTTGTAATCTGGCAAATTTTCTAGTTCATAAATAATAGCCTATAACTGTTGAACATACCCATCACTGCTTCTCTAATTTATCGTCTTTGTCAGGGTCGACTTGCCTTCCAAGCACTCTTTAGTAGAGAAGTCCTGCCACAAAGCTTTTTACTTCCACAAACTGAAGATGCAAAGGCCAAAAACAAAGAAGCTATTACCTTGCTGGTCAATCTTAACAAGGAGGCATGTGCAGCAATTGATCTTAATCATCTTCATAGCCTTACAAAGGAGATGTTAAACAGAAGCAATGATAACACTGGAAAAGGATTTTTAACAAATGATATTGGTCAGGGGAAGCTGAAGGCTCGTCGAACAGGATTCAAGCCTTATAAGAGGTGTTCAATGGAAGCCAAGGAAAACAGGACAGCAGCTGTTGAAGAGACTGGCAACAAGAGGATGCGCGTTGAAGGTGAAGCTTCAACCTGATAGCATGGGTGCAAGAACTCATGCAATTCAGGTTGCTGCTTCTGGCATGTAAGATTAGTTTTATTGCGTAAATTATGTCATGCCCCATGATTTTGAAACTTTATTTTACCCTATATTGTTGTATCGAAATAAACAAGCAGCTACTCTGCAAGGTGAACTACTTATAACCTTCATCTCTTTTGCTTCATTACTTCTTGATTGAGATTAATGTCTTTGCAGCAAGCACCTTAGATTTGGTGCCTTAACAGATGGCTTATGAGTGCTATCAATTTGGAGATGATACTTGTCCTATAGATTAAATCTAAAGCGATCAATCTTGTCAGGATTGGCATGAAACTCCAGTTACAGGATCAATCATGTAAGCCTGTAAGGTATTGCTTCCAATTCTTCAGGGATAAGGCAGACTACAATACAGCTGTTTTTATTGCACCATTTTAGAGATTGGGAGCATCAGACAACTAGAATATGCAGATAATGCAAGAATAAGCATATGAACGAACTATATTGGAGGTGCCTAGGTCCTCAGGCAGTCATTCATTAACATCCCTTGATTCCATAATTTGTGATATTCTACAAGGAAGTATCCATATAAAATTTTTAGTATAAGATTTCTTTTTGTGCTTTTCAGCTCGTCATATTGGCAAATTTATAATTAGGGTATAATATTTACTTTTGTTGGAGATATATGGAGGAGCCATTTTCTGGAGTGAAGTAATTTCTCTCCTCAGAAGGGCCATAATCATAAAATTTTCGAGTAATTGGTTATTGCTTCAAAGTGGGGGACGTTGCATGCTAGTGGAGAAAACATGATGAGCTAGCAATAACTCTGAATCCACAGTTTAAAGGAATCTACAGCGAAAACAACAAACGTTTAATAGGTTATTATGAGGCATTTTAGCTTAATCATACCGAGTAAAAGCAGGGACATCGGCTGATTCCCTGACAATGTGATAAATAACACACGCTTGGAGATCTGGCGCAGTGCATGTTATGCCATATGCAATGCTTAATGCAGCATAGATAACGTACAAGAAGGACCAGAGGTGAACAACAAAAATTAAGCGATGGAAGTAGTACGCATTACTCCTGTCTGGGGACAATTAAAGCCATCCTTTACAACCCCTAATCAAACCTTGTTCCCCTAGAAAAGCCAGCAAAGTGTTTTAAGACAACGCCAGAAAACCACTAGCCAATCAAAGAGACACCAATGATCCTTGCAGATGTTAAAGATGTGCCAATGAAACTTTGCCAGGCTGTTAGCTCCATGATAGCACCGTTGTATGTCTTGAGAAACACCAGGGCTTCACTCCAGTATAATGAACATCATCCTCATCTTCATCAATTGGTGCAGCAGCATCTGGTTTGGGTCTGGCATCCTAAATTGTTGAGCAGCTTGGTTTGCAGCCGGGAGCTGAAGTCCTCAATCCTTGCCTCACCAACTAACAAAAGTCTTTGTACACCGCTCTGATGCAGAATGGTCTGCATCGGACACGGTGATTCATCCATGCATGGGTCCGCACGCCTGCAATGCGGAACCCACGAATGGATCCTCCAGGTCCGTCCGCAAGCAAATCATCACGTCTGATGTAAAAAGATTTTCCCCACTAAGTATAACATAAGTATGAGAGTTTGGGCTTTTAAAGATATCTGGTTTGGAAAGGACGAAGAAGATCTATAATGGACAGACAAAACACAAAGAATGAAGTAGCAAGGGAAATAAATAAATTTTGCACACTAGAAAATCATAACTTTGGGATCAAATATACTTTTAATTTCCAGGATTTTAATAATGAAGACAACACTGAGAAGGTTTCTAGCATCGTCCAAATTTGCAAAGAAAATTTGCATTTTCTTGCAGTACTCTGATCATAACTCACATTGTAGTACAATTTTTTCTCAACTTGTAATTATGTTTTTCCAAAAAGTTTAGGAACATACACCATTTAGAAGATTTTTTTTTCTCATCAAACAATTAATGAATACTCTGTAACAATATTCACCAATATTAATTTTTAAACTTTTCACCATTGCTCATATGAAGGAAGAATGAGCATATAAACATCTTTAGCAAAGACCCTAACTAAAAAGTATCTATGCTAATTAGAAACCCCTAACGATAGATTGTTGGTCACTAAAATATACAGTTCAAAACATGTGGCCCAAAGTATAGCAGCTGATTGGACGTTACCAAACCTCTGAAATTGCGGTTTCATTTATTTGTCATGAATTTATTAGGCATATGGATGACATATTTCTGTATAGAATTATGCCATTTCATACACTTGACATTTTTTGTTCTCTTTATGGATACCCTGGTGACAGCTGAGACAGGTTTCATCCCTAGCTTCAGCATTGCCTTGCTACTCTTATTCTCACTCCTAGTCTGCTTCAGTGCCCTGTTTGTTGCTGCTCCTTGTTTACCAGAGTTGACAAAGAACTTGGATAAAAGAGAGAATAGTCACAAGATATAGAGAGGTAAATTTGTCAAATCAGGTCAAACGATAAACGGCTCAAGACTCACCTGATGACTGAAAGCAGGAAATTTATAGGTTGAAGCTTGAAGAAAAACCCCATTATTCACATGCCAAAAATTGATGTAAAATTTAATAAATCCACTTAATGATGGGATACATCTGAAGGCTATTATGCTGTTGGTTGATCAGGAGAACATGCCAATGTTCAACAGTAAGAGGAAGAGCCTACCATCATACTCCGACCGAAGATTACAACCTGATGTATTACAACCACCGCACAATCATAGGGGTTAGCCCTATAAAGATGCAAGGCTATTCCATCTATTAATGAATTTGCTAAAATATAATAAGGATAATGCAGTTCATAAATAGGTAATAGTAATGACTAATAATAATTAACTTCAACTGGACTCATTTTTATTAAAAAATTACATATATTCATACATATCACTAAAAATCATAAAAGAGCAAAACTCATAAACGTTTTAGCATTTGATATAATTACACATTATCTCCGTACAACACTTTAATATCCAACTAAATCAAAGCTAAACTCAATCTATGTTCAAAGTCATTCTTGCCTCAAATTTCTTACCCTTGGTCTCTTATCAAACCACACTTTAGCCTTTGGATCTGAAAAACAGGTGGATGAAAATAAATGAGCCTAACAGCTTCGTAACACTCCTTTATAATTGGATCAAATAATATATAATAATTTAACTCAATAAATGCATATAAAGACATAATGCAAGTTTAATATATAGCAAAGGTAACAATTATTTTTTTTTTCAATTATATCTACAAAAAGAAATACTATATTTTGATTATAGTAAAATATAATATATAAATTTCTATATTTGAATTCACTAATAACCAAATATCCGATCATAATTATCAAATTTTAAATTTCTTTTATCTATACAGCTAAGGATTATAATAGATATAATTTTTGCGATATGGGTCATAAGTACTACATCTAAACCTTACGACCTAGGTCATGAGTATCACATTTAATTTTTATGGAGTAAATCTATATCATACCCAATAACTGCAATGCAGATCTGCACTTGTAGTGTAAGTTACATGCTAGATATGTACTACACTGATGATGTAAATAATATATCATGTTTCTATTATTGTTGATCTTGATTCTAATGATTTTGCTAGTGCTAGGCTTGGATCCAACCATTATCCTCCTACTTGGCATTATTCCTCTTAGGCTTTGTTTGGATTTTTGGAGAGGAAGGAAGGGGAGAGTAAAAAGAAAGAAAGGGGTGGAAGGAGAAGGAAGGAAAAGGAAGGATTGTTTTTCCTCTCTTATTTGAAAAGGATGGAAAGAAAAAGAAAGGTAATATCAATAATCTTATTTGGATGGAGAGAGAAGAAAAGAAGGGAAAGAGTTGTGTGACAATTATATCCCTTTAGAATAAGAATGAATCGGGAGAATGAAAGAATGAAGAATAGAAGATAAAGAGATATTTTGGTCTTTCAAGAAAATATGATTTAAACTTTTTTTCTTCCTTCAAAGGTTAATAAATTTACCCTCGTTGAGGGAGAAAGAAGGAAAATCGGTTACTTCCGTTCCATTTCCCCTCTTTCTTTCACCCTTCTTCCAAACAAGATAACTTATGACCTTTCTCCTCCTTTTCCTTTCCCTTCCCTCCATTCTCTCCCATCCAAATAGACCCTTAGCATGCAATTTAACAGGAAGCTATGGGAAGCCAAGAAGGAATAGTTAATATTTCAGAACTATCATTTCTATTTAGCATGCAAAGGAAGGCACTCTGTAGGATTGCATTGGTTGATAGAATTAATAACATTCACATATAGCCAAGTATAAATTCGGTTGTTGCCTTTAGTATTAGATTCGCATGAATCTTAAAATTAAAAAGCCACTCATTAGTTATCGTTAGCTACTCAAAAAAAAAGTCAAATGGAATAAACAAAATTAGATAAAAAATGAATATAAACATAATAAAAGTAAACACTAACTCTTTCAGAAGTGACGATAAATACTTATTATGCGTTGTTAAATATGTCTTAAATTTTATATATCGGGCCCGGTTTTTTTGACCCGACCCGATATTCTTGTTGGGCCCGGACCAAACCGGTCGCTAGGGTTTTATTTTATGGAAGTATTTTTTTGGGAGTATATATATAGATATACGTGTGAAAACTTCTGTAAGGGTTTTGTAAGGGTTTGGAGACCTCCTCCTTCTTTTGATAATGGAACTTTGTTTGCCTTGCCCGTGGATGTAGATCACCATGATCGAACCACGTAAATTCTTGGTGTTCCTTTGTTTGTTTATTGCTTTGATTTGTTTATTGATCTGATTTCCGCAACAAACTGGTATCAGAGCATTTGGTTCGGAAATAATTTTGTTGAAAAAAAAGAGGGGATAAACCTAACCCTAATCTTTTTTTTCTTGTATCGTCTCCGCCTCTTCTTCATCGAGCGGTGCGGCGACTTGGAGGGCGACGGCTGTGGAGGAATTTGCTGCTGGCCTGACCCACTAGCCAAGGCAAAAGGCAAAAAAGGCTGAAGGAGTGCAGTACAAGCTTCGTCTCCTCGCCCTCTTCCGAGTTGCCGGTTGTTGTGCAGAGAAGAATTCCTAACTTTCCCTTTGCCTGACATCCTCCACTGAGACGTTTCCAGATCTCTTGCTTGTCTCTATTCCTGGCGGTTCCCTTTCTCAACTCTGCATCCTTATCTCTCTAGGCAAACGCATTGCAATCGCTGGTTTCCCTTCATTTGCCCCCAGTTCTTCGTTCTTTGTGAATATAAGTATACGAGTTTCTTCCATCTGGGTGCTCGGGGACAAATTTCGTCACAAAAGGTGGTCCAGTGGCGGTAGATTTGGATCTCCTGAATCTTGTGCTTTCTCTCTCCTTGGCAGAGAAAGCTCGTGGAGCGGCTTTGTGAGGAGAAGCCAGACGCTCCCCTGCTTCTCCAAGACTCGCACGTGTAGCAGTCGACGTCCGTGGACAGGAATTCGTCCGACTGGGTGGAAGCGTGGAACGTGGAGAGAAGATTCCCAGGCCGTGGCTTCGTGAGGGGAAGTCCGTGCAGGAAAGGAAAGTTGATTTCGTTGTTGTTCATCACCGACCGTGAATCCCAAGGCGATCCCTCCTTCCGCTCATCATCTCCTCTGTTTCGCGGACGCCGTGGCAACGAGCGGCGAGGGAAATTTTCTTTGTGACAGCAATCGTAACTCTTCTCCTGTCTCCCGATCCGACGCGTTGGGTGTATCTGCCGTGAAGAGGAAGCGGTTGTTCCGTCGTGAAGCTGTTCCCAGGATCTCTTCTTCTTCTTCAATCCAAACGGAAAGATCGTTTCGTTCTTAGGAATTTTGGGATGTCATCTTTGAAGTTTCAGATTGCACCATTTGATGGACAGAACAACTTCGGATTATGGAGAATAAAGATGAAGGCTTTATTGAAGCGAGAGGGTTCTGTTAGGGCACTGGATAATAATTATACAGATGACATGACCACGGCTGAGATTGAAGAGATGGATGAGAAGGCGCATAGTGCGATCCAGTTGTCTCTAGAAGACAATGTTTTGCGAGAAGTCGCAGATGAGGAAACAGCGGCCGGTCTTTGGAAGAAACTGGAAAGTCTCTACATGAAGAAATCTTTAACATCGAGACTTTATTTGAAGCAGCGTCTTTATACCCTAAAGATGCGAGAAGGTACGCCTATTAAGGAACACTTGAATGAGTTTAATAAGATTGTTATGGATATGAAAAATCTAGATATTAAACTCGAGGAGAAGATCAAGCTTTGATCGTGTTATGCTCATTGCCTGCCTCATACGAAAATTTTGTGAACTCGATGCTTTATGGACGTGAATCCATAACTCTAGAGGATGTTAAAGCATCCTTGAATTCTGCAGAATTGAGAACAAAATTGAATGGAAATACTAGTGGAGACAGGGCAGATGGTTTATTCGTGAGAGGTAGGGCCAAGAAGAAGGATAAAGCTTTTAGAAAGAAATCTGTTGGTCGTTCAAAATCTAGGCCACCTGGAGATACGACGAACGTTGAGTGCTACTATTGTCACAAGAAAGGACATTACAAGTCAGATTGTCCTGTGCTCAAGAGAAAGGATAAGCAACGTAGTCAACGTCAAGATGCGGCGAATGTTGCTGAGAAAGATGAGTCTAGTGTGTCAGACAGAGTTCTTACGACATGCTCTGTTGTTAGTTTTCAAACGATGTTTGGATAATGGATACAGGAGCATCATATCACATGTGCCCAAATAGGGAATGGTTCACCACATACGAACCATTGAATGGTGAATCAGTTTTTATGGGAAATGATGCAGTATGCAAAATTGTGGGAATTGGTACTGTTCAGATTAAGTGCCATGACAAAGTTGTGAGAACCTTGACTGAAGTTAGGCACATACCAGACTTAAAGAGAAACCTTATTTCTTTGAGCTGTTTGGATTCCATTGGGTGTATGTACTCAGGTGGAGGTGGAGTTCTAAAAGTCACCAAAGGCAATCTAGTTGTGATGAGAGGAAACAAGGTGAATCACTTGTATCATCTACAGGGTAGCACAGTTATGGGTTCTTCGATTGGCACAGCAAATTCTGTTTCTGCTGATGATAGAACAAAATTGTGGCATATGCGTTTGGGCCATATGAGTGAGCGTGGCATGACAGTTTTGAGTAAACGTGGTTTACTATGTGGTGAGCAGACAACCTCACTAGATTTCTGTGAGCACTGTGTTCTTGGCAAGCAGTGCAAGGTCAGTTTTAGTACAGGCACACATTCAACGAAGGGTACACTCGACTACATACATTCTGATTTATGGGGACCGGCACAGGTTCCATCTAAGGGTGGTGCTCTTTACTTTGTGACATTTATTGACGATTATTCCAGAAAAGTTTGGGTTTATTTTCTGAAAAGAAAAAGTGAAGTGTTTGAAACCTTCAAGAAGTGGAAAGCCCTTGTTGAGAATCAGACAGGGAAGAAGATCAAACGTCTGAGGACCGATAACGGTCTTGAGTTCTGTGGTGGTGATTTTAATGAATTCTGTGCAGATGCAGGTATCGTTCGACACCGTACAGTCAGGTACACTCCACAGCAAAATGGAGTGGCAGAAAGGATGAACAGAACTTATTGGAGAGGGCAAGATGCATGCTCTCTAATGCTGGCATGGAAAAGGCTTTTTGGGCTGAAGCAGTTAACACGTCTTGCTATCTGGTTAATCGTTCTCCTTCAACAGCAATTGAATGCAAGACTCCTTTTGAGATGTGGTCAGGTAAGCCTTGTGATTATTCAAATCTAAAGGTTTTTGGATGCCCTGCTTACTATCATGTTAAGGATGGTAAACTTGAACCTAGAGCAAAGAAGTGTATCTTTGTTGGTTATGCTGATGGCGTGAAGGGTTATCGTCTGTGGTGCATAGAACCTAATTCACCTAAATTCATTATTAGTAGGGATGTTACTTTTAATGAAAAGTTTATGCTAGATCAAAGGAATGTTGTTGATGAGTCTGCAGGAAACCATGAGAGTGATACAAATGAGGTGGAGGTTCAGGTCGAGCTTCGAAAAAAGAGCTCTCAAAATGATTTGAGCGAGCAAATTGTTACTATTGATTCTAGTTCAGATGAGGAAGCTCTAGATGAGGTGGAGCAGCCATACTCTATTGCTACTGGCAGAGAAAGGAGGGAGATTCGACCCCCTCAAAAATATGGGTTTTCTGATCTGGTGGCTTATGCTCTTACGACAGCAGAAGATATGGGTATTCAGGAACCATCTACCTATACTGAAGCTGTTACTTGTTCGGAATCAGAAAGTGGACTGTTGCTATGGCTGAAGAACTGGAATCACTTCACAAGAACCAGACTTGGGACTTGGTGCCATTGCCTAAAGAAAAAAGAGCCATTGGGTGTAAATGGGTCTTTAAGAAAAAGGAAGGTATTCCAGGCGTTGAAATTAGTAGATGCAAGGCAAGACTTGTAGCTAAAGGTTACAATCAGAGGGAGGGAATTGATTATGATGAAGTGTTCTCTCCTGTTGTGAAACACACTTCTATTCGTGTGTTGCTGGCTATAGTTGCTCAATTTGACTTAGAGCTTGAGCAACTCGATGTGAAGACAGCCTTTTTGCATGGTGAGCTTGAGGAGACTATTTATATGGCCCAGCCTGAGGGCTATTATGTAGAAGGCAAGGAAGATCATGTATGTCGATTGAAGAAATCATTGTATGGTTTGAAGCAGTCTCCAAGACAGTGGTATAAAAGATTCGACAGTTTTATGATACGGAGCGGTTATCATAGGAGCAGCTATGATAGTTGCGTGTACTTCAGGAAGGTTTCAGATAAATCCTTTGTCTATCTCCTTTTATACGTGGATGACATGCTCATTGCTGCAAAGAACATGACAGATGTGTTGATCTTGAAGAAATGTCTCAGTAAGGAGTTTGAAATGAAAGATCTGGGTCCTGCCAAGAAGATCTTAGGAATGGAGATTCAGAGAGACAGAAAAGCAGGTAAGTTATATCTCTCACAGAGGAGATATATTGAGAAGGTACTTGAGAAGTTTGGCATGCAAAACTCTAAGCCTGTCAGTACACCTTTAGCATCACATTTTAGACTCTCAGCTATACATTCACCTCAGTCAGAGGTCGAGGAGGCTGCAATGTCTTCTGTCCCATACTCCAGTGCAGTTGGTAGCTTGATGTACGCTATGGTATGCACTCGTCCCGACATTGCGCAGGCAGTTAGTGTGGTGAGCAGATATATGGCACATCCTGGAAAGGTCCATTGGCAGGCAGTGAAATGGATACTTAGGTATCTTAGAGGCTCCACAAAATTGGGCCTAATGTTTGATAGAAATAGTTCTAACTGTACTTCTGTTGTGGGATTTGTGGATTCTGATTATGCTGGGGATATTGATAAGAGAAGATCTTTGACTGGCTATCTTTTCACATTATCTGGCTCGGCTATAAGTTGGAGATCAACTTTACAGTCAACAGTTGCTTTGTCTACAACAGAGGCAGAGTATATGGCAGCAGCAGAAGCAGTAAAAGAAGCTATTTGGTTACGAAATCTTGTTCAAGAACTTGGGCTCAAGCAGGAAGACAATTCAGTTGTCTTTTGTGACAATCAGAGTGCTATTTGCTTGATTAAAAATCAAGCATATCATGAGAGGACTAAGCACATTGATATCAAGTATCATTTTATTCGAGAGGCATTTACTGAGAGAAATATTACAGTAAAGAAAGTTGATACTGCTGACAATCCTGCTGATATGCTGACCAAGATAGTTCCCGCCAACAAGTTTAAGCATTGCTTGGACTTGATTGGCATGCTTGTTTGAGGTTTGCTCCTTCTGGGGCTTGGTGGCGAGGTGAATGAAAGTTCTATTTTTGTTTCTCCTGAAGTGGATATGTTTTTTCGTTGCATCCCTTGTTTCCTACACCGAGTTAGCTCACGTAGGCTTAGGGATGCTGGGAGAATATGTTCGACTTCTAGTTTGTTAAATTCAAGCCAAGGTGGAGATTTGTTAAATATGTCTTGAATTTTATATATCGGGCCCGGTTTTTTGACCCGACCCGATATTCTTGTTGGGCCCGGACCAAACCGGTCCGCTAGGGTTTATTTTATGGAAGTATTTTTTTGGGAGTATATATAGATATACGTGTGAAAACTTCTGTAAGGGTTTTGTAAGGGTTTGGAGACCTCCTCCTTCTTTTGATAATGGAACTTTGTTTGCCTTGCCCGTGGATGTAGATCACCATGATCGAACCACGTAAATTCTTGGTGTTCCTTTGTTTGTTTATTGCTTTGATTTGTTTATTGATCTGATTTCCGCAACATGCGTAATAAATACTAATATATTCATAAAAATAACTAGCTTGAATAAATAGACACCTAATTTATGGTACTAACTAGAAATGCTTAAGCAACAAATAAAAATTATTGGATAAAAAATGTGGCATGTTGCGCACCCCAAGGAACAAGGTACATGAACTAGACATGTGGCGCATAAGTATTGGCTGCCTATCCTATCTATTCTATCTTCATAAATATATTTCACTTTTTGTTTATCATATCTAGTAGTTTTTATTTATTTTTATAGTGTTTCTATTTACTATTGCATATTAAATATTTATCGATTCAAGCTAATTATTTATTATGAATATATTAGTGTTTATTTTATGAAATAAGTATTTATTGTTATCCCCAAAAGAATTAGTGTTTACTTTTACAATTCTATTATGTTTGTATTTATTTTTACTCATTCTATTTATTTATTATTTTTTTTAAAAAAAATCTAATAATAGCTAATGGATGGCTTTTAGCTTTGAGATATGTACAGATTTAAGGTTGCATTTGATAGTAATTCAAATTACCTTAAAAGAAGGTGATTATTCACATTATCGGAGTTATTATAACCTGGTAATTTTTTTTATAAAATTGCCCCTGCCCCTTCTTTTACGTGAAAATAAAAATAAAATCATCCCCTTCTTTTTGTGAAATAAAATCATTCCTTCCAAACATTATTTCTTTTCCACAAAAGTATTTTAAAATTTTGAAAGAAGATATTTATATTATATTACTGTTCAGATTGTTCTGAAATTATTTATATTTTATTACTATTTATTTTATTATTAGATTATATATTATAATTTTTATTATGTATACTGCATATTTAGATTCTATTTATTCTATTTTGTCATATGTAAAATACTATTTTCTTAATTTGAGGATCATCAAATTTAGACATTGTCATTTATAAATGTATGTATTATTCAAACCAAATATATAATAATATATAAATTTTTAATAGATTTTATTTATAAATATTTTAAAATTTAATATTATATGTCTAATAATCTATTTATCATACCAAACATAGTAATTAATATTACTGACAATATATACAGTGATAATTTATTTATAGATAATTCACATTATCAGTCAGGATTGACTGGCCTGACTGGCGCACCAAACACAACTTAATAGGAAACGCTAGTGGATGCAATTAAGTTCCACTCTCTCTCTCTCTCTCTCTCTCTCTCTCTCTCTCTCTTTATATATATATATATAACCACCATTATCATTTTCTCTAATTAATTTAAATGTAATGTAATGGGTGGGGCCGAATTCGAACATTAAGACATTATCGCAAGTTTAGCAGTAAACCCATGGCTGCGTATGGAGCAAATACAGTCAACTGAGCTTGCAAACAATATTAGTTTATCTTGAGTACAGGTAATAGATCAATCATATTCTGCAATGAGAGAGCTGCACAACTGAAGAGGCCCAGATGAATGGCATCGTTTGCATATTAATTTGATTTTAATCGCTAGGCATGACAGCATGCTAGCAAAATTGAGATCGTTACGAAGTGTAAGCGTTTGGTCCAACAAACCTTAGTTCAGGCTCCTCTGGAGATGATGGAAGGCTTCAGAGACAAGTCTGAAGCTATTTTTTCCAAGGAACATTGCACATGAATAATGCTGCTAAGTTACTCTTCCAATCCAAAATCCATATGCTTGAAAAGACTTCAGGAGTTTTAAGGGAATACCCAGCTATACTTTTTTATTTCATGTTTTTTGTCCAAAAACCCAGCTCTATTCATCAAGTGCAAACCATAGTTTCATATGGATCTCCACGATCCTACAACTGGACTCAGTGCAGACTTAGAAGCTACCGTAAAAAATTTAAGATATCACTGGAATAATGAATCCAGAGCATCAACTGTCATAAGAACCTCAGAAAGTGTCAACATTTCTCATCACTAGCACTAAAACGAAAGTAAACAGCATACGGAATATGAAGAACGAAAATAGCCAGTAAGCAGATTTAACAGAGAATTCTGCCACCCAAATCGCACCATTGAAACAGGAAACATTATCTAGTAATTGCCATGACTATTTGTCTCAAACCTGATGAAATTAACCAGGCCTTGAAAAATTAATAAACAGAACAGGAACACATTCCAATCAAACCTGTAAATTAGCATCAGCTAAGAAATCTTTACACTACCATAGGCACTGAAGATAGGTGTATAAGCAATTCAATTTATTTGGACTGAAATTTGCTTTAACAGATATCATGACAGAGTTGCCACCCTAATGTAGGCCAAAAAAATCATGGCCCACATTTTTATAAATCTAAAGGAAAACACTTACTGTATTGGAGGATGGTGCAGCAAGTGCGCTTTGAGCGTACGGATTGGCCGCGCGCCTATACCGAGGCCCAATGGGCCTTGTCGCGCACCGCACGCGCGAAGGCATGCATGCACAGCCAATCCGCTAGCTCGGTGCGTGCTTGCTGCACCATCTCCGGTGCAGCAAGTCTTTTCCTAAATCTAAAACATAATGGGCCCACTAAAATGAGAAAATTTTGCTCCTGCTTAATTATGCCTGGAAAACCCAGGGTAAAAAGAAAAAGAAAAAGAAAATTGATGAACCAAAAATTTGCATATAAAAGTAAATGAAACGGTATGCTAGCGTAAAATGCTCAGCCATCAAATTCCCCATCTGTCTTTCTAAGAATAGAATTCCTTCATCTCTGATTTGTTCGAAATTTCAGGAACCAGTAAGAATTTGAATGTCTCAAACTAGCCTGGGGAACTGAAAAGAGCTCGGCCAATGATGCTTGTTGCCTCAATGTACCGTTCCACACACCTAGAGATGCAACTGTTCTCACTCCCACTCAGACCCCTTCCAGGCTTTGTGATGCACTTTGAAAAGCACTTGCTCCTCACTGTCTGTGAAATGAAAAATAGAACCATGGGCAAGTTAGCAATAAGTCACAGCAGCCACCGCAACTGAAGTCCATATCACAGGCCAAAAAGAAAAAGAAAAAGAAAAGGCGGTTGGCTTCCACAACACCTAGACAGACACCAGCAATGCAATGTTAATTGACATTTGATAATCCCATAATGAAATACAAGAACTACAACAATATGCTTGCTGGAGACAAAATTTTGAATGCTAGATACCTAGGACTTTTGCAATGCCACATTAAATATGACACATAGTTAACTGTCTGGCTTGCATGTGACGAAACATGAGACTTCAATAGAGCAAGATATTTATAATCCTAGAAGCTACAGATCACAAAGGATCAATAAACATGGACACACAGAAGATTTCCCATCTCTGCTGATCTGGTCAACATAGCACGTAAAATGAAAATGAAATATAGTAAAATAATCAATATAACTAGATAAGTTATTTTCAAGGTGAATTCATGAACACATGCATCTTTGCATTATCAACATACCAAATCATAGAAAATATGTAAAAAATTGAACTTCATTACAGTCGTACGACACTGAATATGCCAATAAAATTACAAATGTTAAAAGCTAAACACTTTGAAAATTTTAATGGACTCGTTCTATGACCAATAGCAGTCAATAGCGGCTCAGTGCACTCCTACTCACTGATCACTAACTACTCGCTGATCACTAGGTACTTAATACTTAATGATTTTACACTGACAAGTATTACTATGTAAGCTCCTGCCAGATACTTAAGTTTTAATGTCAATGAATAAACAATTTGAATTTTGTGATGACATTTCTTAAATAAAACAGCATGATATTCAACTATGTTAGACCGCTAAAATATGGGCAGCAACATGTACAGCACCTAGAATATGTAGCTAATGTGTAAGAAAATTAGAAAGTGCCCTGTAAGTTTATCATGATATTTGAGATCATTTATGATGTTAATATGTAAACATAGTTTCATAATGGCTGTATAATGTTAGTGTAACCCCCCAGTATTTATTTAAGGAAACCTGCCACCTAGACTTATTATGACATTTAGGTTCCCTTGGATTCCCGAGTCTTTGCGTGTCTAATGGGTTCCCATTTTCCATTGATCCGAGGCGTCGCGTGGGAGAATAAAAGGAGTTGGAGGATGACCCTCATTCACCCTGACGCACACCTCCTCCAGGTAATCCCTTGCCCACTCCTCTCCTCGAATCCCCTCCCCAAGCCCCTGCCAAACCATTTTCCCCCAGGCGTCGTCGACCTCTAGGACTTGGCTTGCATTCCCCTCTGCCGCACCATCCGCTCCGTTTTCCTCGTCATCCTCTGCAACCGCATCACCTGCCACAATCTCGTTCGTAACGCCTGCGTCCTTGCCCTCGAAAGAAATAATGCTCAATGCTGAGATCTTCTCGGGCAAGGCAAGGCGGGGATTTCGTGATGAATTGGATGGTGCTTGATGATGCTTGTTTGTGGCCTGCCGGCAGTTTTCATCATGGCGCTTCGGCTGGGGAAAGAGGGGTTGGTAGAGAGGGAGAACTTGGAGCTACCGAGGTCCGGCCGGTTCTACTACCCCAGCTGTTCGAAGAAGAGGGCAAGGCCGAGATGGATACGACATTGGAGCCATCGATCGAGGATGAGGATGATGCTGGCATTGGCGAACGAAAGCGGGGTATCTGGCCGAGTTTGGGTCTCAGCAAGGACGTAGACGACGGGGTTGGTGTCAAAGAAGAAACCTTTGGATTCGGCGTGGAAGGGTGCGAGAGATGCTGATGTAGGTATGGAGTGCGAGAATTTGAGAAAAGGATGCAGAGTAGGGTTCCCTGTAAGCATACACAATCGGCTGCTGATGCTTGCATTGGAAGAAGTGCAGAACTGGATGACTAAGGCTAACAGATGCTGTATTTAGAGAAGAAGCAGGAATGCATAAAGGCCCAATTGGAGCTGCAGCACTTGAATCAGAGGCTGCAGCAGGAGGGCCAGATTATCCAGTCATTGGATAACGAGTGGGTAGTATGGTTAAAGAAAAGGAAGCTAGAGGTTTGCCAGTTTTACTATGAGCTCAGCGCTGTTGGCTGTTTAGTTCATGGTTATAAAAAGGCTTTGAAACAGACACATAGTGCATTTGCTGCGTATAAGAACAGTTTCTGAGGGTGGCAAGCCTTTTGGCACTGATGCTGGTGGAATTGGTGGTATCATTGATTATACAAGGGAACTGGAAAGGTGCAGTATGAAGAAAGAGGAAACGGGTCATGTGGGTGCAAAGATGATCAATAATTTTTAAATTTATAGGTGTGCAAAGTTTGTTGGATATGTTGAGTGGGTTATTGAGTTGGCCACAAATTGGTCTCGGGAAAAGTTTGCGATCAAGGAACTATGACTCAGTATCCAGATCTTTAAATAGCTGATTTACAATTTTGGATTAGCGTTCTGAGGTAAGTAAGCCAGTTATCAGTATTTAATAAATTATTTTATTCATTATATGAATTGTGAATTATATTGTGACATGAAGAATTGTTATAGATATTGGCTAAATTGTAAGTAGATGAATATTATGAATACATTGTTGCTTATGTACTATGATTGAGAATGATTTCATATGTGGATGCTATGCATGAGAGATGCAGTTATTATGACATTGATGTGATATATTACATGCAATTGTTAAGTATAATCCACTGTTTATGCAATATAAAGATGTTATTGATATGTTAGTGCAAGTATAATCCACTGTTTATGCAATATAAAGATGTTATTGATATGTTAGTGCATGATGTGAGGTGCTGCTATGTGCCGCCGCGGTTCTTCTTTATCATGTCATGCCACACATACATCTAGAGGATGTGTTCTGATGATTTATGCCACACACATCTAGAGGATGTGTTCTGATGATTTATGCCACATACACGTCTAGAGGATGTATTCTGTTTATTTATGCCATTCACACGTCTAGAGGATGTGTTCTGCTTGGTCCGAGATGGCATCACGCATCTAGAGGATGTGTTCTGAGTTACTATGAGGTGTCATCACACATCTAGAGGATGTGTTCTGCTTGGTTCGAGGTGGCATCACACATATAGAGTATGTGTTCTGGTGGTTTATGATATAGCGTGACCCTGGTATCTGGACCCTTTCAGTAGGGGGATGCTTGTTGGAACACCATTGGGATATTGCAGGGCCGTGGGACACATTTGCAGCTACCATTGAGGGTATAAACAGTGGGTTTACTTACATTGCATGTTTGAGTATTTATGAAATGTGTAAGCATGCAAATCATTTATGTGCTTATAGATTGTTATGCTATGAATTGACTGTATAACGTGGCTTACTTATTGAGTGTAAGCTCATAAAAATCTTACAATGTTTTTGTCAGAGCCACGAGATTGAAGATGGATTGTTGGGGTGATGGAGCTTCTATTAAATAAAACAAGACCCATTATTTTGTTGTAACCCCAGTATTACTTATGTGTAGGGCTTGATGTCCAAACTTTATTATTGTGGTGTGTAAGGGTTTGTAACCCAAAACTTTTAGTATTAGTGATGAATTTGGCTTGGTTATTTATATAATAGTGTTATGTGTGAAAAATTTTGTGACGCCTTGCGTGCCCGGCACGCGGCGAGTTGTCACCCTAACCCGATATTTGGGTCTGGGGCGTGACAGCTTTAGTGGTATCAGAGCCTAGGTTTTGACCTTAGGGACACATACATGATGACACTCTAGGCAAAATACTAGGATGACATTGAGACAATTATAATGAATTTTAGATATTATGCTTTGAAAGCCTAAAATTTAAAGTTTATCAAGATATTAATTGAAATATGAATTTGATAGGAATTAAGAATGAACCATCGCATCAGAAGCTAATGATACAATGTGGGACTCCCAAGCTGGTGACCTTCACCAATGGGGAGGCCAAGGGGCTTCTAGAGGTTTTAGTTCCATTAAACTTGTTGGAATGGCTCGTAGCAGTTCCAGATCTTTAAATAATATGGGTAGATGAAACTTTAATTGGATATGCAATAAAAGACAGATGAATATATGGAATATATAATAGTTGAAAATTGCAATTGATCACTAATATGACTAAGATAACATCATTATGTCCATATTGCAATTGAGTTGATATGTGGATTTGGAGTTGGTGAATCTAAATTTGAATGTGGATGTATATAATGAATTTTTATTTGTAGAACTTACATTATTGATATTGTAAGTTAAGATTATGAGCTAATCTGCTGGTTATATGGATGATTAATATTGATGATATTTTGGGAATGAAATAGTTAATTACATTTTTGATCAATCACAATTGAGTACTTTCTGAATTTGAGTCTGGATGGATAAGTATATATAGTGAATTTTACTAAGAAAACTTTTATTATGGATATTGCTTGTTCAAGACTGATTGTTACTTTGCTAGATATGCAGATGGTTGATACTGATGTTAATGAAATAGTTGACTGCATATTATATCATGATGGATCATTTAGGAAGATTATAAAATTTTAAATTCTGAGATAATTACTGTTTAAGTTTTTGAGAGCAGTAAACTCTATTAATCTTTAGAACTGATTTTGGCTATAAATGATCAAATATTTTGATGGTAGAAAGTGAAAGATTTTAGCAATAATGAGAATAAGATAAACTCCACTGATAAAGAATTTCATGGGGATTTTCATTTTTAATAGATTTCTAAATCAAGATATCTATTCATTAATTTATTGTGCTTTTCTTCATAGTTCCTAAGGAGATATCTTTCTCTAGGATGGATAAATTATCAATCAGCCATAAGTAACATGAATCTTTTCTAGGAAAAAAGGGGAGATGATTTTATTTTGACTATTGCTAATTATGGATTATGGTTAAGGATACATCTACTATCACTTTCAAGTCATAGAGAGATTACTATAATTTCAAATTATGTCTTTCGAATGGTAAGTGCATTTTCAATTTTTATTGACCTTATAAGTCTTGTATCCATCTGAGCTAGATTAGTGAAGTCACTGTGAGATATTTGAAGGGTTTAAATTAGTTGGTCATATTATGGCATGAGACATTGCAAATCTATAGGTGATTTTGATAGTCATTGGTAACAAAATAATTGATTCGAGAATTGAATCATTTAAATTACAATATTTATTGAGAATATACTGATATATTCAAGAGAAATTGATTGGTTGTAGTGGTATTATTGATAAATTAATTATACCAGTGATTAATGATGACATTATTATTCAAAGAAATTAAATTAGTTGATTATGATAATTATGAAAGATAGCCTAAATAATTGCATAATGTTCATTGATGTTAGCTTGAAGTATTTAAGAGTGAAACCAAGTATGTTATGATGATTAAAATAAGTGTCGTAATGATTAATGGCACATTCAACTATTTATGAGTTGAGAGAGCATTGGAAGAAAACTATATTATACTTAATTCAAAAGAACTTGGAACTATCTTATCGAGGAATTAACAGCAATTGATATAGGTTATTAACCTTAAGAATGGATGACATAATACATGTGATGGACTCTATGATATTTATGATGATTGTGTTGTGAGAAGTTAAGGTAAAAAAAAAAAAGATGACAGGAAAGAAATACTTCTTAAGGAATTCAATTTTATTTGGTAGAAAGAGCAAATTAATTGTTGATGTTGCATACATCATTTGGGTACCTAGGAATGAAATAAAAGTTGCTAGTGAGTATCTATAATGGTACAAAATTTGTGGACATTTAATTTCGAGGATGAAATTTTAGTGGGTTAAATGTTAATATTTATTTTTGGTTTAATGGTAAACTGCGTAAATTGAGTCTGAACCCATTTATCTCACTCTCCTAATTCGATGATGTCTTCATAAAGCTTTGTGAATTAAGCTGAATTTCTGTCCAGCCTTCCACCCTCAAATAGATGGACAATCTGCATGAACCAATTAGATTTTGATGATATACTGCGAGCCTGTGTGATGGATTTAGAAAGTGCTTGGTATAGTTTCTTACCCTTAGTAAAATTGCTTATTTTAATGATTACCAAGCCAACATTCAAATGGATTCATTTCAATTGTCCATGATATAAGGTGTAGATTTCCTTCATATTGAGATAAGGTGAGAGAGACAATTTTGGACTGAGCTGGTGTAGCAACTATGAAAAGTATCGTTAATTAAAGCAGTTTCATGTAACTCAGAGTTAATAGAAAAGTTATGTTGATGTCAAAAAGAAAGATTTGAAATTTCAGATTGAAGATCATTGGGAAGTTTTACTAATCAATGATATGATGAGATTTGTGTTAGAGGTGATTTGAGCCACAATACATTGGGCCATTTAAGATTTTGATCAAAACAAAGGAGGTGGCTTATAGCTTAGCACTGTCTTCATTACTCTTTGGGTGTTCAATGTGTTTCATATCTTTATGACTGAGGAGGTGTATTTCAAACCCCCGTTATGTGTTAGAACTTGAACCAATTTAGCTTAAGAAAAATTGACTTATGAAGATCATCTTGTGCGCATCATGGACCGCAAGGATTCAAGTTCTGAGATGGTATAGCATTCCTTATATCAAGGTTCAGTGGAGTAATCATTCTGAGATGGAGGCCATTTGGTAGCTTGAGGAGGAAATGAAAAACTTGGGAACTTGAGGAAGAAATGAAAAGAAACATCCACAAAAAAATTTGTATCTTATTACAGATCAATGATGTATCGATGACTGTGACTTTTGAATGAAATTTAGCTGATTATGAGATAGAAAATTTGGATTCTATATTCTATTGGATGTATATCAAATTTCGAGGCTGAAATTTTTATAAGGGGAGAGAATGTAACCCCCAGCATTTATTTAAGGAAACCTGCCAACTAGACTTTATTATGACATTTAGGTTTCCAGTATGACGCTTGGATTCCGAGTCTTTGCGTGTCTGATGGGTTCCCATTTTCCATTGATCCAAGGCGTCGCATGAGAGAATAAAAGGAGTTGGAGGATGACTCCCTCATTCACCCTGGCGCACACCTCCTCCAGGTAATCCCTTGCCCACTCCTCTCCTCGAATCCCCTCCCCAAGCCCCTGCCAAACCGTTTTCCCCCAGGCGTCGTCGACCTCTAGGACTTGGCTTGCATTCCCCTCTGCCGCACCATCCGCTCCATTTTCCTCGTCATCCTCTGCAACCGCATCACCTGCCACAATCTCGTTCGTAACGCCTGCGTCCTTGCCCTCGAAAGAAATAATGTTCAATGCTGAGATCTTCTCGGGCAAGGCAAGGCAGGGATTTCGTGATGAATTGGATGGTGCTTGATGATGCTTGTTTGTGGCCTGCCGGAAGTTTTCATCATGGCGCTTCGGCTGGGGAAAGGGGTTGGTAGAGAGGGAGAACTTGGAGCTACCGAGGTCCGGCCGGTTCTACTACCCCAGCTGTTCGAAGAAGAGGGCAAGGCCGAGATGGATACGACATTGGAGCCATCGATCGAGGATGAGGATGATGCTGGCATTGGCGAACGAAAGTGGGGCATCTGGCCGAGTTTGGGTCTCAGCAAGGACGTAGACGACGGGGTTGGTGTCAAAGAAGAAACCTTTGGATTCAGCGTGGAAGGGTGCGAGAGATGCTGATGTAGGTATGGAGTGCGAGAATTTGAGAAAAGGATGCAGAGTAGGGTTCCCTGTAAGCATACACAATCGGCTGCTGATGCTTGCATTGGAAGAAGTGCAGAACTGGATGACTAAGGCTAAAAGATGCTGTATTTAGAGAAGAAGCAGGAATGCATAAAGGCCCAATTGGAGCTGCAGCACTTGAATCAAAGGCTGCAGCAGGAGGGCCAGATTATCCAGTCATTGGATAACGAGTGGGTAGTATGGTTAAAGAAAAGGAAGCTGGAGGTTTGCCAGTTTTACTATGAGCTCAGAGCTGTTGGCTGTTTAGTTCATGGTTATAAAAAGGCTTTGAAACAGACACATAGTGCATTTGCTGCGTATAAGAAACAGTTTCTGAGGGTGGCAAGCCTTTTGGCACTGATGCTGGTGGAATTGGTGGTATCATTGATTATACAAGGGAACTGGAAAGGTGCAGTATGAAGAAAGAGGAAACGGGTCATGTGGGTGCAAAGATGATCAATGATTTTTAAATTTATAGGTGTGCAAAGCTTGTTGGATATGTTGAGTGGGTTATTGAGTTGGCCACAAATTGGTCTCGGGAAAAGTTTGCGATCAAGGAACTATGACTCAGTATCCAGATCTTTAAATAGCTGGTTTACAATTTGGGATTAGCGTTCTGAGGTAAGTAAGCCAGTTATCAGTATTTAATAAATTATTTTATTCATTATATGAATTGTGAATTATATTGTGACATGAAGAATTGTTATGGATATTGGCTAAATTATAAGTAGATGAATATTATGAATACATTGTTGCTTATGTACTATGATTGAGAATGATTTCATATGTGGATGCTATGCATGAGAGATGCAGTTATTATGACATTGATGTGATATATTACATGCAATTGTTAAGTATAATCCACTGTTTATGCAATATAAAAATGTTATTGATATGTTAGTGCATGATGTGAGGTGCTGCTATGTGCCGCCGCGGTTCTCCTTTATCATGTCATACCACACACACATCTAGAGGATGTGTTCTGATGATTTATGCCACACACATCTAGAGGATGTGTTCTGATGATTTATGCCACATACACGTCTAGAGGATGTGTTCTGTTTATTTATGTCATTCACACGTCTAGAGGATGTGTTCTGCTTGGTCCGAGATGGCATCACGCATCTAGAGGATGTGTTCTGAGTTACTATGAGGTGGCATCACACATCTAGAGGATGTGTTCTGCTTGGTTCGAGGTGGCATCACACATATAGAGTATGTGTTCCGATGGTTTATGATATAACGTGACCCTGGTATCTGGACCCTTTCAGTAGGGGAATGCTTGTTGGTACACCATTGGGATATTGCAGGGCCATGGGACACATTTGCAGCTACCATTGAGGGTATAAACAGTGGGTTTACTTACATTGCATGTTTGAGTATTTATGAAATGTGTAAGCATGCAAATCATTTATGTGCTTATAGATTGTATGCTATGAATTGACTGTATAACGTGGCTTACTTATTGAGTGTAAGCTCATAAAAATCTTACAATGTTTTTGTCAGAGCCACGAGATTGAAGATGGATTGTTGGGGTGATGGAGCTTCTATTAAATAAAACAAGACCCATTATTTTATTGTAACCCCAGTATTACTTATGTGTAGGGCTTGATGTCCAAACTTTATTATTGTGGTGTGTAAGGGTTTGTAACCCAAAACTTTTAGTATTCAGTGATGAATTTGGCTTGGTTATTTACATAATAGTGTTATGTGTGAAAAATTTTGTGACGCCTTGCATGTCCGGCACGCGGCGGGTTGTCACCCTAACCCGATATTTGGGTCTGGGGCGTGACAGTTAGTTTCCATGACATTACTAAGGTCTATGCTTGAACAATAATCAATATAAATATAGATGATGATTTATGATTCTTGTCTCTTAATGCAAATAAAAAATCATATCCATATCTTCAGAATTATGTCTATGCAATAGAGAAACAAAATGACAGGCATCAAGGCAGAATTCCACTACATCCAAAATAAAGAGAATGCCAGTATACCCACAATCATATTCATGAGAGACTCCACCCAAATTGGTACATTAGGACAACATACCCCAAAAAAAAAAAAAAAACAAAAAAAACTCTTTCAAACAAGAGATGGAACTTTGTCAATTTAACAACTCGTGATGGAGAACCTCATCCATATAGAGCATCACTACCAACTAGTTTCTAGAAATAAAAAGAGAAAAATGGAAGCAGACGGTTCTGAAAAGCAGCAAACATACAAGTTTCCCAAAACATGGACAAATGGTACAACAGAAGGCAAAACGAATACCAAAAGATGACTCGAAAAGACATCAATCAATGAGAATTGCAGCATCCACTAACAAGCACACATTGCCCTTCCCTGAAACGAATGCACATACATATTGCTCAATGTCCCTGTGACACTCCATTAAGGCTTGTTTGTCAAGTAAAAGATCATTTTTTTTTTCTTTTTACGTAATCCAGTTCATACCAAATTGTCCCTATAATGATTTGTCACTCACCTCACCGGATTCATCATAACCCCAGATCGACAATAACAAGAAGCTGGGTTTTCCTTCCATGATTCAATCAATATATATTGGGTTTTAGTAAAAACAAGAACAAATCAATGAATAAAGAACATTCCTTGCACTTCAAAAACCATTCTTTCTAAAATCAATTAAAGATAAGTCGTATTTTCGATGATAACCCTCACCTCACCTCATCAAAATCATCTCAAACTCAAAGCTACGACAGAAAGTTAGCTTATTTATTTATTTATTTATTTTGCTTCCCACATTCTATCAAAATTAGGGTTACATTGCAAGCAGGAACAGCTGAACGCACAGAAATCATAGAAAAGCAAGAGAACAACTAGGAGGCGCGTGGAATTTAACTTCAAGAAAAAGAGGACATCATCGGGACCTCGAGGAACTCCTCGGCGTGGGTTTGGGCGAGCTGGGCCTTGAGTTTTTCCATCAGAGCCTCCGTCGAGAGTCCCGACGAGCCGCTCGACGGCGCCGGAGACGAGAAGGATCCATCTTTCACCAGTGTTAGCACCGACTTCGTTGGAGGAGGCGAGGAGGGAGAAACCCCAGGCGGATCGGTGTACGTCTCGGAGGGAGTATTAATGGGTTCCCAAGCCTAGCCCGGTCTGAACCAATTTAGGCCCGGTTTAGGTCAGTTCTCGGGAGAACCTTGACACCAAAAAAAAATAAAAAGGGTTGGGTTGGTTGAAGTTTTGTTTGTTTTGGATTGGGTTGAATTAGATCGAATTGTGCATTTAGAGTTAAGTTGTTTTCTTAGAAGTGGCTAACCCTTTATAATTAATTTTGGATTCTTATAGCACCTTTGAGTGGTATAGAGGGCAAGGGCAGACAGGTTCAGTTGAAAGGAATGAGATGGGTATAAGATAGAATAGGAGGGTATTGGATTATGCGAATTGATTATCTACACATGCAGTACATGATAAGATTTATTGGGTCACCGTATGCGCACAGACATGCGCAGCGAGTTTACGCTTGCTGTACTACACTCAGATGTAGCAATTTTTTTAAAATAAAAATAAAAATCATATTTTTCTGACTTGTTGACCTCATTGCATGCACTTCATGAGGGTGTGTGTGTGTGTGTGCGTGCGCGCGCGCGCGTGTGCGCATAGGTTTGATCTGTGAAATATTAATTCAGATTGGAAAGGAGAAGTTCTATAAAGTCAATAGAGAGGTCAGTGAGCTTTCAGATTGATCATGTCAAAGTTGTTTTTTTCTAATCAATCTTCAAATAAATGCATAATTGTTACTTAAGTTCACCCATCTCCAGCCTATAACCCTACCAAGTGATGCCCTCAAGAAAAAACAAAATGGGTTCATAAAATCTCACTCTTCTTCTGTGCCTTAACACTTCTATATGGAGTAAGTCACTAGTCATTAAATAAAATGAAACTAACTCTTTTCCAATCAAGAGAGAGCTGGTTAAGATAACCCTCATCACGTATGGTCCCTAATGCTTTTTGATAGAGGTAGGGTTTGGCAATAGAATCCCATGTACCAATATGAATGATGATAAATAATGTTGAATCGAGAATGAAAATAATTATAGGCTTAGGAAAAAAAAAGGAGCCTGTCTTTAATTTGGGCTGGAGCTCTCGCGTAAGGGATGCTGAGAGTTTTTCGAATAAAGTCTGATGCTCAATTTGGTAAGAAAAAAAAAAAAAAAAGATAATCGAAAGTATGCTTTGTAACCATGCTAATGGAGAGAACAAAGAGAGTGAGTTGCTTGGAATTTATTGCAAGTATAGAAGGGATCATGTAACGCCCCAATTTATTTGTTTGTTCAATTCATTTGTTAATGAATTAAAATCATATGAACCAAAGACTCAAATGAAAGTTAATTGATAAATAGCACTTGTTCTCATTACTCTTTAATAAAATAGTTAAAATATATAATTTTAAAAATAATAGAACAAAGAATATGATGACAACATTGAATTATGGTGAGACTTTGATGATGAAACATGATCTAGTTACGCTGGATCGGCCTTTATCATCTGTGGACCTCAGGGCGATATGCTGGCAGCAGACGGATTTAGCATCCTCGACTCCTCTGTCCCTATGATTGAGCTTTATGGGGCCTGGGCTGGTATTACTTATGCTTCTAAGTTTCTACGAGCCCATAGAGTAGTCATTGAAGGCGATTCCTTGACGGTTATTAGGTGGTTACGGAAGGAGAATGTTCCCGTTGCCCCCATTAATCCAATTCTTCGAGACATCTGGTTTATTCTTCAAGAAATGGTTGCAACTCAGATATCTCATATTTTCGAGAAGCCAATTCGGCGGCTAACTGGATAGCGGCTTTTGTTGCTCAGCATACGGACCATTGGCTATGGAGTCTAGAAGACCCTTGTCCTTCTGTTTTGTTTTAAATTTTATATTCTGATGTATCTGAGCTAATTCACATAAGATTAGTTGGAAGGCCCAAAAAAAAAAAATACAAAAAAAAGAAAGAAACATGATCTAGTTATGCTTGAATCAGAGAGTGGTCATGCATAAACATTAGGGAAGCTTTATTTGGGAAGGACTTCAAACTAAGATATTTTTTTTAAGTTGATTAAAACCACAAGGTCCACAACATAATTAACATTTTGGGCTAAGGTTAGCTTTCAGTCAATTCTTGAAGATCAACTTGTATCTTCAAGAATTGACGGCCATCCACCATCCTCCATCAGTTGGTTGTCTCGTACACCAAGGAGCAGCCTGAGCAATAATTAGCCTTGGCATGACGGCCTTTTATATGCAAGGCTAGAAACCATGCCATTTTCAGTGCCTTGAAAGCTTGCGTTACAGCAGTCAAGGAAAGACTTTGCGCATCACTTTGGTCTGAAAGCTGTGCATCAAACGTGATTATTGGCCGAGCGTTCATATGCACGCACGTGTTATGATTCATTGGATCACAGCATATTTCGCACGAATACTCAACAAATAGCTACATTCGATGCACGATTTAATGCATTAATGATGGTATACAAAGATTTTTCTTAAGAATAATTAAAAAAAATTTGTACCGTGCAGCAAGTCCTACATAGATTGTACCGTCCCTTCTTATTGATCTACATGCATATGATACCGATTAAAAAATATTAAGATAACTTTACGACATTCCGATGAAAAAAATTACGATACCCAGACATCATAGTTATAAAATTACGACATCCATTCAAAAAGTCAAAAAAAATTACGATACTTAATTGTAAATTTACGACACCGTAGTTATAAAATTATGACATCCATTCAGAAAATGTGTCTGTAGACAAATTCTAAAAAAAAATTTGAACGAGTTTTAATGTATGTCACGTCAAAATTTAAGTTGACATCCAGTTGTAAACTTACGACACTATAGTTATAAAATTAAGACATCCATTAAGAAAGTTATAAAAAAAATTACGACATCCCAATTGTAAATTTACAACACTGTAATTATAAAATTACGATACCTACTCAGAAAACGTGTCTATACATAAATTCTAAAAAAAAAAGCTTAACGGATATTAATGCATGTCACGTCAAAATTTAAGATGATACCCCTGTTAAAACTTACTAGTTATAAAATTAAAACACTCATTCAAAAAGTCAAAAAAAATTACATCTCAGTTATAAATTTATAACACCATAGTTATAAAATTACGGTACCCATTCAGAAATATGCACTGCAGTCGTTACATAAATTTTTAAAAAAAAATTAAATAAATATTAATGTACATCACGTTAAAAATTAAATTAAGATAATATCTTTGTTTTATCTTATTAAACTATATAGAATTCATATGGATTAATAAAAAGAAGCGGTGCCGTGTACAAAGGCTTTTCCTTTAAAGAATAATATCTCACCTCTTGTCCTTTCAGCGGAAGCCCAAACAGCCCATCAACGAACCCCGTTGCTGATCCTCCATCACCGGACCAACTCGGCTACCACCGCCCGCCTACAGTCGACGACAGCCCAACCGAAATAAAGCAGCAGACCATTGGCTGGCTGATTCACAGAGCTCTTATTTCCTAGAGAAAATAAAATATATGGTATGATATTTTTTGTAACACAGCCGCTCCAGGTCCTATATAGACTAATTAATTATTATTCTTTTGAAAAAGCTGTTATGTTAACATCTACAAACATCGTTTTAAGCTTACCAAAGCTTAAAGCAAAAGGAGAATCTGGTGGTCCAATACCTATATATCCTTTGAAAGGACCGCTACAGTTGGTGTCTCACTCTCCTACAGTGTTGTGGCAACCAAATTGATACAGTGGTCTAAAGGCAATATAATCTCTAGCTCAGACTGTTGATCGAAGTGACAACCGTGCCAAGTGACATCTCAAATTTGGCAGGTTGGAGTCGCTCTCCCAAGTGGCGTCCTCTATCAGTTAATAGCGGGTTTTATGGATTTGTTCCGTGATCAACTTTTTCATATCGTTCTTAAAGTCAAGCGAAGCACTCTGACCCTTGACATTGAAGGATTTTGAAGAAAAAAAAAAAAATTGGAAGAAGAAAATATCAGTGGCTCCATGTTTACGATGATATTATAGGTAGCACCACCACACCATACCAACTCGATTTGGGGACCTCTCCAGAGAGAAGCCGTGTCAAACTTAGCCCAAGTTGAGTTGGGAAAAAGCTCGTGGTATATAGGTATCTGGGAGAGGTGCTTCTGTAAACTAAAGGATAAAAATTAAATTTTATGTTCTTTGGTTTTTTTTTTTAAAAAAATTAAGTTTTAATTTCATCTATTTAAGATAGTATTTGATAAAAAAAATATTATTCATGGATAAATATACGGATAGAGTTTATTTTCTGACTATTCCTAGAGATATCTCTTGGTTATCCCATTGATCATATCAAATGAAAAAAGGTAAATTCATAGGATAAATTTTTTTTTTACTATTATTTGGAGAGATAACCAGTTATTTCTGTATTTTGTAGGAAATAAATTGAGGGGATAATCAATGATTAACCATGGTTAACCATGGATTATCCCTTTGGTTAACTTTATTCCCAGCTATTCCTTATGTAGTGTTTGATAGAAAAAATATTATCCATGGATAAGTGTATGGGATAGAGTTTATCCCCTGGCTATCCCTAGGGATATTCCTTGGCTATCCCATTGATCATATCATATGCAAAAAGGTAAATCCATAGGATAACCTTTTTTTACTCTTATTTAGAGGGATAACCAGCTATTCCTACATTCTCTAGGGAATAAATTGAGGGGATATCCCATGGTTAACCATGGTTAACCATGGATTATCCCTTTGCTTAACTTTATTCTCTGCTATCCCTTATAGTTATGGCTTTTGGGAATAAAAGGGGATATCTCCTCTTATCCACTATTTCAAATACTACCTTATAGTTATGACTTTTGGAATAAGAGGGGATATTCAGAAAATATCCCCTCTTATTTTCTATTTCAAACACTACCTAAATATTATTCAATGCTTTCAAACCCTTATATTATTCTTATATTTTAATATTTTTTATTTATGATATTACTTACATACTTTCGAAAGCACTGCGAAACTTGCCGCAACTTAATTCCATCTTTTCTTTAAAAAAAGGCATAATATTTTTTCCTCAACCAACTAGTTGAATAGAAAAATACATTAGATATTGTATCAATTAGTGGATACTCTTTAATCTCCCTACTTTGTTTATCTTTGATGCAACAATATGATCAAATGTTTAACTCATTTACATTAATTATTTTGCTACACCTTCATCTTCGGGATGATATTATGATAAGGTTTTATTACTTCTCATCTTTTTATTCAAGGCAAAAAAAAAAAAAAAAAATCTGCTCAAGCCATTTAGATAAATGAAAGATCAAAAAGATAACCTTTCAAGAGTTAGTTAAAAAAAAAATTTATGCGTACATGCGCGCACACACACACACACAGATATATATATATATATATATATATATATATATATATATATATATATATTAAAATTTTATTTACTATCCATCACATTGTGATGCTTTATTATTGAAGAAAAGTAAAATGCCTTTACTTTAATAGCCATTAACTTTGAAGAAGTATTTGAAAACAAGGTCATTCACTAAATATTACTTTTATAAAGCTTTTGTTATCAAGAACTTAAGAAACAATATGACATACAAAATTTTATTTTAAATATATTTATAATATTTAAATCATAATGAAGTAATTTTATTATTGCATTTATATTAATATTTTTATGTTTAATAATCATTTGCTTGAAGAAATTGCGAGATAATTCACTACATATAGCTTTTAAGTGGCCTTTGTATGTATGTATACGGAATTTTATTATAGATATAAATAAATTTTTATATTTTAAAATTAAAATATTTAAATTATTATAAAATAATTTTATTATTGCACCAACATAATTTAATCCATTAATAATGTGTTACCTTTGTAGGTTGTCTTTGGTTTAATTTTTCATCAGGGTGGATTAAAAATTATGATTACAATATTAAGCTAAACAATTTGAATCATAAAATCTTTCTCGAGATGTGGCTTGAATTGACAAGACTAGTCCGTGGTCATGGATGCCAATCGGACCACATAGAGCGCCTCAAATAACGAGCTAATTAACTGCCTTCAAAATGGAAGATTGTCATATTTAAATTAGCACAAATTTCAAGGATACTTAGCAGCAACTTGTTCGGAGTTTGACGAATTCAATTGCCATTGAGACTTGTATTGGTAGCTGTTGAGCCAATATATATCCTTCTCAGAATCTGTAGGACATGTATGTTTAATGACGACGGGATCCCATTGGCTCAAGCACTTGAAAAAGGTTTAACTAGAATCTTAAATGAGTGAAGAAGAGAAAGAATTTGAGTTTAATGAGTAGGTTTGAAATTATCTCTTTAAAATTGAGTCAGAATATAGGTCCGATGACTGGATTAAGCTAAGCCTAGATATGAGCATCCGGTATAGTTACTAATGCATACTTCAGCTTAAGCTTTAATGCCACTTAATTTTAATTACCATATGCTGCTACTTAACAAGATAACAAATCATTCAGAATATAATTTATTTCATAAGCAAATGATGATGTTTAATTGTTCATGGAATTTTTTGGCATAATTAATTATTGCTTATGTTATATCTTGAGCAAGTGAAATCTTTAAGCTTCTAAGAATGCTTCAAAATACTTACTGTGCTTTGAAGTTCGTGCGTCTGGTGACCGAAGTGGTCTATTTTTGTGTGCTTCAAGATTCATGTTCCTGGTTGTCTGGTGGTTGATCTTCGGTGATCACCGCTGCCGGATCGTGCTGCTCTCCTTCGGACGATGGCTTCTCCATCGAATGCAACTCCAGTCGGCTCGGATGGGGGCAAGACTGAGGGGAGGGCGTGGAATCGAGGTTTCGACAGCTGTTTTGTCTTGGAGGCTTCTTCTCCGTCTCCAACGGATGTTTTGGCGCTTGAACGGTTGTTTTCTGATGTTATTCAGGTGCCGTTCAGGCTTTGGAGGAGGAATCCTCTGATTGGGGAATGAAGACAGTAATTGCTCGGACCCTTTCACGTTGGGTTCTGACGGAGGCTATTGTGTGGGAGCTTCGTTGAGCAGGAATCATCGGCGATGTTGAGACTGTGAGCATGGCTCATCGCCACTACTTGCTCCAGTTCTCTGACCCTGCAGCAAAAGCTCAAGTCCTTGGCAGGCCCTGGGTCGTCAACGGGCAGGTGATTGCTGTGGAGGATTGGCATCCACAGTTCGTGCCCTCGGCTGAATCTCTGTCCTCTACTCTGTTGTGGATTCGCTAGCCATCTCTCCCGATCGAGTTCTGGACAGAGGTAATTATGAGCTCTATCCTCTCAGTGGCTGGTGATTTCTTGTTCCTTGACTCTGTAATGAAGGAAAGGAAGCACGGGGGGTTTGCTCGTGCCTGCGTCCGTGTCGACCTCAGCAAACCCCTGTGGCCGGGAGCGAGGGTGCGAGGCGGTGGTGCTCCATTTTGGCAACAGTTTGCCTATGAGCACATGGAGGGCATCTGTGAAGTCTGTAGCTCCTTGCATCCTGCTGGACGTTGCTGTGCTGCATCGACTGCTGATTCCTCTTCTGATAGCATGTCGTTTGGGCCTTGGATGGCCGCCCTCCGGCATCGGAAAGCTCCTCTTCCTATGGATGCTGGCACTGGCAGGAAGTTCCATCATGGTGTGGCTGATTCCTTTGGTGGCTAGCAGACTCCGAAGAAGGTGTCAACTGTGGGAAGAAGTTGCCGAAGGTTGTTCAAGGGGATGGCCATTCTAGGCTCTCAGGGTCAGCCACTGGATCTCATGCAGTCTCGGAGGTTAATTCAAGGGAGAAGCCTGTGTGCCAGCAACTTTAGTGTGCTGTGCCAGTGGGCTTTGAGGGCTTGACAAGGTCTGAAACCCCTTCACAGCAGCTCATTCTGAACACTGATACCAATCCATTTGCCCTGTTGGGCTCTGTCAAATGGGCTGGTAGGCCGAGGGATTGCAAGGAAGCTAATCCGGGACCACTCAAGCGGGCCCGGCCTATGAGTCTTTGGCCCCAAGGGTAAACTCCAAAACATCGAAAAGGAAGTGGAAAATACCTGGCCATGGTAAAGGCACTGTGCAATCCACTTTTTCTTTCTCAGCATCCATGTATGAGCTAAAGGGCCCAGTTACCCTCTTGGGGGAAGGGTCCAAGGTTAACCAAACTACTGAGGTGCATGTCCCAGAGGGTAACACAAAGGCCTCCCAGCTGATGGTTCAGGAGAACCGATCCCATGATTCTGTAGTTTCTCTACCTAAAAAGGCTATTCAGTTGGAGGCCACAATAGAGGTTATGGACAGTCAGGACTAGGGTCCCTTGAAGGGCATGCTCTTGACAGTTGTCCATATGATGCGGAGATGTTAGGGGATCTGGAGCCCCCCCCCCCCCTTCTAGATGAAGATTCTTATATGGAATGTTAGAGGAGCCCTGAAACCTTCGTTTCGCTCCTCTTTTGGGAGGCTGATGCAGCTTCACAGTTGTGATATTTGTGTTTTGTTGGAGACTCGACTGTCGAGGGACAATCTGGCTTATGTTAGGAGACAGATATCCAGATCCTGGTCTTCTTATGTTATAGAGTCTGAGGGATTATCTGGTGGCATCATGGCTTTATGGAGGCCTGCTGTTATTAGAGTGGATGCTTTTCATCTCTGTGGCCAGTAGGTTGCCCTTGTTATTTCAGAAGGATCGGCGACCCCTTGGCTTCTTTTGGGTGTTTATGCCAGTACTGACTTCCGGAAGCGCCGGGTTCTCTGGGACGAGATCTTGTCTTTGCTTTCTGAGGGTATTCCTGTCATGTGTGCTGGTGATTTCAATTGTATTGTGCGGGCCAATGAGAAGAGAGGGGGCAGGCAGTTCGTGGAGACTATGGGCATTTCTGAGTTTCAGACTTTCATTGCTACAGCTAATCTTCTGGATTTGGGGTTTCAGGGAGTCCAATTCATCTGGTGCAATAATCGTCATGGTTCTGCTAGAGTTTGGAAACGGTTGGATAGGGTTTTGGCCACGGCCAACTGGATTCAGTCTTTTCCTTCTACCACTGTCACTCACCTATCCAGGATTGCCTCATATCACTATCCTATCCTCATCTCCATTGATGTGGCTACTCAGAATAGGGGTCAGTTTAAATTTGAAAAGTTTTGGACTTCTTACTATGTGGCCAGGTCCTTAATTCTCAGGTTGGCGTACTCCAGTCAGAGGGAGTGCTACTTACAGATTATCTCGGCGTCTAGAGTTTGCAAGGCATAGACTTTCCAGATGGAATAGAGAGGAGATGTGAGACCTTGTCAGGCAAGTTGAGCAGGTTGAGAATATTATTGCTGACCTCAAGGGTAAGGAAGATCGGTTTGGCTATCTTCATGATTCTGACCTTACTTTTCTTCGATCAAATCTCACTCTCCACCACTCCCTTCTCTGGCAGCAGGAGATTTATTGGAAGCAAAGGTCCCGAATCCAGTGGATTAAGGAGGGTGATAAGAATACTAGATTTTTCTATCAGGCCACCTTAAAACGCCGTGCGGCGAATCAGATTCGGCGGCTTGTTGATGAGGCAGGGAATGTCCAGGACAATATGGAGGTAATTGGGGACTAGCTTCTTCATTTCTTTTGCTCTCATTGGTCTAAGCTTTCAGGGGATGGGCTCCCTGTGTATCTTGTGGCGGTCCCCTTTAAGGTCACTGAGGCGGAGAATGACCTTCTTATCAGGCCGATTACTTCGGAGGAGATTCGACTAGCTTTATGGAACCTTGGCCCTGATAAGGCTCCGGGACCTGACGGGTTTCCTCCTTTCTTCTTTCGCCACTATTGGACTATTGTGAGACAGGATGCGGTGCAGGCCATCCAGTTAGTCTTTCGGGCCAACTCTCTCCCTCCTGATTGGAATCGGACCCTTATTGCTTTGGTGCCGAAACGGCCTGATGCTTCCATGCCACAGCACTTCCGCCCTATTAGTCTTTGCACTACCTTATATAAGGTTTGTGCTCATCTTTTGGTTTCTCGCCTGAGACTGGTGATACCTTGCATTATTTCTTCTGAGTAGGGGGCTTTCCTCAGAGGACAATGCATCTCTGATAATGTCCTGTTAGCCCAAGAGGTTATGCATGACCTCCACAGATCTCCTACTCGTCATGTTTGATGGCTGTTAAGTTGGACATGGAGAGAGCTTATGATAGAGTGAGTTGGGAGTTTCTATAGATCTTTTCAGGAGTTTGGGTTTGATGAGCTCTTTGTAGCTTGGATTAGGACCTATATTAATCGGCCGTCCTTCTCTATTATTATTAATGGTGGCCAGACGGACTGTTGGGAATTATATCCTAAAGCCAATCATTTGATGATTGTGCTGATGTAAATTGTATATAAATTGATATATTAATAAAAGTTATTTGGCAGTTTATTCATTACAATAACATCTTCTTAATACTCCTGAAAGTAATGAAGCCCTTAGGATCTTCCTCACGATAAAGGAGGATTTATCTTAGAAGGTCCTTAAAAGAGTTCGCGACCAAATGATATACTATGACAGGGCCATAGTACTATCAATTATAGGACGTTGTATATCATATTTGTTGGTTATCCTCTTAACCAAGGAGTGTAGAGACACTGGTATGACATAGGTGAAAGTGTAGGAGTACATTTCACCGAACGTGACTCATTTCCAGATACTCTGCTGTCAAGAGTTAATCCGAGAAGATATAGGTATAAGTATCCTTCAGACCTGAAGATCACAACCAGTGGCTTACAAGCAACTCATTGTACTTAGGTGCCGGACCACCTGGATTTCTAATCCAGCTACGAAAGGTTACTGGGTGCAGTCAAGTACTTGTGGTAGTCAGTTGTGGATCAAGATGGAATTTGACCTATCCCATTAAAAGGAGAAATGCTTGTGTTTCAATTTAGCAAGACCTTGGCCAAGGCACTTCATGTGAAAGTCACATGATCACTAAAGTTGAATCACTTTATGTATTTGCTATTTAGAGTTGACAGTCTCTTAAGCCATCCTTAGCATTTGTGGTCAAGAGGATGAATTATACGGTAACTGTTTCTTAGGGTTCTTGGAGTTTGCTCGGCAACTCTTCGACCTATCCGGACGTCGGGTTCCATTGCTAGATGGGCACATCGATTAGTATAGAAAGTTGTTTCTATGCTACCGGCTTAGGTTCGAACCTAGAGAGTCACACGCATAGAAGTTTCCTAGGATGATCTATTTGCTGATCAACGATTGAGAATCGTATATGATTTAATTAATCAATTTGATTGATTGAATTATCTCAATTGGGTTAAGTACAATTGAATAAGATTCAATTTGGTTTAAGTCTATTAGAAGGACAAGTCAATTTCAAATATTGATTTGAAATTAGACTTGATTTGAATTTAAATAGATTCAGGACTAGCCAAATTTGATTTGGGCTTGGACCATGATCTATGTGGGTTAAGTCAAATAAATTCAGATCAGAACCAAACCTCTCGAATATGGATCTCATATGATAAGATGGCTAAAATCTCATCTCATGAGATAGAATTTAATGCATGACATTTATTTACCGAACGTTGGATTTATCTCTCGTCTCTTTGTTTTCTCCGAACGATGGAACTAAACCAAACGCCGTGACTCCTTGGTTTTCTCGAACATCGGAATTAAACCAAGCACCGCACCTTCGGCGTCTCTTCGCTTTTGCCAAACGACGGATTCTTAAATGTCAGAATTAAATGTCAAGGCTAAATCTAGACTATAAATAGAGGGCATTCCCTCACCAGAGAACACAGAACAAAAAATAGAACAACAATACACGATTTGTCGTGGATTGTAATTCTAAATTGTCGTGGATTGTAATTCTAAAATGTTAGAATAGAAAATCCTGGTGATTCTGTGTTAGCGGAAGCCTAGTGGATCTTGGAGGAAGATTCAAGTGAGAGGATTCAAGATCAGCAAAGCTATTTTTCCGCGAGCTAGCACTCCCAAAATCTGATCATTCGGGGCTTCGCATGGACGATACTAGAGGCCGGACGATTGAACGGCTGCAAAGCAATAATGATTTACCTACTATTCTTAAGGTAAGTGATTTGATCCCTAGATCTTAAGGCAGGCTTCAAGATAATAGTGTGACTAGTCATCTTGAAGATCAAGATATGATCTTGATGTTTTTATATGCATATTTTAGATCAAACGACCCTAAATATATAGGCAAAGATATGATCTTGATGCATATTAGATAGATTAATATGTAATCTTTTAATTTCCGCAATGATAATAGTTATCAATTTTTTAAAAATATGCATGCCTCGGAGACTATTTCTCCCTACACGGACTACTTCCATTCAGCTGTGGCTCTCAGGTAGGGATGTCCCCTTTCCCATTTCCTGTTCATTCTCACAACTGATGCTCTTTCTAGGGCTCTATATCAGGCTCAGCAGGCCTCCTCTTTAGCTCCTTATAGTGCGGGGCCCCAAGGGCCCTTGCTATCTCACCTGTTATTTGCTGATGATTGTATCCTACTGGGGAGGGCCACCATTAGTAGTGCTACAGCTTTTGCTTCAGTTATTCAGTCTTATTGCAGTGCTTTTGGATAGAAAGTTAATTTAGACAAATCCATGATTAGCTTCAGTTTGAAGACCAACCTTTCTTTTTGAGAGACTATAATGCAAATTTTGGGTATCTCTGCTCAAGCTGACCAGCTATCCTATCTGGGTATTCCCATTACGGGGAGACGGCTGTGGAGTTCTAATTTTAGTGATCTTGAGCACCGTGTCCGTGATCGTTTGGATGGATGGCAGGTCACTAGGTTATCTATGATGGCTAGGCTCACCCTTATTCGCTCTGTGCTCACTTCTCTTCCCCTCTACATTCTCTCTAATGTAGCCATTCCGATGACTTGCTTGCGGCGAATGGAGAGATGGTTCAGAGACTTCCTCTGGGGTTCAATGCAGGATGGCCATGGGATCCACCTTCTGGCGTGCGACTTAGTCTGTATGTCGATCTTGGAGGGAGGGCTTGGGATTCAGCCTCTCACTATGAGAAGGGAGGCGTTGACTGCTAGGCACGCGACGAGATTTTTGCTTGACCCTGATTGTTTTTGGAGCTCGTTCATGCGTGCAAAATACGAAGACTGGGCCCCTTACACACCTCCTCAGTCTACTCGAGGCTACTCTTTCTTCTGGAAAGAGGTGTGTCGTCATGCTCTGGCTATACTTTCTCGTATCTCATGGATGATTGGTGATGGAGCTTCTATTGATGTTCTTAGGGATACGCGGCTGGCTGATCTTCCTTTGTCCCGATGGCCTACCTTTGTTAGCATTGACATTGCTACTGGTATGAGAGTCTCTGACTTAATTGCTCAAGATCACACTGCTTGTCATACCTCCCTTGTCACTACTCTTTTTGGTGCGAAGCTTTCCCGCCATATTCTCTCCATTCCTCTTACTTCAAACCATGCCTCGGATGTCAGACTGTGAAGGAGATCCTCTATGACTCGTGCTCCGATCAGGGATCTTATGCAGGAGTATAGGCCTCAGATTAGGAGGATGTTGGATGGGTCTTGGATTTGAAAGCTTTCCATTCACCATAGAGTCCGGCTATTTATTTGGAAGATGGCTTGGGAGTGCCTTCCTACTTGCTCCATGCTCTCGGGTAGGGGCATGGCGATCCAGCCAACGTGCCCTGTTTGCGGGCTTGAGGAGGAGATTGTTGATCATGCTATCTTCACTTGCAGCATAGTCAGATTAGTCTGGTAGATAGCATGTTATCACTTTTGGGATGATAGCAGTACTCTATCTCGCAGTTCTTTTTTGAGCTGGATTCAGCTGGATATGTGTAGGGGCACCCGTCGGTTCTGTTCCACTGGTGTTACATTGCTTATCCATTGGCCCATATAGCAACCCAAGAGGGGAGAAGTGAATTGGGTTCTTTTTAAAATTTAACAATTAAAACTTAAAACCTATTTCACAAGGATTAAGTGCACTAGTGAAGTGATACAATAATGTAAAGCACAATAAGAGAGAGAGAGAGATAGAGACAATCACGACAAACACAAGATTTATAGTGGTTCGGTATATCCCACACCTACGTCCTACTCCAAGCAACTCTTGGGTCCACACTATAATCCCCTGATTACAGTTGAGTTATTTTACAAGCTCACAACTCTAACTTGTTGTTTTACATGGGGTCACAACGAACCCAGCCAGTTTTCACAGGTTCACCAGCACAAAACCTTAACCCAAGCTAAACTTAGCTTGTCCCCAAGGTAAACTACCTCAACTAATTCAATCCACCTGATTGAATTAGCAAGCAGCAATTCAAAATAAAGTTTACAACAATTAACAGCTCCTTAAATGGGCAAATATGCAATGTAAATAAAACAAGATTAGAAAAGCCTGTTTGAAGCGATTTGAGGTTGAGCTTTTCTTCTTTTTTTTTTTCCTCTTCTTTTGAATGGATGAGCAAGGATTAAACTTTGAATCTTAAACACAGCTCGTTGAAGAGAATGTTGAGGAAATATGGCTTTTGCTCTTCTTCTTTTCTCCTTTAAAATCCTCCGATTTTGAACTTTTAGGGCTTGGGATTTCTCTTGAATCTCTCTTGGATTGATAGGCTTGGACTCAGAGATTTCTCTTTGAAATTTCTCTCTTTTTCACTGAAAATTTTCTTGATATTTTTCCCTTTTTTTTTCTATTTTTCCTCTTATTTTCGAACGGACGAATCCCCTGTGAAATAGCCGTTGAAAATGTACTTTGACTAATTCTCCACGCAAGAAAATGTATCCGTTGAAGAGTAGGTGAGAAAATATATCCGTTAAAGCTGATCTGGTACTTTTGAAAATCATCCTTGATAGGTTGAAGTTGGCTCCAACTTTTCATGTGTCGGCTCTAGATTGTGTTTCCATAAATAGCAAAAAATAAATCAACGTGGAGTCGGCTCCGACTTTGCAAAGTGTTGACTCATCGCTGACTGGAGTCGGCTCTCGATTTCTGAAGTGTCGGCTCCAAGAAATGCTCCGAAAACATAGTCTTTGTAACTCAAGTTATAGTCGGCTCTCGAAATCCATGTATCAGCTCCGGCTTCTAAAGCAGAATAATTTCTCTGTATCTCATGTTAGAGTCAGCTCCGAAACTCTAGGTGTCGACTTCGAACCGTGCCAAAATATATAACTGTTCTGATACGCTCTGGAGTCAGCTCGAGTCTGTTAGGGTGTCGGCTCCAAGTTCTGAACTTAAATAAATTCCATTGAAACTCGATTCAAAACTGATTTCTAAGTACCATTTGGATAAATAACCGATCTTAATTCCTGAAACACTTATCAAATTTTTTAGAAACACAATGAATATACTCATGGCTTTTGTTAATCATCAAAATCAATAATTGGGTAAATGATTTCTCAATAATTTCTTCAACAATCTCCCCTTTTTTATGATGACAAAAATATTGAGTATATGCATAATCAATTAATGCATAATTGACAAATATTTTAAAATTTAGGTTAAGCTCCCCCTTAATGAGATAGCTCCCCATGTGTGTTTGCATATGTTAAGTTTCTTGAAAGTTTCATTTAACATGCATATTCAAGTAAGTGCCATTCTCTTATAACTTAATATCCTTTCTCCCCTTTGCATGCATACATATATCTTCTCTTCCATAACATTGATGCATATAAATATATGATATTAATATCAAATGCATAATGCATATACGTAAACAACCTTTCTCTCCCTTTTTTGTAATCAACAAAAAGGTTAAGAAGGTAGTTCGTATAGCTTAAATTAACATCAAACATGGGAGTTGAATAATTCAAACATCAAAATCAAAGGTTAACTCAAAATTCAAGCAACTTAATATCAAAATTTAAGTATGATATTCATTGAATACTGAAACATTACAACAAAATGTTCATTTCACTAAACTTCATTACATCATTCAAAATGCAAACAAAATCAAATTACATCATAGAGCAAACTAAACATCAAAATCTAAGAAAATCTAAGAAGTCTCTTAAGCTCTTCTAAGATCTTTCCCATGCCCTCACTTTGTATCTTTATAAAATCATTTAGCTTCCTCTCAACAAAAGCAGATGCGATAGTGACTTTTTCTTGTAACTCCACATTACACTTTGAATATGTATCAGAATCTCCTCCAATGTCCTTGATCTTCTCAAAAATTTGCATTAAATCACATTTCAAGGCCTCAGAAGAAGTTCCAAAGGATGATTCAATTTGTTACTTTATCTTCCAAGGGAGTAATACATCTTCCTTAAGCTCAAAAGTCTACTATCAAGTTCAACTTTCATCTTCTCCTTATGACTAGCAAAGAGCTCTTTTAACTGTCCAACTGAGCATCAGAAAATCCAAAAGTAAGAACAGAAACAGATGCAGGTGCTGATAGTGCTGGTGGTGGTGATGATCTATTAGGCTTAGGTGAAGGATGCCTCATGGATGGACCAGCTTCTGATGATGCAATAGCTCCAATATCAGCTACCCTGTCCTCTAGGTGTCCCTTCCTTTCCCAATTGCCATCCACCTTCACGAACCCCATACGGTGCACAGTAGCTAAGCTATAATAGTTAGTGTGCCTTAGGTTCTTCATGGGTTCACTGTCAGATATAACTACTCCTTGGTTCTGAAATGCTATAGTCAAAATCATGCCATAAGGCAAAGTGATCTCTTCTTACTCCAGCCTCAGCCATATACCATATCATCATATCAGCTAAATTTATTGGCTGACCTGTCAGAACACTATCCATGATAACAATGTCTCACTCCGAGACATACTCAAATCTACCGGTCTTTGGAATAAAATCCGACCACAAATATTATGAAATAATCTGAGCTCTAGGGGCAACTGGTTTGCCCTAACCTCTTCAAATTCTATAACTTCCCTTCCAAGCATTCTAGATAAAGCTCATGATCTCTCACTATGGGAATTTGCTATCAGTCCAACAACATAAATTTCTAAAAGGTTTCCAAGAATCTCCGAGGTCAAATGTATTCTCTTTCCTCTAACAAAACTCACTATCCTCCATCTCCTCTTGAAAGATTGAAATAAAACTCTTTAACTAAAGCAGGATAAGTAGGTACATCAAGAGAATACACTTTCTCCCAACCTAACTCCTTTAATTGCGCCCAATTGAGAACCCTCGGCCTCAAAGAAATGAAAATCAACTTTCCTACCCATGGTAATCACACGGCCGGCTAAGGTGTCTATCTGAGGTGAAGAAGGGCTGGGATGGCGCTCGTGTGGATGCAGACGAGAGGAGGACGAGCTTGGCGAAGGCTGTTGCGTCGGACGCCTCACGGTCCATTTCCCCATTGTCACCGGTCCATTGAATATAGATCCCTCCGTTTAGGTGCCATTGGTAGCTAGGGAATGAATGATTTGAGAAATTTTGGGTTTTGGGAAGAGTTGGAAAGGATTTGAAAAAGATTTGAAATGTTTGGAATGAGAGAGGTGTCGACTCTGCCCTAGATAAATCGACCTGGGACCACTTGAGTCGACTTCCATAAAGCGAGGTGTCGGCTCCAGGTCACTACACAGTCAGCATCCGAAGTGGAGTCGACTCTGGAAAGGCAGGTGTTTGCTCCAAAATCTCAGACAAAAATGGAGTCGACTCCAATAACCAGGTGTCGGCTCCAAGACAGTTTCAAAAAAAAATAAGAGTTTCAAAGAATCTGAAACTTGTCGAAAGTCATCAAATTTTGGATAAATCAACTTTGGAATGTGATGAATCAAGGGGTTCAAATATCTAGATAAATTTTTCTTAAAATCACAAGAAAATTAAAAAAATGATTGAATTCTAGATAATCATTCCTAGGAGATTTAAAAATCATTCCAATGGATCACAAACTCCTAATTCTCCTCTAAGATAACAAAATCTTTCTTCACTTAGGGTTTTGTAAAATGTCAGCTAATTGTTCATCAGTACAAACATAATCAAGACAAATGTCATTATTAGCTACATGTTCTCTAATGAAATGATATCTAATTTCAATGTGTTTAGTTCTTGAGTGTTGTATAGGATTTTTAGTTAAGTTTATTGCACTTGTGTTATCACATCTAATTGGTGTTTTATCAAGTGTTATACCATAATCTTCAAGTTGTCGCTTAATCCAAAGGATTTGAGCACAACAACTTCCAGCTGCAACATATTCAGCTTCAGCAGTTGATAATGCAACCGAATTTTGCTTTTTGCTAAACCAAGAGATTAAGTTACTTCCTAAAAATTGACATGCACCACTTGTACTTTTTCTATCCAATTTACAACCAGCATAATCAGAATCAGAATATGCAATCAAATTTAATGTTGAGTCTCTAGAATACCATAATCCTACATTTTTAGTTCCATTTAGATATCTAAGTATTCTTTTTACTGCAATTAAGTGAGATTCTTTAGGTTCAGATTGAATATCTAGCACATAAACAACAGCAAACATAATATCAGGTCTACTTGCTGTTAAGTAAAGTAGAGATCCGATCATACCTCTATAATATTTTTGATCAACTTCTTACCATCTTCATCTTTATCTAATTTGCATGAAGGACTCATTGGTGTTCCAAGGGGTTTGACTATTCCATACCAAACTTCTTGAGAATTTCTTTTGTGTACTTTGTTTGGTTGATGAAAATTCCCTCTTTCTTGTTTGATTTGAAGTCCTAGGAAGAAGTTGAGTTCTCCCATCATGCTCATCTCGAATTCACCCTGCATTAACTTAGCAAATTCTTGACACAAAAGATTGTTAGTAGCACCGAATACAATATCATCTACATAAATTTGTACTACCAATAAATCTTTATCTTTTCTTTTCAAAAAGGTTTTATCAACATTTCCTCTAGAAAAATCATTTTCAATTAGAAATTTGCTTAATCTATCATACCAAGCTCTAGGTGCTTGTTTTAAACCATAAAGTGCTTTGTGTAATTTAAAAACATGATTTAAAATTCATGATCTTCAAAACCAGGTGGTTGTTCTACAAAAACTTCCTCATTTATAAAACCATTTAAAAATGCACTTTTAACATCCATTTGAAATAAATTAATGTTCATATGACATGCAAATGCAAGTAATAGTCTAATTGCTTCTAATCTAGCAACAGGTGCAAAAGTTTCATCAAAATCAATTCCTTCTTCTTGATTATATCCTTTTGCAACTAATCTAGCTTTTTCTAATTACTATTTTTCATTTAATTTATTTCTAAATATCCCATTTGAATCCTTAGGATGACCATAGCATCATTAAGTAGTATCAATAACATCATCCTTAGGTGAGTCATCATCTTTAGCTTCTGTTCATGATCTGAAGATACATCTATATTCAATTTTTCAATATCTCTTTCAAGCAAATTTGTATCTTCCTCATCATCAATCTTTTCAGAACTTGATGCTAAAGACTCATCAAAACTACATGAATTGATTCTTCTACAATTAAATATTTCTTGTTAAATACTCTATAGGCTTTACTAGATGTTGAATATCCTAAGAATATGCCTTCATCAGATTTTGCATCAAACTTCCCAAGATTGTCCTTACCATTATTATGAATAAAACATCGACAACCAAATGCATGAAAATAACTAATGTTAGGTTTCCTATTATGCCATAATTCATAGGAGTTTTCTTAAGAATTGGCCTAATTAAAGCTCTATTAAGGATGTAACATGCTGTGTTTATAGCTTCCCAAAGTACTTTGGGAGTTGGCTTTCACATAGCATGGTACGGGCCATATCTTCTAAGTTCTATTTTTCTTTCTACAACTCCATTTTGTTGTGGTGTTCTAGGTGCAGAAAAATTATGATGAATGCCATTTTCAATACAAAAATTTTAAATTGATGATTTTCAAATTCTGTGCCATGATCACTTCTAAGAGACACTATGGTAGTGTTTTTCTCATTTGTGACTTTCTTGAAGAATTTCAGAAATATCGAGAAAGTCTCATCTTTGTGAGCTAAAAATAATACCCAAGTGTATCTAGAATAATCATCTACTATCACAAGACCATATTTCTTTCCTCCTAGACTAGTGGTTCTAGTAGGTCCAAAAAGGTCCATATGAAGTAGTTCAAGTGGCCTAGTAGTTGAAACAATATTTTAGATTTGAAAGAATTTCTAGTTTGTTTTCCAAATTGACATGCATCACAAATTCTATTTTCAAAATCTAACTTTGGAAGTCCTTTAACTAAATCCATTCTAATTAATTTTGAAATTAGGTGTGTGCTTGCATGACCTAATCTACGATGCCATAGCCATCCAATCTCATTTACCTTAGCATTATCAGCAATTAAGCAATGGTTACTAGTAGACAAATTGTCTAAATCAATTAAGTATACATTGCCATTTCTATTTCCAACAAATATAATGCTATTGTCAATGGGATTAGAAACAGTGCAAATAGAAGCTTCAAATGAAACTTTGAAACCTTTATCACACAATTGGCTAATACTAATTAAATTATGCTTTAAACCATCAACATATAAAACATTTTCTATAAAAGTGGATGGAGTTATTTGAATTTTACCAAATCCCATAATTTGGCCTTTGCCATTGTCTCCAAAAGTAACAACTCCTCCTTTATCTTCAAGGGTGATGAATTGCTCCTTGTCACCCGTCATGTGTCTTGAGCAGCCACTATCAAGATACCACTTTTTTTTGATCTTTTGGCCGCAAGACACTCCTGCAAGATAATCAAATCTTTTGTTTAGGTACCCAAGCTTTCTTGGGTCCTTCATGGTTAGTAGCAATAAATATTGTTCCTTTTGGAACCCATATTTTCTTTTCTTTAATATTAAAATTACATTCATATGATTTATGTCCCTTTTTGTTACAAATAACATGAAACATCATTTTTCTTTTTTTTAAAAGAAATTGTTTACATATTTTTGTTTCATGTGAGGTCTATATCCTAATCCAGCTTTATCAAATACAGCTCTTTGATTACTTAAAAGTAAATTTAAGTTTTTCTGAGCTATATGTAAATTTATCAACAATATTCTTATATTTATCAACTTCTTTCTTTAAATTAATATTTTCATTAGAAATTGATTCTTTTTCTTTTAAAATTTCCTTTTTAGATTTTAGATTTTTAACTCAAAATTAGTTCATTTTCTTTTGAGAAGATTTAGGTTTTCAGTTTTCAAGATTTGTTTTTTTCTCAAAACCTTAAAATCACTAACTAATTCATTAAATGCATCATATAATTCATCAAATATAAATCATCATTAGGGGTTTCAGTACTTACCTCATTTTCGTCATTTGCCATGAAGCATATGTTTGCAACTTCTTTTTGTTCTTCTTCGGATGAAGATTCTTCACTATCACTCCATGTTGCAACATAGGCCTTCTTCTTCTTCTTGTAACCTTTCTTTAGTTGAGGACATTCATATCTAAAATGCCCGGCTTCTTACATTCATAACATATCAAGGGTTCTTTTTCTTTATCTTTATCCCTTTCTTTTTCCTTTTCTCCTTCCATTTTGATTCCAGATTTCCTTTGTGGAAGGGTCTCCTTCTTTGCATAAACTTTCTAAATTTCTTTGCAAGGAGAGCTGTTTCATCATCTTCTTCTTCCTCGCTGCTGCTCTTATCATTTCTGCAGCCTTAAGGCTATGGTTCTTTTCTTCTTGACTTCTTCCTCTTGATGTTGCTTCATTGTCAGCTCATGGGTCATCAAGGATCCAAGTAGCTCCTCAAAGGTAAAATGTTAAATCTTTGGCTTCTTGGATTGCAGTCACTTTGCTTCCCATGATCTTGGAAGAGATCTAAGAATTTTGCGCACCAATTCAGAATTAGTATAAGTTTTACCAAGACTCTTTAAACCATTTACAATATCAGTGAATCTAGTGTACATGCATGTGATTGATTCAGTTTGTTCCATGCTAAACAATTCATATTTATGCACTAGAATATTAATTTTGGATTCTTTTACTTGATTAGTACCCTATGGGTAACTTCTAATCTATCCCAAATTTCTTTGCTGAAATGTAAGTAGAAATTCTGTTGAATTCATTTGCATCCAAAGAACAATATAAAACATTCATGGCTTTGGCATTAAGCTGAGCCATTTTCCTATCATTCTCATTCCAATCCCTTTCGGGCTTAGGAACTATTGAACCATCTACAATGTGTGTGGGTGTACTAGGTCCATTAGTAATGACACTCCATAACTCATAATCTAAAGCTTGAATAAAAATCCTCATTCTTGCTTTCCAATATGAATAATTAGAAGCCATTAAACAAAGGTGGCCTATTAGTGGATTGACCTTCAGCAAAAGATGATCCAGCTTGAGCTGCCATTTGGATCTTTAACTCTTGATCGTTAGATCAAATAAAAATGAGCACAAGCTCTGATACCAATTGTTGGCCCAGATGGCAACCCAAGAGGGGGGTGAATTGGGTTCTTTTTAAAATTTAACAATTAAAACTTAAAACCTATTTCACAAGGATTAAGTGCACTAGTGAAGTGATGCAATAATGTAAAGCACAATAAGAGAGAGATAGAGACAAATCACGACAAACACAAGATATTTATAGTGGTTCGGTGTATCCACACCTACGTCCACTCCCAAGCAACTCTTGGGTCCACACTATAATTTCCTGATTACAGTTGAGTTGTTTTACAAGCTCACAACTCTAACTTGTTGTTTTACACGGGTCACAATGAACCCAGCCGGTTTTCATAGGTTCACCAGCACAAAACCTTAACCCAAGCTAAACTTAGCTTGTCCCCGAGGTAAACTACCTCAACTAATTCAATCCCCCTGATTGAATTAGCAACAACAATTCAAAATAAAGTTTACAACAATTAACAGCTCCTTAAATGAGCAAATATGCAATGTAAATAAAACAAGATTAGAAAAGCTTGTTTGAAGCGATTTGAGGTTGAGCTTTTCTTCTTTTCCTCTTCTCTTTTGAATGGATGAGCAAGGATTCAACTTGAATCTTGAACACAGCTCGTTGAAAGAATGTTGAGGAAATAGGGCTTTTGCTCTTCTTCTTTTCTCCTTTGAAAATCCTTTGATTTTGAACTTTTAGGGCTTGGGATTTCTCTTGAATCTCTCTTGGATTGATAGGCTTGGACTCAGAGATTTCTCTTTGAAATTTCTCTCTTTTTACTAAAAATTTCTTGATATTTTTTCCTTTTTTTTTCTATTTTTTCTTATTTTGAAACGGACGAATCCCCCTTTTATAGAATTTTAGGTGTGAAATAGCCATTGAAAATGTACTTTGACTGATTCTCCACGGAAGAAAATGTATCCGTTGAAGAGTATGTGAGAAAATATATCCGTTAGAGCTGATCTGGCACTTTTGAAAATTCCTTGACAGGTTGGAGTCGGCTCCAACTTTTCATGTGTCGGCTCAGATCGTATTTCCATAAATAGAAAAAAATAAATCAACGTGGAGTCGGCTCTGACTTTGAGTGTCGACTCGGAAGTCGACTGATTTCTGAAGTGTTGGCTCCAATAAATGCTCCAAAAATAGTCTCTGTATCTCAGGTTAGAGTCAGCTTCCGAAATTCATGTAGTCGGCTCCGAAACTCTAGGTGTCGACTCCGAACCATGCCAAAATATATAACTATTCTGATACGCTATGGAGTCGGCTCAAATCTGTTAGGGTGTCGGCTCCAAGTTCTGAACTTAAATAAATTTCATTGAAACTCGATTCAAAACTAATTTCTAAGTACCATTTGGATAAATAACCGATCTTAATTCCTAAAACACTTATCAAATTTATCAGAAACACAATGAATATACTCATGGCTTTTGTTAATCATCAAAATCAATAATTGGGTAAATGATTTCTCAATAATTTTTCCAACATTATCAGGTTTGGCTGTCTCGAAATTGGCATATTTTCACAGATGTGGTTGACCCTCCCTACAAGATTGTTAAGATAGCTCTGTCCCTTTCTTCTGAGTACATGCTCCACTAGTCAAGCCATGATTCTGATAGCCCTAGCATCTGGGGATCCCCTGCTGCCTCTGTAGTGAATCGGCGTACGGTCTTTGTTTCCTGAGAACCCCCCCCACTAGGGTCTATCAAAATCAACTTTGATGGCAGTGTTCAAGGTTGATTGGCTGGTTCGGTTTTTGTGATCCGTGGCTCGAATGGATCGTTGCTTATAGCTGGTGGATTTGGTTTTCTAGACCTTTCTGTGCCGCTAGCTGAGTTATATGCTGTGTGGGCTGGCATATCCTATGCTATCCGCAGTCTGGGCAGCCTTATTATTGAGGGAGACTATTACTGTTGTCCGTTGGCTCAGGCAGGACTCAGGCGACCCTTTGCCTACCAACTCTTTGTTATGCGACATCAGGGCTATGCTCCATTAGGCTTATAGTGCCCAGATTCGTCATGTTTACCGGAAAGCAAACTCAGCGGTCGATTGGGTTGCTGCTCGGGTTGCCCACCATTATGGTCCCTGGTTATGGAGGCCAGGTGATTCTTGCCCTATGGTTCTTACCTAGATTTTGTACTCTGATATATTGGGCTTGACTCATCCTAAATTGGTGTGATCGCCCGACTATAACAAAAAAAAAAAAAAGAATGCTTAAAAAATTATTAGAAAGATATCACTAAATTATCTACTTGAAATATTGGTAACTAGTTGATAAGCCCTCAATGCTAAACAATCGGGTCCAAGTCACACATTCAACGCAATGAATTATCAATAAGCCAACAGTGTTTATCGAAAAAAATAGTCTATGTAGATATCGTTGGCATTAATACTACCATGTGCTCTAGACTTTTTTTTTAATAGATGCAAAAATAGTAATTCAATATCATACCTACTATTTATCTAGTATTAAAGTTATTTTTCCTATAAGCTTTATAGTAATAGATGGTTTGAAGATGAGTCTTAGTACAATGATAAGGTTATTTCATTAATATAGATAATTAAACTAGATTTAGAGCAAGCTTATGATAAGATAGACTAAAAATATTTGCTGCATGTCCAGCCTTAAGATTCCCTAATAGAATGACCTAATAAATTCAAGGATATGCATAATCCCCAAACTTTTCAATGTTGATTAATGGCTTCCCAGTTGGATTCTTTCATTCTGATATGGACCTTTGGCTAGGCTATCCTTTGTCTCCTTATTTATTTTTTTGGTATGTCAAGGTGCTTACTCAAGCTCTAAAGGATAATGGTGTTCAAGAAAATCTTTATGGCCTTTAATCAAGCTCCATATCAGAAACACGACTATGGTAATAGAACTATAAACATAATCTCTGTGATTCCATAAACTCAAGTTCTATTTATGGAAACACGACTATGGTAATAGAACTATAAACATAATCTCTTGGTCTACAATCTATAAACTTAAGCAGCTTGGAGATGTAGGTATCCCACTTATTAGTTCCTGGTGGCCATCTCTTAGTAGAATTTTTGGTAAAGTTATCATGCAACTCTCTTTCCTTCTTTTAAGACTACTCATCTCCAAATATAAGTTTGAGGGATCTTGGGTTGGTTATACTCCAAAAAGGAACTCTTATTCACGAGGAAAGGCTATGTCTAAGGTTGCTACCTTAATCTTCTAGTGTTTCATTTGGTCCTTGGCAATGACAAATAGGTTTGACCCTTGATTTGATATATAGAGAACCTTGAGTCTATATATCATCACTCTTTCGTACTTCTATTCGAGAGCCAAACTCTATATTAGAGGCCATACTCAATCTTGAAAGTGGCTGGAATATGGAGTTTCTTCTCACATATTTCCTCCTATGTTTGCTATCTGTTGTGGCTGACGTAGCCACAAGGCAATTATGGCAAAATCAAATCTTAAGGCAGCTCCGCCCCGGCATCTTCAAGTCGGCGAGTCGGCCCCGACCTTCCCTGGTCGGCCCCGCTCGGCCCCGGCATCTCCAAGTCGGCCAAGTCGGCCCCGACCTTCCCTGGTTGGCCCCGCTCGGCCCCGGTGTCTCCAAGTCAGCCGAGTCAACCCCGACCTTTCCTGGTCGGCCCCGCTCGGCCCTGGCATCTCCAAAGTCGGCCCCGACCTTCCCTGGTCAGCCCCGCTCGGCCCCGGCGTCTCCAAGTCGGCTGAGTCGGCCCCGACCTTCCCTGGTCGGCCCTGCTCGGTCTCGGCATCTCCAAGTCGGCCGAGTCGGCCCCGACCTTCCTTGTTGGCCCCGCTCGGCCCGGCGTCTCTAAGTCGGCCGAGTCGGCCCCGACCTTCCTTGGTCGGCCCCGCTCGGCCCCGGCATCTCCAAGTCGGCCGAGTCGGCCCCGACCTTCCCTGTCGGCCCCGCTCGGCCCCAGAATCTCCGAGTCGGCCGAGTTGGCCCCGACCTTCCCTGGTCGGCCCCGCTGACCCCGCGTCTCCAAGTCAGCCAAGTCGGCCCCGACCTTCCTGGTCGGCCCCGCTCAGCCCCGGCATCTCCGAGTCGGCCAAGTTGGCCACGACCTTCCCTGGTCGGCCCCGCTCGGCCCGGCATCTCTGAGTCGGCCGAGTCGGCCCCGACCTTCCCTGGTCGGCCCCGCTCGGCCCAGCATCTCGAGTGGCCAAGTCGGCCCCGACCTTTCCTGGTCGGCCCTGCTCTGACATCTTCAGGTAGCCGAGTGGCCCTGCTCGGCCTCGCGCCCTCCGGGGGTCAAGGCTGTCTCAGGTCGGCCCCAGAACGGTCCCGGCTATTCGCGCTACCGTCCTTCTGATGCGCACCGCCTGGCATCCCCAGGCCCAACTATCCACTGGCCACGCCGCTGATGGGACTGGACCTAACTATCTGTCAGCCCCACTGACCGATGGGACATAGCTCACCAACCGCCGTTTTCCCCTCTCCGATGGGACAGGACCATCGACCAGCCCAAATTCATGCAACCCCTCAAACCCCGCGGACATTCCTTTCTTACGGAACTCCATGTGGTTGTGCAGGTGTCAACCCCCTATAAAAGGGTAAGTCCACTCAGGAACAAGGTACGCAAACTCATACACTCGCTACCATGATACTCAGAAAAGGATTTCCCTCTTTCGGAGGACTCATTTTTTCTCCCCAGAGCTCGTCTGAGCTCTCCCTCAGCTGTGACCCCGGTTACTGACTTGAGCATCGGAGGATCCCCACCGAAGCATCCCTCCGGTCTTGGGACTTTTTGCAGGCCATCCGATCAGGCGTGGGATCGCAATTAAGCATCCCTCTTCTCCCAACGTTCGAACCGATGATCAGGCATCATCAGATTGGCGCGCCAGGAAGGGGTGAGGCAAGCAAAGAAGGCCCAAACCCTACAGTATACTTCTCTTTTCTCTCCCTCTCCCAATAATGGTGATGACACGAGCTCAGGATGCCTCAGTCAGCCACCCCAGGGGGCATCTTCCCCCGACTAAGCAGCAGGATACCAACATACCTGTCGTTGATCCTCCCATCATTTTCCCTCAACCAGAAGCGGTTCCCGGCTGCGGAGCAGCTGGCAACCCTCACTCGGCAAGTTCAGACCCTCACCACCATGGTCCACAGACTTCAACATCAGCAGTCCGTGGCCACCCAGCATCAGACCGCTCCCCTGCAAGTCAACAGTCTGCAAGGGAGGTTCTCCTCAACGAGAAGCCAGTCGTCGTCGAGCTTCTCAAGGAAGCCTCACGTGAGTCCCTCAAGTGGCCATGATCTCCAAATATGGCCCGAGCAAGTTTCCTCCAGAGCCGCACTGCCAGAAGGAACCAAAGCGGAAATCCCATCTTCCGCATCCTTCTCCTTCTTCTTCATCTTCCTCTTCTTCATCCTTTGAGCCATCTCGGAGGGCCCGACAATCAACCATCAGGCAGAGGAGTGCCTAGACGAGTACAACTGGCGACTAGACGAGCTCGCAGGAAGATCAACAACCAACCGGAGGAGGAGTATGACACCTGTCCTCCTTACACTCGCCAAATTCTGGAGGAGCCCATCCCCTCTAGATTCTGATTCCCCCAGATAGATCCGTACGATGGTAAATGGATCCTCTCGACCACCTCGAGAGCTACAAGGCCATGATGCAAGTCCAGGGTGCGTCAGACACCCTTCTCTGCAAAGCTTTCCATGCTACTTTACGGAAGGTTGCTCACGCTTGGCACTCGCGCCTGTCCCCCCATAGCATCGACTCCTTTCGGGAGCTAAAAAGGCCTTTCTGGCACATTTTGATGCCTACCGGCGAATCCCAAGGGTCGCGGACAGCCTTTTCTCGTGCGCCAGAAGGAGGGAAATCGCTGCGGGACTTTGTGTCCCGGTTCAAAACCGCCACCCTTGAAGTCTACCATCTGGATGACGTGGTGGCAACACTGGCGCTGAAGCGGGGACTCCTCCCATCCCGCTTCACCTTTTCTCTGGACAAAAGCCCCGAGTTTCTACTCCGACCTTCTCCGGGCCCAGAAGTATATCCGCGGAAGGCCGACCTCACCCATCGGGAATCATTAAGGAGCTCCAACCGCAAGCCTGCTCACCTAGAGCCGAGCAGGCCCTCTCGCCACCGATGGCCTGACCGCCTCGCCGATCCGACAACAGGCGTCGAAGCCCCGCCCCCGACGAGAGCAAGCCACGCCTCTCCTTGCCCCTCGATCCCACATCCTGATGGAAATCGAGGGCGAGCCTTATCTCCAGCGCTCTCCTCCTATGAAGAAAGGTCCTCCCCGCGACAAGAGCCATTATTGCCGATTCCATCGAGACTACGGGCACGACACTGATAGCTGCTTCAGCTTGAAACGCGCTATTGAGGAGCTCATCAAGAGGGGCTACCTCGGAAAATATATCCAGAAGGGGCCACAATCGCTGCCGGCACTCATGGGACCCCTACCTGCTCAGGCCACTGTTGACAACGCCCCCCAAAGCAGACAGTTGGAATGGTGTCTTGGGGAACGGCTTCCTCATCCAAGCGGCCAAGAGGGGAGGACGCACCGGGTAATGTAGTTCTCAGGGGGGGGACCGATGAATTTTGAGAATGTAAACAATGAAGGCATCACCGTCTCTATGACGATCGCCAAGCACCCTGTAAAAAGGATATTGGTTGATAGTGGCAGCTCAGCTAACATCCTCACTTATGACGCTTTTGTTCGGATGGGATTATCTCTAGACTCTCTCCAGCCTGTAGCAACCCCGTTGGTCGGATTCACTGGGGATTTGGTAAGGGTTGAGGGCGAGATATCTTTTCCTGTGACAGCCAGAAACACCATGCCAAAGCACAGTGATCATGAAGTTTTTGGTTGTGCAGGTCCCATTGGCATACAATGCCATTCTCGGGCCCAGGCTTAAATCTATTGGATGCGATTATCTCCACCCGACGCCTGCTGGTACAGTTTCCTACTAGCGGAGGTGTTGGGGAGATGAAAGGTGAGATCGGTTCAGTTCTACCCTGCTATCACACGGCATCAACCCCTTGGAGGTCGAGCCGATCCCAGAGGCACCTGACCCCAGGGAGTCCAATAGGAGAGGGAGCGGCCGAGCACCTCCTGACCTTTCCCCTCGGGGACGATCCGGCGAAGACCCTGCACATCGGCGGACTCCTCCCCTCGGAGGATCGCGATCGCCTCCTGACCTTCCTGCGGGCCAACTCAGACATTTTCACTTGGTCAGCATCTGATATGCCCGGCATTCCTCTAGAGGTAATCACCTACAAGCTCAACATCGATCCGAAGCACCATCCAATCCACCAGAAGAAGAGAGCTTTGCTCCCGAGTGACAAAGGGCCATCGATGAGGAGGTTAACAAACTGCTCAGTGCCGGCCACATCCGAGAGGTGCATTACCCTAGCTGGCTGGCCAACGTGGTCAGGTGCGAAAGGCAAATGGGAGCTAAGAATTTGCATCAACTTTACCAACCTCAACAAGGCATGTCCGAAAGACAGTTTCCCCTGCCAAGGATAGACCAGCTGGTAGATTCCACCTCCAGCCATAGGCTCCTCAGCTTCATGGACGCCTTCTCCGGATAATCAGATAAGGATGGACCCCAGTGATGAAGAGCACACATCCTTTGTGACAGAAAAGGGGATTTATTGCTACAAAGTGATGCCCTTCGGTCTCAAGAATGCGGGGGCGACCTATCAAAGATTGATGAACAGGGTGTTTCAGGATTAGCTAGGTCGGAACATGGAAGTCTACGTGGATGACATACTGACAAAGAGCATCGCGCTTCTGATCATGTCTCTGATCTAGAGGAAACTTTCAGCAACCTCCGCCGCTTCCAGGTCAAGCTGAATCCCAAGAAATGTGCCTTCGGAGTCACGGCGGGCAAGTTCCTGGGTTTTATGGTGACTCAGCAGGGGATCGAAGCAAACCCAGAGAAAATCAGCGCTATCCTCGACATGAGACCACCATCCAGCAAGAAGAAAGTACAGTGACTAACGGGGAGGGTGGCGGCTTTAAGTCGTTTCCTCTAGATCAGCCGAGAGGTTTTTGCCCTTCTTCAAGGCCCTGCGGAAAGTAAACAGCTTCGAGTGGACGGACGACTGCCAAAAAGCCTTCGATGACCTGAAGGCGTTTCTGTCTTCTCCTCCTCTCCTATCCAAACCAAGGGACGGGGAAAGTCTCTTCCTCTACCTAGCTGCTTCTTCGGAGGCCGTTAGCTCAGTCTTGGTGCATCTCGACGCTGATGGAACCCAGAAGCCCATGTATTATGTGAGCAAGGTGCTCCATGACGCAGAAGTCAGGTACTCCAAGATAGAAAAAATTATCTTCGCTCTGATCGTCTCTGCTCGGCGTCTCTACCCTTATTTTCAAGCTCATCCCATAGTGGTGCTCAGACCAGCCCCTCCGAGCCATTCTGGCTCGTCCAGACACCTCAGGCTGACTCGCTAAGTGGGCCATCAAGCTAAGGGAGTTTGACCTCTCCTTTCAAGCGCGGCCGGCCTTGAAGTCCCAAGTCCTGGCCAATTTCCTAGTCGAGTGCACTTGGGCGGATGAGGAGACCAGGGAGGTTCCCGTGGAGCAGCATGAGCCCGGGCCAAGCAGCGATGGAGAAACCTGGATCCTCCATGTAGACGGTGCGTCAAACTCTCAGGGAAGCGGTGCCGGTCTCATTCTCACCGGACCGGGTGGAGAGAAAGCAGAATGCGCCCTACGGTTTCTATTCAAAGCCACCAATAACCAGGCCGAGTATGAGGCCTTGCTGGCAGGATTAAGGCTGGTCCAAGAATTTGGAATAAGGCATCTCAGAGCTTTCACCGACTCAGCTCATCTCCGGACAAATCAACGGAGAGTATGAGGTGCGTGACCCTGCTATGACTCAATACCTGGGCAAGGTTCAGTTCTTGGTCTCTCCGTTAGCTTATTTCAGCATCAGTTACATTCCCGGAGTGAGAACACCAAGGCCGACATCCTTTCCGCTTGGCCACCTCCGCCAACAGTATCGCAAGAGACGCCTACATCGAATACCTAGAAAGGCCAGCATAGAAGATGGCGAGGAAGTCCTCCCGCTCACCCAAGACCTACATGGATGGATGCCTACGTCCGCTATCTCACTGACGGTACCCTCCCTGATGATCGCAATGAAGCCAAGCTGCTCAAGTGGAGGGCTTCTAAATTCATCCTCCTAGATGGACGTCTATACAGGAGGTCATTCTCTTACCCCCTGCTCAAATGTGTAGGACCTGCCGACGACTACATCCTTAGAGAAATCCATGAAGGCATCTGTGGAAATCACCTGGGGGCAGGTCCCTGGCCCAGAAGGCCCTTTGAAAGGGATACTTCTGGCTTACCATGAGGGAGGGACTGCCAAACTAGTTCAGAAGTGCGATGGTTGCCAGCGCCATGCACACATCCAACACCAACCGTCTACCCTGCTTAACCCGCTCTCAGCCCCCTGGCCCTTCGCCCAGTGGGGAATGGACATCCTTGGGCCATTCCCCCCAGCTTCGGGACAGCGGAGATTCTTGCTAGTAGCCATCGACTATTTCACCAAGTGGGTCGAGGTCGAGGCGCTGGCTAAGATCAGCAAGTGTAAAGTCAAAGCCTTCTTCTGGAAGTCGATTATATGTCGCTTTGGCCTGTCGCGCACCCTCGTCACGGACAACGGTCGCCAGTTCAACAATGAAGCATTCAAGACTTTCTGTGGCGAGCTAGGCATTCACCATCGATTCACTCTGTCGCCACCCCCAGACCAACGGGGAGGTCGAGGTCATGAACCTTACCATTCTCAGAGGGCTCAGGACTCGGCTAGATGGATCAAAAGGTCGATGGGTGAAAGAACTCTCCAGTGTGATATGGGCTTATCATAACCCCCAGAGCTCGACAGGCGAGACCCCCTTCAGTCTCGTCTTCGGATCCGAAGCCATCATCCCAGTTGAGATCGGACTGCCAGTCCATGCGTGGAGTCCTTCAACGAGGAAGACAATTCCATATTGATACGAGCCAACTTAGACTTTATCGATAAAGCACATGATCGGGCAAGGCTACGTATGGCGACTTTCCGTCAGCGAGCAGCCAAATACTACAACGTTCGAGTTCGTCCCAAGGTCTTTCGCACAAAGATCTGGTTTTAAGAAAGGCTGAGGTATCTAAGCCTACAGAGGGAGGCAAACTATCTCCCAACTGGGAGGGTCCTTACCGTATCACCGAGACACTCCATCGGAGGGCATACAGACTAGAAGAGCTCAATGAACAACCCATTCCGTGTACCTGGAATGCGGATAATCTTCGCCGATATTATCAATGATGTATCCCCCAGAATACGAGCAATAAAAGGGTCCCTTCCAATGCCACCGTCTGCTCTCCCTTGCATTCAAGGACCAAATCTCGCTAAAGGAGCTCGCGGCATCGGCTAACGGGACACCACTCGGTCCGGCTTGGAGATGCCCCCGAGTCGGTTCAAGTCCCTAACAGCTCTGTACCGATCGAGTCGCCCCTCGGGCGGCATGCAAACCCCCGAGGTGGTTCAAAAGGAGCTCACCGGCATCGCGGCTAACGGGACACCACTCGGTCTGGCTTGGAGATGACCCCGAGTTGGTTCAAGTCCCTAACAGCTTCGTATCCGGTCGAGTTACCCCACGGGCGGCACACAAACCCCCAAGGCGGTTCAAAAGGAGCTCAGCATCACGGCTAATGGGACACCACTCGGTCCAGCTTGGAGATGCCCTTGAGTCGTTAAGTCCCTAACAGCTCCGTACCTGATCGAGTCGTCCCTCGGGTGGCACACAAACCCCCGAGACAGTTCAAAAGGAGCTCATTGGCATCGCGGCTAACAGGACACCACTCGGTCTGGCTTGGAGACGCCCCCGAATCGGTTCAAGTCCCTAACAGCTCCGTACTCGATCGAGTGCCCCTCGGATGGCACACAAACCCCCGAGCGGTTCAAAAGGAGCTCGCTGGCATCGCGCTAATGGGACACCACTCGGTCTGGCTTGGAAAACTCCCGAGTCGGTTCAAGTCCCTAACAGCTCCATACCCAGTCGAGTTGCCCCTCGGACGGCACACAAACCCCCGAGACGGTTCAAAAGGAGCTCATCGGCATCGTGACTAATGGGACACCACTCGGTCGGCTTGAAGATGCCCCAGAGTCGGTTCAAGTCCCTAACAGCTCCGTACCCGATTGAGTCGCCCCTCGGGCGGCATACGAACCCCCGAGGCGGTTCAAAAGGAGCTCGCCGGCATCGCGGCTAATGGGACACCACTCGGTCTGGCTTGGAGATGCCCCCGAGTCGGTTCAAGTCCCTAACAGCTCTGTACCCGATTGAGTCGCCCCTCGGGTGGCACACAAACCTCCGAGGTGGTTCTAAAAGAGCTCACCGATCCTCGCGATCTTCAAGTTTGCCGAGTCGGTCCCGACCACCCCTGGTCAGCCTCACTCAGCCTCAACATCTCCAAGATCAGGTCGAGTTGGCCCAGACCTTCCCTGGTCAAGCCCCACTCAGCCCCTGGCATTTTCAAGCCGATCTCGGTGCTAAGTTGCCCTCGGATCGTTCTAAGTCCTTAGAATATTCGAGCGCAGACGAATCTCCCTTCAAACGGCCTGCGACAGCTCAAGGCATCCTAAGTAATCTCCTACGCAGTCGGTTTATACTTCGAAGACGCATCTCAACATTGGCCAACCTGATACAACGGTTCGACTACAGCATTATCAATGTTCGCAACACTCAGAGTAAAGAGGCATCTCAGAAGAAAGGCCCTCTCTCATCAACAGGTACGGGACCCATTTTATTGCTAGTCGCACAATAAAACATTCAGCCCAGAGGAAAGAAGGAATGAGCAAGATAAAGGACAAAAGTGTCTTCAAAAATGTTCTTCTTCATTGATAATGAAATTGAAGTACAAAATTTGGCCCGAGGCCGATTACAAAAAGAAAAGGGAAAAGAAACAACAACTTTTCAGGGCTTGTTTGGGCCTAGTTCTCCCTTGTCGTCCTCTTCCTCCATCGACTCCTCGTTAGATTCCCCGGGCCGGATTCCCTCGAGCTCGGCAATGTCAATTTTAAGAGCCACGGACACCTTAGTCTTGAACATCTCGAAGCCCTTGACGTAAGCATCGAGGCTAGCCTTAAGGACCTCCTTCCCGAACTCCGACGAGGACTTGTAGCTGGAGACGGCCTGCCCTGTCTCGGCCTCGGCTCTCTGTGCCCTAGCCTTGGCCTCCTAGACTTGCGCCACGGCCTCCCTGGCTTGGCCCTCAGCTTCTTCGGCTGTGCGTTGGCCTTGTCCGCATAGGCCACGGCCCCAGCCTTCTCATGGCCCACCTCAACCGCCGCCTTCTCCGCGATGGCCTGGGCCTCATCTCGCACTGCTCCGACCTCCCTCTCGGCGCATTGAAGCTAACGGACCAGATCCTCATTTTGCACCACGACAATCTTTAGTCGGTCCGAGACCAGCTCCAATTTAGCCTCGGCTGCGGATGCCCGGCTACTCTCGGCTTCGGCCCGGCATTCTGCCTCCCTTATTCGGCCGCCCAGGTTCTTCTCTCGGGCCTTGGCCTCCTGGTGAAGTCGAGTAAGGCTCTGGGACTGTGCCATGCTCTCCTTCTTGTACTTGTCGGCCCGCACCATGGCCATTGTGAGCGCGTCCGAGGAATGGTCCACCGCCTCACGAAGGCCGATTGCGCCATTGGCCATCTGCAGCAAGGGGAACATGTTAACCCTAAAAGATTGGAGCATCAAAAGACACGTCCAGAAACAGAGAGAACTCAGAAGATTACTGGACAACGGCAACCATCACATATCCAGGAGCGCGGAGTAGCTCAATCCCCGTCTCATCCTCGGACTCGGCAGTCCGAACTCTTGACAGAAGACGGCAACTTGCGCGGCGTCCGCCATTGAATCGAGCTAGGGGCCGGCCGCGTCGGCCCCTCCTGCGGACCTTTGACCCGAGGACGGGTCGGGTGGCGCACCAACCGCTGGGATGAGCTCTCCGGCCCATCCCTTTGCTCCCTGGTCACCTCCGCCCCAGCATTGATTTCTTGGCGGCTGGCTCCCTCTCTCGACAGTTGGGGGAACCCTCTCTGTCTCCGGCTCGGCGGCAGCTGGAGGGCTGACGGCAACTGTGACCTGCCCCGCCTCGGGCACATCGGCGGCGGTAGGAGGTTCCTCCTCAAGATCCACAACCACCACGGCGGCTCTGGTAGTGGCTGGAATCTCTCCCTCCTCTATCTCGGTCCCGGCCGGCCTCGGGACCACTTCTCCAGCCGGCGCTTCCTTAGTCGGCTCCTCTGCAGGCATTGGAGCCTTGGGGACCTCAGCGAGTTGGGTCGGCCCAGCCTGATCCCCTCTTCGGGCCTTCTTCGCCGGTCTTGACATTTCCCCGACTGACGGCCTCTTCTGCTTCAAGGCAGCCTCAAACGCACCAGTGGAGAACTTCATCGCTGCATCCAAAAATGAGAAGTGTTAGCGGACAGCATATAGCAATCCTCTGGTCGAGACAAAAGGAATCAGGCGTCGTGCTCACTGACCACCGGGGCTAATTCGGCTTCTATCAGGTTCTCCTCGAACAGGAGTTCCTTGTAGCCAGGGATTTGGTAGTTGGACAACTGGGTGAAGAGTTCCCTATCTCTCTCCCCCATGGTGGCATTATCATTGGAGCTGGTGTCCGGCTCCATCCAGTCGATCCTCACCCCCTCGACATGGGCAAAAAGGAAGCGGGATTTCCATCCCCTAATCTTGGACGGAAGACCTAGGGGGAAGGCCCTACCCGGCCTGACGGTGAAAGCCCACCAGGCCCCCTCACCTTGACGATGGAGTTTATAAAATCGGAACAGTGATAACCCCGACTGGGCCTCCTGAAATAGCAAAGAATAACAAAGGCGCAGATGATCCGAATCGAGTTCAGAGTCAACTGTGCCGGTACTAGCCTATACCTATCTAAAAGGTTCAGGAAAAAGGGGTAGAGAGGAAGGCGCAGCCCGCACGAAAAAATTCCTCATACAGAGCGACCCGATCGGGGTAGGTGGAGGTCACTCTATCTTCGGGCCCAGGCACGGACAGATGAATGAAGCTGGGGACCATGTACTTAGCCCTAATGGCCTCTACGTCTTCGGGGGTCATGGTTGAGGCCACTCCGGACGGACCTGCCGGATCAGAACTCACCGCCGGAGGTTGTCCCAGACGATGGGAGGACATAGGAACTGCCCTAATAAGGGAGGCTGAGGCGGACGGAGGCCCGGTCACCGTTGGTCGATCGTGGATGGCGATTCCGCCCACCGGACGAGGAACCTGACGGGCTAAGGAGGTTTGGTCTTCACTATCTGAATGGGAAGATTCAACTACGGGCCTCTTACCCTCCCTAATGGCACGACGGTCCATAGATGAAAAGGAAAGATGAAACTAACCTGGAAATCAAAGGGAATTTAGAGACAAAAAGGCTCAAGTCGCAGAAGAACTCAGGAGAAGAAAAGATGGAAGAAAACAATGGCAATGTAAAAGCTTTCCTCAGGCCCTTGGGGAACTTTTATACCCCTATCTCCGAGTGACGATAATCGAGGCCCTACCACGTTGCGCACTCCTATTGTGCCACGAGCTGTCCGTCGAAAATCTCGCCTGCGCCCAAGGCGTGCTGCCTCGATTCACCCCAAGGAGCGTGATCCCCAACCAATCGCAGGGCATAGAAAACAGAGAAACAATGATGGCTTTACCTTTTCCCATTCCCTCAATAGGCTTCCTCTTCGAGGCGTTCGGTGCTAGCGTCAATTCCTACCTACCGCATGATTATGGAAGATTTTCGAAGTGACACTACCTCGGGACAGTGCGCCAGCTCACCAAGCTATTAAAAGTGCACTAAAGAGCAATCATTTTTTGAATTTTTGTGCCCCTCTCGCCCAAAGGGCAGCGGACGCGTGGCCCTTCGCACTCAGGAGTGGGGGGGCATATGATGTGGCTGACGTAGCCATGAGGGCAATTATGGCAAAATCCAAATCTTAAGGCGGCCCCACCCCGGCATCTCCAAGTCGGCGAGTCGGCCCCGACCTTCCTTGGTCGGCCCCGCTCGGCCCCGGCATCTCCAAGTCGGCCAAGTCGGCCCCGACTTTCCCTGGTCGGCCCCGTTCGGCCTCGGCATCTCCAAGTCGGCCGAGTCGGCCCCGACCTTCCCTGGTCAGCCCCGCTTAGCACCGGTGTCTCCAAGTCGGCCGAGTCGGCCCCGACCTTCCATGGTCGGCCCCGCTCGGCCCCAGCATCTCCAAGTCGGCCGAGTTGGCCCCGACCTTCCTTGGTCAGCCCCGCTCGGCCCCAGCATCTCCAAGTCGGCCGAGTCGGCCCCGACCTTCCTTGGTC
>UESW01004351.1:567862-625003 GCA_900491605.1 Calamus simplicifolius | reverse complement strand
CACACGAGGTTTTCCCACGAACCATGCATGCATACATGATCTATCCTCTAATATCTCATTATTTTCTTCCACCCTTTCTCTACTCAAGATTACTTCTACTATTACCTCAAAATACAATAATCTAAGAAATTCTAAAGTCATACAAGATCTAGGAAGCTATAGCTTACCTGGAGTCGAGCACAAACCCCAAGCTTCCCTTTCCCTTTCTCTTTCTTCCTCCTTTTTCTTCTTCTTCTTCTTCCTCTTCCTCTCTTTTCTCCTCTTCTTTCTCTCTTTCTTTCTTTCTTTCTTTTCTCTGGCTGAACCCACGTTTCCCTTTTTCTCTAATGACTTGGGGACCAAGTCATTGGAAACTTAAGGGTTAAGGCATGCCAAATTCCCCTTTTGCCCTCAAACACTCTTAACGCTCGCTTTTTCGAAAACACGTGGCTCACTTATAACCATGATATTTTGCCCTTAGATTTTCTTTCCCAAGTTGCCCTTAACACAATTAGCAATTGACATCGGAGCCTTTTCCCATTTTGCCCCTGATATAGCATTTTTTTAATCGATTTATAGTCCAGATTATCATTTTTTACTTAAATTGATACTTTTATGTAACATTTCTAAGAAAAGACTTTACCATCTTGAAGAACTCGATTTTAGAAATCCAACGGTTCAAACGGCATCCAAATCGGACTTGAAACGGATTAAATATGAAATTCTCAAGATTTAACTCAGAAAAACCTGCTGTCTTGGAGTCGGCTCGAACAGATTTGAAGTCAGCTCCAGCAGAAATAGGTGTCGGCTCCAGAAAAGTAGGGGTCGATTCTAGCTCTGCAGGTATCGACTCCAAAGCATGCCGAAAGTTTAAAACCGTGCCAGAGTCGACTCCACTCCAATTAGGGTCGACTCCAACCACTAAAACATCATTTTAGGGTAAAACTCAAACTAAACTTGATTTTTCTTATGATTTAAACCCATTAAAACTTAAGTTTCTCAATTTCTTAAATCAAACTCATTAACATTCAGAAATATACTTATTTACTCCAAAATTTCTTCTCTTTACATTTATCAAAAGGCCAACACACCCACATTTCACTGAAACTTTCTGACTTTCATTTCAAATGAAAATGCCATAAATTACAAGGTTTTCAGGATGTTACACCGCTGATGGGACTGGACCTAACTACCTGTCACCCCACTGATCGATGGGGCGTAGCTCACCAACCGCTGTTTTTCCCTCTCGATGGGACAGGACCCACCGACCAGCCCAAATTCACGTAACCCCATAAACCCCGCGGACTTTCCTTTCTTACGGAACTCCACGTGGTTGGGCAGGTGTCAACCCCCTATAAAAGGGTAAGTCCACTCAGGAACAAGGTACGCAAACTCATACACTCGCTATCTGATACTCAGAAAGGGATTCCCCTCTTTTCGAGGACTCATTTTTTCTCCCCATAGCTCATCTGAGCTCTCTCTAAGCTGTGACCCCGGTTACTGACTTGAGCATCGGAGGGTCCCCACCGGAGCATCCCTCCGGTCTTGGGACTTTTTGCAGGCCACCGATCAAGCGTTGGACCAGATTAAACAGCTCTCTTCTCCCGACGTTCGAGACCGGTGATCAGGCATCATCAGATTGGCGCACCAGGTAGGGGTGAGGCAAGCAAAGAAGGCCCAAACCCTACAGTATACTTCTCTTTTCTCTCCCTCTCCCAATAATGGTGATGACACGAGCTCAGGATGCCTCAGTCAGCCACCTTGGGGCATCTTCCCCCGACTAAGCAGCAGGAGACCAACCTACCTGTCGCTGATCCTCCCGTCATTTCCCCTCAACCAGAAGCGATTGCCCCGGCTACGGAGCAGCTGGCAACCCTCACTCGGCAAGTTCAGACCCTCACCGCCATGGTCCATGGACTTCAGCAGCAGCAGTCCGTGGCCACCCAGCATCAGACCGCTCCCCCTGCAAGTCAACAGTCTGCAAGGGGAGGTTCTCCTCAACGAGAGGCCGATCGTCGCCGAGCTTCTCCAAGGAAGCCTCGCCGTGAGTCCCTCAAGCGGCCGTGATCTCCAGATTGTGGCCCGAGCAAGTTTCCTCCAGAGCCGCACCGCCAGGAGGAACCAAAGCGGAAATCCCATCTTTCGCGTCCTTCTCCTTCTTCTTTCTTCCTCTTCTTCATCCTCTGAGCCATCTCGGAGGGCCCCGACAATCAACCGCCAGGCGGAGGAGCGCCTGGACGAGTACAACCGGCGACTAGACGAGCTCGCCTAGGAAGATCAACAACCAACCGGAGGAGGAGTATGACACCCATCCTCCTTACACTTGCCGAATTCTGGAGGAGCCGTCCCCTCTAGATTCTGATTTCCCCAGATAGATCCGTATGATGGTACGACGGATCCTCTCGACACCTCGAGAGCTACAAGGCCATGATGCAAGTCCAGGTGCATCAGATGCCCTTCTCTGCAAAGCTTTCCCTTCTACTCTGCGGAAGGCTGCTCGCGCGTGGCACTCGCGCCTATCCCCCCATAGCATCGACTCCTTCCGAGAGCTGGAAAAGGCCTTTCTGGCACATTTTGATGCCTGCCAGCGAATCCCGAGGGTTGCGGACAGCCTCTTCTCCATGCGCCAGAAGGAGGAGGAATCGCTATGGGACTTCGTGTCCCGGTTCAAAACCGCCGCCCTTGAAGTCTACCATCTGGACGACGCGGTGGCAACGCTGGCGCTGAAGCGGGGACTCCTCCCGTCCGCTTCACCTTTTCTCTGGACAAGAAGCCCCCGAGTTCCTACTGACCTTCTCCTTCGGGCCCAGAAGTACATCCGCGCGGATGAGGCCGACCTCACCCGCCGGGAATCATCAAGGAGCTCCAACCGCAAGCCTGCTCGCCCAAGCCGAGCAGGCCCTCTCGCCACCGGCGGCCTGACCGCCTCGCCGATCCGACAACATGCGTCGAAGCCCCGTCCCAACGAAAGCAAGCTCACGCCTCTCCTCACCCCTCGATCCCACATCCTGATGGAAATCGAGGGCGAGCCTTATCTCCAGCGCCCTCCTCCTATGAAGAAAGGTCCTCCCCGCGACAAGAGCCATTATTGCCGATTCCATCGAGACTACGGGCACGACACCGACAGCTGCTTCAGCTTGAAGCGCCTATTGAGGAGCTCATCCAGAGGGGCTACCTCAGCAAATATGTCCAGAAGGGGCCACAACCGCTACCGGCACTCATGGGACCCCCACCTGCTCAGGCCACTATCGACAACACCCCCACGGAGCAGACAGTTGGAATGGTGTCTTGGGGAGCGGCTTCCTCATCAAGCGGCCAAGAGGGGAGGACGCACTGGGTAATGTAGTTCTCGGGGGGGACCGGTGAATTTTGAGAATGTAAACAATGAAGGCATCGCCGTCTCTATGACGATCGCCAAGCACCCTGTAAAAAGGATATTGGTTGATAGTGGCAGCTCAGCTGACATCCTCACTTATGATGCTTTTGTTCGGATGGGATTATCTCTAGACTCTCTCCAGCCTGTAGCAACCCCATTGGTCGGATTCACCGGGATTCGGTAAGGGTTGAGGGTGAGATATCTTTGCCCGTGACAGCCGGAACACCGCCATGCCAAAGCACAGTGATCATGAAGTTCTTGGTTGTGCGGGTCCCCTTGGCATACAATGCCATTCTCGGGCGCCCAGGCTTAAATCTATTGGATGAGATTATCTCCACCCGACGCCTGCTGGTGCAGTTCCCTACTAGCGGAGGTATTGGGGAGATGAAAGGCGAGATTGGTTCAGTTCTACCCTGCTATCACACGGCGTCAAGCCCCTTGGAGGCCGAGCCGGTTCCAGAGGCACTGATCCCAAGGAGTCTAACAGGAGAGGGGAGCCGGCCGAGCACCTCCTGACCTTTCCCCTCGGGGACGATCCGGTGAAGACCGTGCGCATCGGCGGACTCCTCCCCTCGAAGGATCATGATCACCTCCTGACCTTCCTGCGGGCCAACTCAGACGTTTTCGCTTGGTCAGCATCTAACATGCCCGGCATTCCTCCAGAAGTAATCACCCACAACCTCAACATTGATCCGAAGCACCGTCCAATCCGCCAGAGGAAGAGGAGCTTCGCTCCGAGCGACAAAAGGCCATCGATGAGGAGGTTAACAAACTGCTCAGTGCCGGCCACATCCGAGAGGCGCATTACCCTAGCTGGCTGGCCAACGTGGTCATGGTGCGAAAGGAAAATGGGAGCTGGAGAATTTGCATCGACTTCACTGACCTCAACCAGCTAGTAGATTCCACCTCCGGCCACGGGCTCCTCAGTTTCATGGATGCCTTCTCTAGATACAATCAGATAAGGATGGACCCCAGCGATGAAGAGCACACATCCTTTGTGATAGAAAAGGGGATTTCTTGCTACAAAGTGATGCCCTTCGGTCTCAAGAACGCAGGGGCAACTTATCAAAGATTGATGAACAGGGTGTTTTAGGATCAGCTAGGTCGAACATGGAAGTCTACGTGAATGACATGCTAACCAAGAGCATCTGCGCTTCTTATCATGTCTCTGATCTAGAGGAAACTTTCAGCAACCTCCGCCACTTCCAGGTCAAGCTGAATCCCAAGAAATGCGCCTTCGGAGTCACGGCGGGCAAGTTCCTGGGTTTTATGGTGACTCAGGGGGATCGAAGCAAACCCAGAGAAAATCAGCACTATCCTCGACATGAGACCACCATCCAGCAAGAAGGAAGTACAATGACTAAAGGAGAGGATGGCGGCTTTAAGTTGTTTCCTCTCCAGATCAGCCGAGAGGTGCTTGCCCTTCTTCAAGGCCCTGCGGAAAGTAAACAGCTTCGAGTAGACGGACGACTGCTAGAAAGCCTTCGATGATCTGAAGGTGTTTATGTCTTCTCCTCCTCTCCTATCCAAACCAAGGGATGGGGAAAGTCTCTTCCTCTACCTAGCGGCTTCTTCGGAGGCCGTTAGCTCAGTCTTGGTGCATCTCGATGCTGACAGAACCCAGAAGCCCGTTTATTACGTGCGCAAGGTGCTCCACGACACAGAAGTCAGGTACTTCAAGATAGAAAAAATTATCTTCGCCGGATCGTCTCCGCTCGGCGTCTCCACCCTTATTTTCAAGGTCATCCCATAGTGGTGCTCACGGACCAGCCCCTCCGAGCCATTCTAGCTCATCCAGACACCTCAAGCTAACTCGCCAAGTGGGCCATCAAGCTAGGAGAGTTTGACCTCTCCTTCTAAGCATGACCGGCCTTGAAGTCCCAAGTCCTAGCCGATTTCCTAGTTGAGTGCACTTGGGCAAATGACGAGACCATGGAGGTTTTCGTGGAACAGCATGAGCCTGGGCCAAGCAGCGATGAGAAACCTGGATCCTCCATGTAGACGGCGCGTCAAACTCTCAGGGAAGTGGTGCCGGTCTCATTCTCACCGGACCAGGTGGAGAGAAAGCAGAATGTGCCCTACGGTTTCTATTCAAAGCCACCAATAACCAAGCCGAGTATGAGACCTTGCTGGCAGGATTAAGGCTAGCCCAAGAATTTGGAATAAGGCATCTTAGAGCTTTCACCGACTCGCAACTCATCTCCGAACAAATCAACGAGAGTACGAGGCGCGTGACCTGCTATGACTCAATACCTGGGCAAGGTTCGGCTCTTGGTCTCTCCGTTAGCTTATTTCAGCATCAGTTACATCCCCCGGAGTGAGAACACCAAGGCCGATATCCTTTCCCGCTTGGCTACCTCCGCCGACAGTATCGCAAGAGATGCCTACATCAAATACCTAGAAAGGCCCAGCATAGAAGATAGCGAGGAAGTCCTCCCGCTCACCCAAGAGCCTACATGGATGGATACCTACGTCCGCTATCTCATTGACGGCACCCTCCCTGATGATCGCAATGAAGCCAAGCTGCTCAAGTGGAGGGCTTCCAAATTCATCCTCCTAGATGGACGTCTATACAGGAGGTCATTCTCTTACCCCCTGCTCAGATGTGTCGGACATGCCAATGCCGACTACATCCTTTGAGAAATCCATGAGGGCATCTGCAGAAATCACCTGGGGGTAGGTCCCTAGCCAGAAGGCCCTTCGGCAGGGATACTTCTGGCTTACCATGAGGGAGGACGCTGCCAAACTAGTTTAGAAGTGCGATGGTTGCAGTGCCACGTACACATCCAACACCAACCGTCTACCCTGCTCAACCTGCTCTCAGCCCCCTGGCCCTTCGCCTAGTGGGAATTGACATCCTTGGGCCATTCCCCCCAGCTTCGGGACAACGAAGATTCTTGCTAGTAGCCATCAACTATTTCACCAAGTGGGTCGAGGTCGAGGTGCTGGCTAAGATCACCAAGAATAAAGTCAAAGCCTTCTTCTGGAAGTCGATTATATGCCACTTTGGCCTACCATGCACTCTCGTCACGGACAACGATCGCCAGTTCAACAATGAAGCATTCAAGACTTTCTGTGGCGAGCTAGGTATTCACCATCGATTCACCTCTGTCGGCCACCCCCAAACCAACGGGGAGGCCGAGGTCATGAACCGCACCATTCTCAAAGGGCTCAGGACTCGGCTAGATGGATCAAAAGGTTGATGGATGGAGGAACTCCCCAGTGTGGTATGGCTTACCATACGACCCCTAGGCCCCGACAGGCGAGACCCCCTTCAGTCTCGTCTTCGGATCCGAAACCGTCATCCCAGTTGAGATAGGACTGCCCAGTCTACGCGTGGAGTCCTTCAATGAGGAAGACAATTCCATATTGATACGAGCCAACTTAGAATTTATCGACGAAGCACATGACCGGCAAGGCTGCGTATGGCGACTTTCCGTCAGCGGGTAGCCAAGTACTACAACGCCCGAGTTCGTCCCAAGGTCTTTCGCCACGGAGATCTAGTTTTAAAAAAGGCTGAGGTATCTAAGCCTATGGAGGGGGGCAAACTATCCCCTAACTGGGAGGGTCCTTACCATATCACCGAGACACTCCACCGGAGGGCATACAGACTAGAAGAGCTCAATGGACAACCCATTCCGCGTACCTGGAACGAGGATAATCTCTGCTGATATTATCAATGATGTATCCCCCAGAATACGAGCAATAAAAGGGTCCCTTCCAACTCCACAGCCCGCTCTCCCTTGCATTCAAGGACCAGATCTCACTAAAGGAGCTCATCGGCATCGCGGCTAATGGGACACCACTCGGTCCGGCTTGGAGATGCCCCCGAGTCGGTTCAAGTCCCTAATAGCTCTGTACCCAATCGAGTCACCCCTCGGACGGAACACAAACCCCCGAGGTGGTTCAAAAAGAGCTCACCGGCGTCGCGGCTAATGGGACACCACTCGGTCCGGCTTGGAGATGCCCCCGAGTCAGTTCAAGTCCCTAACAACTCCGTACCCGATCGAGTCGCCCCTCGGGCGGTACACAAACCCCCGAGACAGTTCAAAAGGAGCTCATCGGCATCACGGCTAATGGGACACCACTCGGTCCGGCTAGGAGACGCCCCCGAGTTGGTTCAAGTCCTTAACAGCTCCGTACCCGGTCGAGTCGCCCCTCGGGCGGCACACAAACCCCTGAGGCGGTTCAAAAGGAGCTCACCGGCATCGTGGCTAATGGGACACCACTCGGTCCAGCTAGGAGATGCCCCCGAGTTGGTTCAAGTCCCTAACACCTCCGTACCCAGTCGAGTCGCCCCTCAGGCGGCACACAAACCCCCGAGGCAGTTCAAAAGAAGCTCATTGGCATCGTGGCTAACGGAACACCACTCGGTTCAGCTTGGAGATGCCCCCGAGTCGGTTCAAGTCCCTAACAGCTCCGTCCTCGGTCGAGTCACCCCTCAGGCAGTACATAAACCCCCGATGTGGTTCTAAAGGAGCTCGCCGGCATCGCAGCCTATGGGACACCACTCGGTCCTGGCACGAAGGTGCCCCCGAGGCGGTTAAGACCCTAAAGGCTCCGTACCCACCGAGTCACCCCTTGAGCGGCACACAAACCCCCGAAGTGGTTCTAAAAGAGCTCGCCGACCCACACGATCTCCAAGTCTGCCGAGTCGGCCCCGACCACCCCTGGTCAGCCCCACTCGGCCTTGACATCTCCAAGATCAGGCCGAGTCGGCTCAGACCTTTCCGGTCAAGCCCCACTCGGCCCCTGGCATTTTCCAGCCGATCTCGGTGCTAAGTTGCCCTCGGGTCGTTCTAAGTCCTTAAAATATTTGAACGCAGACGAATCTCCCTTCAAACGGCCTACGACAGCTCAGGGCATCTTAAGTAACCTCCTACGCGGCCGGCTTACACTTTGAAAACGTATCTCGACATTGGCCAATCTGATACAACGGTTCGGCCACGGCATTATCAATGTGCGCAACACTCAGAGTAAAGGGGCATCTCAGAAGAAAGACCCTCTCTCATCAATAGGTACAGGACCCGTTTATTGCTAGTCGCACAATAAAACATTTAGCCCAGAGGAAAGAAGAAACGAGCAAGACAAAGGACAAAAGCATTTTCACAAAAAGTTCTTCTTCATTGATAATGAAATTGAAGTATAAAATTTGGCCTGAGGCCAACTACAAAAAGAAAAGGAAAAAGAAATAACAACTTTTCAGGGCTCGTTTGGGCCCGGCTCTCCCTTGTCGTCCTCTTCCTCCGCCGACTCCTTGTCAGATTCCTCGGGCCGGATTCCCTCAAGGTCGGCAATGTCAATTTTAATAGCCGCGGACACCTTAGTCTTGCACATCTCGAAGCCCTTGACATAAGCATCAAGGCTGTCCTCGAGGACCTCCTTCCCGAACTCTGGCGAGGACTTGTAGCTGGAGATGGCCTGCCCTGCCTCGGCCTTGGCTCTTTGTGCCCTGGCCTTGGCCTCCTGGACTTGCGCCACGGCCTCCCTAGCTCGGCCCTCAGCTTCTTCAGCTTGTGCGTTGGCCTCATCCGCATAGGCCACAGCCCCAGCCTTCTCATGGCCCACCTCAACTGCCGCCTTCTCCGCGGTGGCAGCTCTCTCCGTGGCGGCCCGGGCCTCATCTCGCGCCGCTCCAACCTCCCTCTCGGTGAATTGAAGCTGACAGACCAGCTCCTCATTCTGCACCACGGTGGTCTTCAGTCGGTCTGAGACCAGCTCCAATTTGGCCTCGGCCGCGGATGCCCAGCCACTCTCGGCTTTAGCCCGGCATTCCGCCTCCCTTTTTTGGCCACCCAGGTTTTCCTCCCGGGCCTTGGCCTCCTGTTGAAGTCGAGCAAGGCTCTGAGACTGCACCATGCTCTACTTCTTGTACTTGTCGGCCTGCGCCATGGCCCTTGTGAGCGCGTCCGAAGAATGGGCCACCACCTCACGAAGGCCGATCCCGCCGTTGGCCATCTGCAGCAAGGGGAACATGTTAACCCTAAAAGATTGGAGCATCAAAAGACACATCCGGAAACAGAGAGAACTCAGAAGATTACCTGGACAACGGCAACCATCACCATATCCAGGAGCACGGAGTGGCTCAATCCCCACGTCTCCTCCTCGGACTCAGCAGTCCAGACTCTTGACAGAAGACGGGCGGCTTGCGCGGCGTTCGCCATTGAATTGAACCTAGGGGCCAGCCGCGTCGGCCCCTCCTGCAGACGTTCGACCCGAGGACGGGTCGGGTGGTGCACCAACCGCTGGGATGAGCTCTCCGGCCCATCCCTCTGCTCCGCGGTCACCTCCGCCCCAGCATTGAATTTCTTGGCGACTGGCTCCCTCTCTCCGGCAGTTGGGGGAGCTGGAGGGCTGACGGCAACTGTAACCTGCCCCGCCTCGGGCACGTCGGCGGCGGTAGGAGCTTCCTCCTCAAGATCCACAATCACCACAGCGGCTCTGGTGGTGGCTGGAATCTCTCCCTCCTCTATCTCGGTCCCGGCCGGCCTCGGGACCACTTCTCCAGCCGGTGCTTCCTTAGCCGGCTCCTCTGCAGGTGTTGGAGCCTTGGGGACCTCAGCGACTTGGGTCGGCCTAGCCCGCTCCCCTCTTCGGGCCTTCTTCGCCGGTCTTGACGTTTCCCCGGCTGACAGCCTCTTCTGCTTCAAGGCGGCCTCAAACGAACCGGCGGAGAACTTCATCGCTGCATCCAAAAATGAAGAGTGTTAGCGACAGCATATAGCAATCCTCGATCGAGATAGAAGAATCAGGCATCATGCTCACCGACCGCCGGGGCCAACTCGGCTTCTATCAGGTTCTCCTCAGACAGGAGTTCCTTGTAGCCAGGGATTTGGCAGTTGGACAACTGGGTGAAGAGTTCCCTATCTCTCTCCCCCACGGTGGCATTATCATTGGAGCTGGTGTCCGGCTCCATCCAGTCGGTCCTCACCCCCTCGACATGGGTAAAAAGGAAGCGGGATTTTCATCCCCTAATCTTGGACGGAAGACCTAGGGGGAAGGCCCTACCCGGCCTGGCGGTGAAAGCCCACCAGGCCCCCTCACCTGGGCGGTGGAGTTTATAAAACGTCCGGAACAGTGATAACCTCGGCCGGGCCTCCTGGAAATAGCAAAGAATAACAAAGGCGTAGATGATCCGAATCATGTTCGGAGTCAACTGCACCGGCACTAGCCTATACCTATCTAAAAGGTTCAGGAAAAAGGGGTGGAGAGGAAGGCACAGCCCGCACTGGAAAAATTCCTTATATAGAGCGACCCGATCGGGGTAGGTGGAGGTCACTCTATCTTCGGGCCCCGGTGCGGACAGATGAATGAAGCTGGGGACCATGTACTTAGCCCTAATGCCTCTACGTCTTCGGGGGTCACGATTGAGGCCACTCCGGATGGACCTGCCGGATCAGAACTCACCGCCGGAGGTTGTCCCGGACGGCGGGAGGACACAGGAACTGCCCTAATAGGGGAGGCTGAGGCGGACGAAGGCCCGGTCACTGTTGGTCGATCGCGGATGACGATTCCACCCACCGGATGAGGAACCTGACGGGCTAAGGAGGTTTGGTCTTCACTATCGGAATGGGAAGATTCAACTACAGGCCTCTTACCCTCCCTAATGGCACGACGGTCCATGGATGAAAAGGAAAGATAACATGGAAATCAAAGGGAATTTGGAGACAAAAGGGCTCAAGTCGCAGAAGAACTCAGGAGAGGAAAGCTGAAAGAAAACAATGGAAATGTAAAAGCTTTCCTCAAGCCCTTGGGGCACTTTTATATACCCATCTCCGAGCGACGATAATCGAGGCCCCACCACATGGCGCTCTTCTATTGCGCCACGAGCTGTCCGCTGAAATCTCGCCTGTGCCCGAGACGTGCTGCCTCGATTCGCCCCAAGAGCATGATCCCCGACCAATCATGGGGCATAGAAAATGGAGAAATAATGATAGCCTTTACCTTTTTCCATTCCCCCAATAGGCTTCCTCTTCGAGGCGTCCGGCGCTAGCGTCAGCTCCCATCTACCGCATGATTGTGGAAGATTTTCGAAGTGACACTGCCTCGGGACGATGCGCCAGCTCACCAAGCTATTAAAAGCGTACTAAAGAGCAATTATTTTTGAATTTTCGCACCCCTCTCGCCCAAAGGGCGGCGGGCGTGTGGCCCTTCGCGCTCAGGGGCGGGGGGCATCTGATGTGGCTGACGTAGCCACGAGGGCAATTATGGCAAAATCCAAATCTTAAGGAGGCCCCGCCCCGACATCTCCAAATCGGCCAAGTTGGCCCCGACCTTCCCTGTCGGCCCCGCTCGGCCTCGGCATCTTCGAATCGGCCAAGTCGGCCCCGACCTTCCCTGATCGGCCCGCTCGGCCCCGGCATCTCCAAGTCGGCCAAGTCGGCCCCGACCTTCCCTGTCGGCCCCACTTGGCCCAGACATCTTCAAGTCTGCCAAGTCGGCCCCGACCTTCCCTGGTCGGCCCCGGCATCTTCAAGTCGGCCAAGTCAGCCCCGACCTTCCCTGGTCAGCCCCGATCGGCCCTAGCATCTCCGAGTCGGCCCCGACCTTCCCTGGTCGGCCCCGCTCGGCCCCAGCATCCCCGAGTCGGCCAAGTCGGCCCCGACCTTCCCTGATCGGCCCTGCTCTGGCATCTTCAGGTCAGCCGAGTCGGCCCTGCTCGGCCTCGGCGCCCTCTGGGGGGTCAAGGCTGTCTCAGGTCATCCCCAAAACGGTCCTGGCTATTCGCGCCGCCATCCTTCTGACGTGCGCCGCCTGGCATTCCCAGGCCCAACTACCCACTGGCCATGCCGCTGATGGGACTGAACCTAACTACCTGTCATCCCTACTGACCGATGGGATGTAGTTCACCAACCGCCATTTTTTCCTCTCCGATGGGATAGGACCCACCGACCAGCCCAAATTCACACAACCCCATAAACCCCGCGGACATTCCTTTCTTATGAACTCCACGTGGTTGTACAGGTGTCAACCCCCTATAAAAGGGTAAGTCCACTCAGAACAAGGTACGCAAACTCATACACTCGCTACCCTGATACCCAGAAAGGGATTCTCCTCTTTCGGAGGACTCATTTTTTCTCCCTAGAGCTCGTTTGAGCTCTCCCTAAGCTCTGACCCCGGTTACTGACTTGAGCATCGGAGGGTCCCCACCGGAGCATCCCTCCGTCTTGGGACTTTTTGCAGCCATCCGATCAGGTGTGGGACCGCAGATTAAGCAGCCCTCTTCTCCAACATTCGAGACCGGTGATCAGGCATCATCACCAAGTTTTGTGTATTCTATTTAGGATGAGCCACTTGAACTTTCTTATGGAGATGGATGCCTTGGACTTTGTTGTGGGTTGATGAAATTTCTTTTTGATGTTGTGACTCTTCTTATTCTTTAATATATGCATCATTTTCTTGCATTTTATTATTATCTTGCTAGCTCCACATTTTCTTTTCATCAAATTCAACATCTCTTGAAAAAATTACTTTCTTTGTAATAGAATTATACAACTTATAGCCACTTGAATTTTCAGCATATCCTAAAAGAATGCACTTTTCTTCTTTGTCATTAAGTTTGATTCTTTTCTCATCAGGTAGTTTGACATAAGCAACACTTCCAAAGATGCAAAGATGATCAACCTTAGTCAACACTTCCAAAGATGCGAAGATGATCAACCTTAGGCTTGTATGAACTCCATGCTTGTTCAGGTGTCATATTGTGAAGCCTTTTTATGGAAATCTGTTCAACAAATAAACTGCACAAGCAACTGTTTCTCCCCAAAATTCTTTAGGCATATTTTTATCTTTCAATATACATCGAACCATATTTATAATCGTTTGATTTTTTTCTGTCCGAAACTCCATTTGTCTAAAACTCCATTTTGCTGAGGTGAATAAGGCATGGTAACTTGATGAAAGATTTCATGTGCTTTAAAAAAATTTGAAAACTCATTGGATAAATATTCACCACCACAATCCGATCTCAAAGCTTTAATTTGAAAACCACTTTGTTTATTAACAAGCAACTTAAATTTCTTAAATTTTTAAATACTTCACTCTTTTTTTTAATAAATAAACCCATGTCTTTCCAGAATAATCACCAGTGAATGAAAGATAATATTCATTACCTTCCATAGTTGTTGGTTTGATCGGGCCGCAAACATCTGAATGTATCAATTCCAATGGTTTTGTTACTCTTCTTGATCTTCCTGAAATGAAGGTTCTCCTTTGTTGCTTTCCAACTATGCAAGTTTCACATTTTTCTTCGACATTTTCAACCAAGGCATCCTTGTCACCATATTCTTGCTAGATAAAAGTTTTAATCCATCAAAGTTTAAATGTCCATATCTAAGATGCCATAGAGTAGAGTTATCAAGATTTTGTGTTAACATATAAGAGGAGCCATCAACATGCAAACTCAGCTCAAACATTCTATTTTTAGACATAGGAACATATGCAATGAGAGTATTGTTATTGTCTCTTATAGAAAGATTCAATTCTTTCAGGTGAATGTCATAGCCTTTTTAAAGCAATTGGCCCAAACTAAGAAAGTTATTTTTAATATCTGGAATAGACATCTGAAATAAAATTTTGAGTGCCATTTTGAAGCTTGATAAGGATTTTATCTTTTCCTTCAACTGGTCTTTTAGAGAAGTCACCAAAAGTCACCGAGCCTTTGAAGCTTTCATCTATTTAAAAAAATATATCCTTTATCCCACACATATAATTGCTAGCACCTATGTCCAGGTATCAAGTACTTCTTTTGATAGCACCAGTAATGTTATTGTAGGCCAAAAGTAAAGTTACTTCTTCTTGTTCTTTTGTAAAATGAATTTTCTTATCAATATAATTAGCATTATTTGTACCAACAATCTTTAGCATAGTGCCCATTATTTTTGCAAATAAAACATTGTAGTGATTGTTGTCCACACCTTCCTCTTCCTCTAGGGTTAGAAAATCTTCTTCTACCACGACCTCGGGCATGTGGTCTCTTATGTCTTCTTAACTTCTTTGTGGTTGATCTTGATAAAATCTTCCACCTCTTCCTCTTCTTTCACGGCCTTGACCATGGAAATTTATTTTATCTTTTGAATCATCTTTCTCTTGTAGTGTAAGATTTGTTTGAAGTACTTGCTCGATGGGTTTGTCCTCCATCCTCTTAGACAGCTTTTGCTCATATGCTTGTAGAGAGCCCATGAGTTGCTCTATAGTTCTCTCTTCTAATTCCTTTGATTCTTCAATGGCTACAACAATGAAGTCAAATTTTGCATCTAAAGAGCGCAAAATTTTTCATGATTCGAACATTAGTAATTTCTTCATCATTTCTTTTCAATTGATTGACTAAAGACATCAATCTTGAAAAATAATTAGAAATTGACTCCACAGTTATCATTTTGAAAGATTCAATTTTAGACCTTAAAGATTGTAGCTAAATCTTTTTCACCTTTTCTGCTCCTTTATGTGCCTTTATGTGCCTTATGCAATAAGTCTCATGCCTCCTTTGATGTTGAAGCTTCGGTGATAATCTCGAATGTGCTTTCATCTACACTTGGGTATAATGTGTAGAGAGAGCCTTCTTGTCTTTCCTTTTTGACTTCTTATCTTGCTTTCTTTGCTCTTGTGTGAGCATTGATCAGTAGCCATCTTCTACAAGATCCCAAACATCAAGGGATCCAAGCAAAGCTTTCATTTGGATACATCAGTTGTTATAGTTGTCTTTGGTTAGTTTGGGCCATGGATCTTTTTTATGGCTCTGATACCAAATTTGATGAAAGAGGAGAAGGTAATTGCTATTATATTTCTATAATTTTTTTTTTTATTCATGATGAATTGAGAAAGGATATATATCCTTTAATACTTTATAAAATGGCTCTTTGTCTACCAGAATAAATACATATTACTTAATTCAAAATGATAACTTCATATGCAATTAAATAACAAAAACTTCTTATGCAATTAAATAATAAAAACTTTTTATACAATTAATAGCGATAATTTTCTATGCGACTAATAGGTTTTCAATATAGAAATTTTCTTTCAAAATTAATTTAAAAATATCAAGTTTAATTTCAACAGAGCCTTGGGCTGCTTGCGCTACGTGACGTTCCTAGCTGGCGACGGCGACTATGCGAAGGGGGTGGTGGGGTTGGCAAGGGGCTGAGGAAGGTGAAGTGTACCCCGCTTGTCGTGGCGGCGCTGCCTGACGTGCCCGAGACTCACCGCCGGCTGCTTCGGGATTTCTTATTGCTCCTGGTGGATAGGTCAGCTGGCAGAGTTAACTCGTCAGTTAACTATAATGCAGATGTATACTTGGAAGGATTATATGTGAATAAGAATAATAAGGTGGAACGTAGATGAGAATGCAAGAGCTAAGGTTAATAAATTAACGATTTGGAGTAGAGATTCTTGTATTTATTTCACCCACAAACTCAGTCGAGTTGGATCATCAAGCCAGCAAAAGCTGCTGAGACAACTAGAGTTTTGATTGATCTTCAAAAGATCAGCAAATTAATACTGCGTTATGTGTTATACGTTAGATGGCTTGGTTTTTTCTAGTTCTATTTTAGATGTCACATAGAGAGGGTTTCTCTCATATATAGCGAGTTATGAAAATTAAAAAGATTAATCTGATTTCATTTTAATTTAGAGTGAGACATAGCCCACTGCATACACTGCATACTACTTTTCAAAGTTAAAGCAAATTGTCAGTATAATTGATTGATTGATTTCCCACAGATAACAGTGAGAATATATATAGAAAATTTCTATGCAGATCATTCAGGCCCTAAGCTAGCATGGAAAGGCGTATGCGAAGCTAAAACGAATAACAATTCCTTCAATTCATTTCAAGATTCGCTTACAGTTAACATTGGATGCTACTTGGCATAATTAAGCACTGAGTAATTTTTTGGGGCTATTTTGTTGCATGTAGTTGAGGAATACAGCAAGATGATGTATCTTGATGCGGATATATATCCAGGTGTTTGACAGCATAGACCACCTCTTCGACATGCCTGATGGCTACTTTTATGCTGTGATGGGCTGCTTCTGTGAGAAGACATGGAGCCACTTTCGCGAGTACTCCATTTGCTATTGCCAGCAGTGCCCAGAAAAGGTGGCATGGCCTGCCGAGATGGGACCTCCTCCTCCCCTCTACTTCAATGCCGGCATGTTCGTCTTCGAGCCCAATCATCTAATCTATGAGAGACTACTTGAGACCGTTAAGATCACACCACCAACACCCTTTGCCGAGCAGGTGAGTCTCTGGCTATAATCTTCTCAAAGCTGTCTCCCCTTGTATCATTATTCTCAGAACTAACAAATTCAGTGTCAATATATGCTTCTAAAAGCAGATATAAATAGGATATTTGACCATAATTTGATGAAAGAAACATTAAGTTAGAGACATATATGATGTAGAACCTCGAAAGAAGTCAGCTAATAAAAAGAAAATAAAAGAAGTAAAAATTACATGAAAATAAAATAAAGCGTATTTACATGTTCATACTATGTACAGCTACGTTTGATTTTTACTTCTTTTTTTTTTTTTTTTTGTCACCATATCATGGTTGGGTTTCAGCAGTTGGAAAATATTTTGATCATATAGATGCAAGCAACAGATTTTCGAAGTGATGTTGACGGAAGAAACTTTTATCAGATTATAAGGCTGTCTTTTTTTGAGGATTTGAGGATTCACTCTGATAAATTCTATTTATTTATTAAATTATCATTTTTTTAATTCTAAATTTTCATATATATATATAACAACATTGAGATAATCTCCTCTTAGTTGCAACACTGGAATTAGAACCTCAGATGCTAGTGGTTCCGTTTGGAGCCGTCTCCATACTCATCTCTGGATAGAGAAGGGCTAACTTGGAAGACTTTGCATGCATGAACCATTCGTATAAATGCTTGAAGTTTTCCAAGAAAAATCCAAGAATCCAAAGTCATCCTGTTGAGGGGTAAAATCGTCATTGCATTGATATCCATGCAAGGAGGCTAAGACCGACCTCCTCCCTTCGTCTTCTCCGAGCTCCTATAGCTCGCCTCTCCCGAGCTTCCCTAGCTCGGTCTCCTGAGCTTTCATAGCTCGTTTCTCCCGAGCTTCCATAGCTCGTCTCTCCCGAGCTTCCCTAGCTCGGTCTCCTGAGCTTCCATAGCTCATTTCTCCCGAGCTTCCATAGCTCGTTTCTTTCGAGCTTCCATAGCTCGTCCCTTCCGAGCTTCCATAGCTCGGCTCCCCGAGCTTCCATAGCTCGCCTCTCCCGAGCTTCCCTAGCTCGGTCTCCCGAGCTCCCATAGCTCGCCTCTCCCGAGCTTCCATAGCTCGGTCTCTTGAGCTTCCATAGCTCGTTTCTCCCGAGCTCCTATAGCTCGTCTCTCCCGAGCTTCCATAGCTCGGCTCCTCCGAGCTCCCATAGCTCGCCTCTCCCGAGCTTCCCTAGCTCGGTCTCCTGAGCTTCCATAGCTCGGTTCTCCCGAGCTTCCATAGCTCGGCTCTCTCGAGCTTCCATAGCTCGGCTTTACTGAACGACCCACGATCCAACACTCACCTCTGCGGAACCTGACGCGGGAGAGCCTAAGCCTACTGTAACAACCTCCTAGGCAAGGAATCATGTTGAGAGATGGTCTAGAACCCATCGAGGCTACCCAAGACCTACACACCTACCAGATCTCAAGTCATCAAGGAGCTCTCCTAGTCGTCGATCCCCTAACAGACAGGATATGGATCCCAACAGCCCCACAACGACCTGATTCGATCCACCTCCGTATCCTAACAACCTCTGAACCTTCCAGAAGGCGCTCAAGATCCAGGTGACAGCCTATAAATATCACGCTCACAGATCCCTTCAGGTATGCGCGCGCTCACACCCTCACTCCCACTCTCCTGCTCTCCTGCTGCTTGTCAGTGCTCTCACCTCCTAGAATTCCCGATTGGCCGTCCCTCCAGAGAGACTCTCCGGAGAGATCCACCTCCCCATTTTCTGATTGATCGCCGATTTCCTCCCACTGACTTGAGCGTCGGACGGTCTTCCGCGGAGGGCCACCCCAACGCCTCTCGCGCGAGGACTTGTGTACAGGTCCGCCCTCTGGAGATCGACTGCGCCCGAGTCGGAGGACGGATCCCGGCGGCAACACATCCAAATGGGCAAACCTAAGGTGGTCCTCTTAATTGATTGTATTTTGTTCTTTTTGATAAAATTGACCATATATTGTTTACAAGGCAGCTTATTTCCCTTTTCTATAATGAAATAGTCCTTGGAAGTTCAGGGCTATGATAAGGACCTTGACAACCATGACACAAATGGTAGTGGTTCTGATTCACACTCTCTTTCATCTTTGTGATAATAAACATATGATGAACTAGAAGTAACATACGAATTAAATAAAGGATACGGCTTCAAATATTTCTCGCATCTCTCTCTTTTCGAGAACCATAAATACAAGACAATCTAAAAGTTTCTCAAATCTTATTTCTTCTTGTTGTAGGACTTTCTGAACATGTTCTTTGAGAAGACCTACAAGCCAATCCCTCTTGTTTACAATCTAGTCCTGGCCATGCTGTGGTGCCACCCTGACAACGTTGAGCTCGACAAGGTTACTTAAGGTTGTCCACTATTGCGCTGCAGTAAGTCCTTCACCACTGATCTCTCTCGTGTATCAAACATTGCAAAGAATTGCATCCTTATTCATGTCTAATATCACCATTTATTATGAATTCTTATTGATGTGGCTGATCCAATGTCGTTAGAGATTGGCGCGCCAGGTAGGGGGGATCAACGATGCTAGTTTGCATATCCTCATCCCTTTTTATCAAAACGATGGATCGTGAAGATGGCGGATTGTGAAGATTTCACCAGTTAAGCTGGGAGGCACCTTCAACGAGTTGAGCAGCAGGAGGCCAGTCTTTCGTTCCATCATCACCACTATCTCAGACCATTCAAACAGAACATGTTGCCACTCATTCTACAAATCCAAACATTGACGGTGGCTGTCCAAAAGCTCTAGAAGCCACATCTTATGACCACGCAACAGCGAGCAAAAGCTTCTACTCGCCCTTTGGTCACTGCCCAGGCCGGCCATCCTTCATCCCGCTGGGAATCTCCCCAGCAAAAGGTCCAACGTCATCAAGCCCATCAGCGACTTAAAGCTCAAAGAGCCACCACTCGCCGCACAAGCAGCCCTCTCTCCTATGGACAACGACGCAGAGGAAGGTCTGGCCATGGCTCCGGTTCCCAACTCTGCCCCGAGGCATCGGCTCTTCTCCAGACCCGGCGCTAGCGCCTCGGCTTCAGATCCAGCCCCAGAGGCTCCCGTTTTCATGCTCCTGGCACCACATCCCCGAGCGCCAGGCAAGCTTTTCTTCCTCTCTGCCACATCCTAGGTCCGAGTGAAAGCTCCCAAAGCAGCAGCGTCCAAGTGCATTACATGCACCTATGCACGTGATGAGACTTCATAGGAGAGAGAAGGACCATGGAAGCTGGAGGGCTCCTTACTTGAATCAACGTCGAGGCTGCCCGAATCCTATAACTCCTAACAACATCATCTCCTAACCATCCAAATTCAGCGGACTCTCCCATCCGCTCATCTCCAACGGTCGTTGGCTGCTCGGGCTTCCCTCGGCGACCTCTAGCTCCCGAGTTCGACTCCGACTCTTGTCCGTGGCTCTGCTCCAGCATCCCCGGCTCGGGATCCCATCTCTCTCTTCACTGCACTCCAAAGATGGGTCCCCAACTTCATTTCGGAAAGGAGCTGGTCATCAACCGACTCCAGGCGCCGTCCCAACTTGATTCCCTGGGGGGCAGACCACCAGCGGGCGGAAATGCTCAAGTCCACATAGGGAAAACAGGGGTGCTACAAGAGCTAAGTACGATGCACCTAAGACAGTTTTCTTTCATTGACACTTAAAAATGTCATGCAGGGAAGACCAACCTTGTATCAGCCTTCAAGACAAACCTCGTGTTGGCATTTCAAAAGTCCGACCCCGGTCGGCACCAAAGCCCTGGGCCAGCCAAGCATAAAGCCCAGTGTATCACTGGCAGAGCGGTGTACCACCGGCTCTCAGCAACAAAAGCCCGACCCCGGTCGGCACCAAAGCCCTGGGCCAGCCAGGCATGAAGCCTAGTGTACCACTGGCAGAGCGGTGTACCACTGGCTCTCAGCAACAAAAGCCCGACCCCGGTCGGCACCAAAGCCCTGGGCCAGCCAGGCATGAAGCCCAGTGTACCACTGGCAGAGCGGTGTACCACCAGCTCTCAGCAACAAAAGCCCGACCCCGATCGGCACATGAAGCCCTGCACCAGCCAGGCATGAAGCCCGACACCAGTCGGCACATGAAGCCCTACACCAACCAGGCATGAAGCCCAGTGTACCACTGGCAGAGCGGTGTACCACCGGCTCTCAGCAACAAAAGCCCGACCCCGGTCGGCACCAAAGCCCTGGGCCAGCCAGGCATAAAGCCCAGTGTACCACTGGCAGAGCGGTGTACCACCGGCTCTCAGCAACAAAAGCCTGACCCCGGTCGGCACCAAAGCCCTGGGCCAGCCAGGCATGAAGCCCAGTGTACTACTGGCAGAGCGGTGTACCACCGGCTCTCAGCAACAAAAGCCCGACCCCGATCGGCACCAAAGCCCTGGGCCAGCCAGGCATGAAGCCCAGTGTACCACTGGCAGAGCGGTGTACCACCGGCTCTCAGCAACAAAAGCCCGACCCCGATCGGCACCAAAGCCCTGGGCCAGCCAGGCATAAAGCCCAGTGTACCACTAGCAGAGCGGTGTACCACCGGCTCTCAGCAACAAAAGCCCGACCCCGGTCGGCACCAAAGCCCTGGGCCAGCCAGGCATGAAGCCCAGTGTACCACTGGCAGAGCGGTGTACCACCGGCTCTCAGCAACAAAAGCCCGACCCCGGTCAGCACCAAAGCCCTGGGCCAGCCAGGCATGAAGCCCAGTGTACCACTGGCAGAGCGGTGTACCACGGCTCTCAGCAACAAAAGCTCGACCCCGATCGGCACCAAAGCCCTGGGCCAGCCAGGCATGAAGCCCAGTGTACCACTGGCAGAGCGGTGTACCACCGGCTCTCAGCAACAAAAGCCCGACCCCGATCGGCACATGAAGCCCTGCACCAGCCAGGCATGAAGCCCGACACCAGTCGGCACATGAAGCCCTACACCAACCAGGCATGAAGCCCGATGCCCGTCGGCGCATGAAGCCCTGCACCAGCCAGGCATGAAGCCCGACACCAGTCGGCACATGAAGTCCTACACCAACCAGGCATGAAGCCCGACGCCCGTCGGCGCATGAAGCCCTGCATCAGGCGAGGATCAGCCACTTGGGAGGTAGCGCCCCTTTCGCCTTGCTGGGGTAGGCCCGCTTCATCTCAGGGGCGAGGGGACATCTGATGTGGCTGATCCAATGTCGTTAGAGAACCGTGAAGGAAGCTGATAGAGCCCCGCTTAGACCTCCAAGGCCCATCTCGACCTCCGCATCGGCAGCGGTCTATTCTCATCTCGGTGTCGGTCTCGACGTTGGCTCCGCCCACCTTGACCTCCTGGTCCATCAACATCCTACCCCAAGACCCCTTTCAGGCTCGGCCACATATGAACAGTGCCGGGGGTCGGCCATGTATGAACAGTGCCGGGGGTCGGCCATGTGTGAACAATGCTGGGGGTCGGCCATGTATGAACAGTGCCAGGGGTCGGCCATATATGAACAGTGCCGGGGGTCGGCCATGTATGAACAGTGCCGGGGTCGGCCATATATGAACAGTGCCGGGGGTCGGCCATGTATGAACAGTGCCACGGGTCAGCCACATATGAACAGTGCCGGGGGTCGGCCATGTATGAACAGTGCTGGGGTCGGCCATGTATGAACAGTGCCAGGGTCGGCCATATATGAACAGTGTCGAGGGTCGGCCATGTATGAACAGTGCCGGGGGTCGGCCATGTATGAACAGTGCCGGGGGTCGGCCATATATGAACAGTGCCGGGGGTCGGCCATGTATGAACAGTGCCAGGGGTCGGCCATATATGAACAGTGCCGAGGGTTGGCCATGTATGAACAGTGCCGGGGGTCGGCCATGTATGAACAGTGCCGGGGGTCGGCCATATATGAACAGTGCCGGGGGTCGGCCATGTATGAACAGTGCCAGGGGTCGGCCATATATGAACAGTGCTGGGGGTCGGCCATGTATGAACAGTGCCGGGGGTCGGCCATATATGAACAGTGCCATGTGAACAGTGCCATGCAAGCGAACGGGCTTCAACTCCAAACTGCATCTTCTGTCCCAATGGCTGCACTTGGGGCCCATACGCCTAACTTTATCACTCATCGTTGTCCGCGCGGGAATGCAAAAAAAGATGACGTAGGAGACACGTCTGGCAAGCGCCGTAGCGGTTAGTCATGCCCTGCAACACCCCATGCTTCACGGACATCAGTTCCGACACTTAACCCATCAAAGTCATCATTATGGAGCCTCAACCACTCAAGCCAGACAAACTCTTAAGCATCTATAAAATGGGTAAGAGGGACCCCTGACCAGGTACACACTCATAACACTCCTAAACGCTCATACAGAGAGAGCTCCTCTCTGGGCCTCTCTCTCTCTTTTTCTCTTTCGAGCTTCCTTAAGCTCACGGCTGATGCCCAGACCACTGACTTGAGCGTCGGAGGGTCCCGCTGGGGCCCCTCCGGCCCCCGGGACTTGCTTGCAGGCGCGAGGAGCTCACTGGAGGAGACGACCGCACGCTCGAGGCCGGTGATTTGGCGTCATCACTTATGGTACTAGCTAGGGTTCAAAGCCATGGAGGTACACCGGGAAGGAAGCTAACATGGATAGGGAGGATATCAAAATGCTAGTAGGAAAGTGGTGTGGGATATCTACAACGATTTCAAGGCAGAGGACACGGTTGCAGAGGGAGAGGCCTTCTCGAGGCCTTCACTGATCATGGCGAGCATGTCGGAGCCCACAATTAATTACATCCCTGCACCATCTGCAGCCTAAGTGAGCTGGGAAAGATGGAAGGGTGGATGGAGGAATTTTGAAAGCATGTGAAAATTTATGTAATGAAGAACTAACTGCCCATTTCAAGGTCTTCACCTGATCATCTACCTATTTTCTGCGAAATCATCAACCTGGTCCAAGGGGAAAAGAATTCATGTTTTCTTCTGAGAAAAAATCTTGATATAATAATATAAATTTTTTTGAGCGGTGTTTATCTATTCTGTTACAGATGAACATCAGAACCCTTGCCTCTATGGGTCCCCCAATTGACTTATTATATGGTGTTCATGACTCCGTAGATACTGACAAACTATAGAATTTATGAATTTAAAAGTAATATAATCCAATCCATCAAATAAAATTTCTTTATAAAAAGGAGCAAATTGATGCACCCTCTTTATTAGAAAAGAGAATTCAAAAGCTTTGTAATATAAACATACACAGCATCACATCACATGGTTCAATGAAGTCCAACAATTCCCACCAAAAGAGTATTGGTTGATACATATAAATGCATATATTTTTACACTCCTATTCCAAGATATGGAGTTCAAAATGTTATGGGTGTGAAGAAACTCAAACTTCCAATGTGGAACTCATTTCCTTCCACCATGAAGAGATCAATTCTCTCCAAGTCCTAAATGGCATCTTCAATAACATTGAAACCTTAATCCAGAAGACAAAGGAAGTGGAGACAAAAACCTAAGTTGAAAGTGGTGGAGAACCAGAACTCATTAACGAACAAAGTTGGAAACTTAGCAAGATCGCTTCCAATCAAGTATTATAGTTTTAATAAACCGATCAAAATTTTATAAGAAACAGAGGAGGGATTAGGAGGTGGAGATTGTGAGTGAAAGAACGAAGGCCACCTCAAATGCAGCTAGTCATAACAAGGCTTATTAGCAATATTGGAATTAGATAAGGGTGTTTCCTGTAAAAAAAAAATTGCTTCTTTAACAATTTATCTAGCCTTGCCATGCTGCCTTCTGGGACTAGTTCCAACTCCTCAGGTACATTAAAGTGACTATATCATATGAAATTTTACTTATTCTACTGTTTGACTAGTTCAATTTATTGAGTTCGACCTAGTCTTGAACTCCCATTAGCTAGTGAGCCGGGACTTCCACATGCTTAATTTTCGCCAACAAAAGCAAACGAAATGACATCAGATAGCAGAAGTCAGCATTATAAGTTTGCTTAAGTTTCGCCAACCAAAGCAAACGAAATAACATCAGATAGCAAAATTCAGCATTATAAGTTTGCTTTGGCTGGAAAATCATGGATGAAAAATCATCCATCAAAGGCTGGAGCTTCATGACAGGGGGGCAATACCATGGAATTAACTAGTCCAAGTCCAACGATTAGGGGAGGATTTCCTCTTGTTGCCATCTGAATGAAACCGCATGATGAAACAAGATGGAAGGAAGGAAAAAAACTGGTGTTTTCGCCCGTGCTATGTCAACTGCCAGTATCTCTCTCTCTCTCTCTCTTAAATTTCTTTTTCTTTTTTGTAGCTGTTCTAGCATTAAAGAACACAAGCATTTTAAGAAAGCATATTTGGCACAAAACTGATTTCAAGATAAACCTATTTACATGCAGGTCTTCCCGTTTATGATGTTTCTAACACCTCACAAAAACTGCCTATCAACCGACATCGTTGAAGCATACAGATGGTCTAAAATCAAATTCCTAGAAATTGTCATTACCCAATTCAAGCATTGTACTTGTGCCTCCCCCCCCCCCCCCCATAGGGGATGTGGGGTTTAAAGCCGCCAGACCGTAGCCCAGCTAGTAGCCACAAATAACCTTAAAATCAAGAGATTTCTCCTTGCTGTCTGCTGTCTCTAATTTCCACCAGCGATAAATTAGACGTACCAAATGGTGGTGGCTTCATCCACCTCTCAAAGCGTTGAGCAGAAAGCACGGGATTCTGTTTGGAAATTTCATTGTAGAATGTTCATAGAGTTACTCTCGGGTAAAAGAAATTTATTACATGGCAAGCAAACATGATGGCAGGCTGAGTGGATGGTCAAATTAGCCGGAGACCATTAATATTTGCTTGTATTCATTGTTTGAAACAATGGAGCCAAAATAAAGGCATTTTGTAAACAAAATTCAAAGGTTCAAAGCCAGGTAGTAAATCTCACATAAGCAGAATGGACATACCGGATATATAATTCTGCTTCAGATCAAGGCTTAAACTTCGGACCCTGCTCAGATGTGCATTTTTGGCAGATCCAAAGACGCTAAGAAACTGGAATACCCACCAATCGGATGGAATGTGTCTATGTTCTCGGTCAGTTCTATCACCCCCCACAAGGACAAGGAACAACCTACCAGAAACAGGTATCGCAGACCAAGGCCACACATGAAGGTTCTCAACTCCGTGCAAATTAATTACATTTGCAAAGCACAACAGATGATGCTAAACCTTCTTATGGCTGTCAAATCAACAGGAAAATTGAATGATCATCTCATCCCAAGTAAAGCTGTTCCATCTTTGACATCCCATGGGTTTTACAACCAGATGACAGACTTGAGCAATGAATGTTGTTCCACTCTGCACCACTACTGGCATAGCTTTCGTTTTTTTCTCGTCTTCCTTCGTCGCTCTTCTTCCTCTTCTTGCTCGATGAGGCGAAGCTGCTCTTCATCCTCCCTTAAAGCAATCTTTGTACTGTACATAGCCATTCATTGAAACAATCATTACAGAGCAGAAAATAAGAGTTCCCATTCAAAATGCAGAAAGAATGCATGTAACCAAAGCAAAAATTTAGATTGATGGTCTCTCAAAGAATATCAACGTGGCTCTCAACTTCTCAGTTGGTTCTACCGTGCCAGTCCCAAACAAAAATAGGGCATCATAGCATTGCAATATCGTTGTGCTATCTGGTCAAATTCATGAAATGTCTTGCTCTAAGACATAAATGGCATAACAGGATGAAGACAGACATCCCAAATAGGAGAGGGTCAAGCCCCTAGTTTCACCATGCAAACTTCTCTCTGAATTAGATCTATTCAGTTTTTATGGAAGCATCCCTATCCAAGAAAAGTTCCATACCTCATTCGTTCTTCCCTCTGAATTCTATCAAAACCGACCTCCATGTCACTGTCATCTTCATCATTCCCGGCATATTTACTAGGATCATACCTGCACGTAAAATAGACATGCAAACATTTAATAAACCCAAATGCAAATTTCTTATTCAACTTTCAATGAAGTTCCTCAATTCAAATCTTATTCCCATAAAAAAATAAATTATCTATTGGCAGTTCTTCATGCACAAAAGCAACAGCAAACTGAATGTTATAATTATATAATTCTTACTAGAATTTTTGAATTTGCTAAGATGCCCAAATGCTGAGTTCTTGTTCAACTTTTAATGTGATTCCTTAAATCTTATCCTTGAAACAATTAGATTGTCAAATGGCAGCTTTTCATCCACAAAGACAACGACAAGCTGACTTCTTCTGAGAGGTTCCAAACATGTGTAGTTTTCTGTAACAGAAGAGAGGTTTGAGAGAGTTCTATCATTCTTCCTGAAATTATGGTACATGTGGAAGAGTTGACTAGAATTATACATTGTTTAATAGAATTTTTTAATTTTCTATTTCAATCCAGTATTCTGTTAGTGAGTAATTCTCTCCTACTAATCCTCTTAAACTGCCAAAGCACCTATCATATATATCAACAGCTGAAAAGTGGTGGGATAAGGTCCAGCGCCATTCCAAATCTGAATCATGAAGGATAAAATATAGAAAATGCATATCTGACAAACTGGGATACAGACCTGGATACAGGTTTCTGAGAAACTTTAGTAACTGATAAAGACACATCCAGAATTTTCATTTATTTCTAGATTCAGATATCCGGTTCTTAGGTAATTCTAACAAACAAACTTTAATAGGCTCTGCTCTCGGGTGTACTGATTTTCTTCTCCTTTCTCTTCTCAACCACTGACCTAGTTCCTTCCGCACTAGTCTGCAAGCCCCATAGTCACCAACAATGACCTTGCCCCACATTCATTCCTTTGCCTTAAGTGGAGACAGCCGCCCCCAACACCAAGCACCATTGCAGTCTACCTTCATCTCCTCCGATCCCTCTATCTCTGTTCTTTCTTTGCTTTGGTCCTCTCTTATTTCTTTCTCTGAATTTCCAGGCCCATCATACTCAGAGGAGGGCAACCACCAAGACCTCACTGCTCTAACAACTACCCGCCTTCACCAACCCCACTTCTAAATGTGCTCCACAGTTCCCATGTCTACAAAACGTCTATTGGTGTAGATCTACTCCATGAAGAAGCAGTCCCAAAAGGTTTGCTTCAAAATGTTTAAGGACTACCTTTTGGCCATCCAAAACGATGGCTCCAATATATCCTTATGATTGGATCCTGCTGTCCCCTTGAATTATGCTGAAGCTGCTGCATCAGCAGACCTGGGCTAAGGCCCTAAATTTTCGATTCCGTCTTGGCAGGTGAAGCCACTAAATTTTATATGAATTTTTTCTTGGATAGTGCTCTAATTTTGGACCATGGGTGATTCATGATTTGTGGCTAAAGTGTCTGATTTCTGTTCAATTTTTGTTTTATTTTATGTATTTTTCCATTGATCTATCAACTTCTTTTGCTTGAAAGGGGTTTTGGTTTGTTGCATGTTACACTAAGAAAAACAAAGAGGATCGGTTCACTTTGGATAGCCAGCTTTCTAGCTTCTAATGTAGCACTACATTTTGCTAAGGGATTTTTTTTCCCCATAACTTGTTTGTTGTTGTTATATGATCAAATTTCCTGGTCCATTTATTAATTGATTAGTTAATATTATCATCATTCGTTGACAATATTATCCTTTCTGGTAAAAGTATCATGCAGTGTTATCTGCTGACACCTGCAACTCACGGAACTTTCCAATCTTTCAAAATAGAATAATTCTAATGTTGTTGCCTTGTTGATTTTTGCTTACAAGATCTGATTATATCTGTGCATGTGTAATGAAAATAGGGATATAACTGATATGCACAATCAAATCCGAAACCTTTTAGAATAAAGATGGATACAAAATTAGTATATGTTTAATATTTGTATCCGTATCTGCTAGATAAAAATAGATATAAGGATATAATCAATATTTGACTAAATATTAGAAAAACAATTCACAATTTTAAATGATAAGAAGGTACATGAAAACAAATAAAGAGTTCAGAAATGAATACAAACCTGAACATTTTCCTAATAAGACCTCGGACATCATCAATATCTTCTTCTTCATCGAAGTCTCTTTTTGCAGGCCTTTTCTTTGGACGATCATCATGGATGCCACGTGAAGGGATTTGCTTGGAAGGCTTCACAATTAAAACTCCATGTGAGAAATCAAGTTACCAACAGCAGCATACCACAACGGATTACTGTGCGTGCGCATGCATTATTGTGTGTCTGCATATCTGTAAGTGCGCATGTGTTGAGAGACAAAAGCAAAAACCTGAGCTTTCAAGGAAGGCAATGGCTGTTTGGGTACTAATCTTGGGTTCTCTGGTCCTTGGGACACTCTTTTCTGACCAAGATGATGATTTTGGGCAGAAGATTGCAACTTTGTAGAAGAAGGGTTCTTCTTCACGCTTGGATCACTTGTAGTCTTTGCAGGAGCTCTATTTGTGCCCATAATTTGAGCAGGAATCTTAGGCGGTAAAGTTTTATTTCCTGTACTTACAACCTCTGTAGCATAGACAGACCCATTTTTTACAACCTTTGTAGCATGGACAGACCCATTTTTTACAACCTTTGTAGTATGGACAGACCCATTTCCAGCGCTACGACTGAGTACTTTTCTAGACTCAGTTGAAGCTGGCTTGATTCCGCTCACAGAACCCTCCTTCACAAGCCCAACTTTGCTCTGCATATGCCGATCCGTGGAAGCTAAGTTCTTCGATAAATTGCCATTAGATGCTGGCCTAACAGGTTTGCCTGTATGTATCCTGCTTGATGGTGTTTGGGCTGACCGACCATCTTCCACATGAGCAGAAACCTGTATAAGTATCCTCTAAGAGAAGACCAAACATGCCTAACAGTTTGCAAGTCAAAATCTAGAAGTTTGTAGATTAGAAGAACATACCAGACTTTGAAACAGAAATATTTCTGGGTGGAGGAGGCTGCTGCCCTTCAGAAGCAGGGAGATCAGCATCATCAGACAGTAGAAAGGAATAGTCCCGCATGTCTTTCAGAGTTTGTGCTTTATTTTTTACCTGAAAAAGATGAACATCTTATAATACGCATGACACCTTGCCGCCATAACTGAAAAAAGGACAAATAGTATAAGTCCTCTATACCTCGTTAACAACCCTTGGTTGCTGGTGATGCACATGTGTCTTTGTTTCTGAAGATGTCGGATCTCTTTTATTCTGCAGAAACAAGCAAAATGTTAAAGTTGTCCTGTTGAAATAACAGCTAATGAAATATGAAACCTTTGTCCCATGAAACATACACCAGAAAAACTTGAAACCTTAGACATTATATGCTTGGCTTCCCGAATTGAACGGCTCTCTTCAATGACTCGTGTAGCAATAACAGGCTGGGAAGGGCCAAAAAAGGAGCCAAATCTGGAAGAAAAGCTTGCTCTATAAACAGATAGCAAAGCAATGTATTGGGAAACTGTTCTTAGATATCAGATCATTCCAAGTCCAGAGTATACCCAGAATAAGCAAGCTAAGCATCACTGATTTTTCAACAAAAAGTCCTCATCGTGTAATTCTTAAGTTTAAATCACAACTAATTTTAAACATGAATCCTTTTCTTGTGTAATCAGTTCAATGGCCATGCAAGTATTGCAGTACCTGATAGAAAAAACCATTACAAGGCAATTATGATCACAAGGTGCACTTTCAGCATTAACTGCATGCCTAGGCATAGACAAATAAATGCCAATAAACTCATTTCTAAGTCTTAAATATAGGATCAATGTATGAATAACTTACCAACGGGCACCCCATCACCCTCTATCTGTTAAAAAAAAAAAAAAATCATCCATTCCTTTATGATGTCACATGCATGCAGAGGACAAATAGATGCTATGAACATGGTCCCAAATTTGGTTCCAGCTAACCAAAACCCCAACATGCCATCCAGCTGGAAGAAAATAACGGTGATATGGCAACACAGCTACATTCAACCAAATATTTAAAATAAAACTTAAAAAAAAAAAAAATCTTACTCATGCTTGCACAGTATGAGGTGCAAAACTCAATCTTGTATATTTGTATGATAGAAACTCAATTTTAAAAATTATTGTCATAGGCACTCATCTAAGAACATAAACAATTACATGACTAAGCAAGCTAGAAGGTCCAGAGCATATGAGCAGCATTATTTCAGCAGTTAGCGCACATGCAAGCTAGATTGTCAAGATGCCTAGGTGGTCTGAGCTGGTGGGAACCTCAAATGCACAGGTCGAAAGCCTAGGCAGCCAGGCAAGCACCTGAAGGTTAAAAACCCATTAAATTACTAGACATAAATACACTTCATAAAATATAAAAACAAAGATGGCCGAAATTTGAAGTGTTCAGTAAAATTAGAGATAGACATGTCTAGTTGCATGCAAAGCACCAGATACCTAGGTGATGAGGTTGCCAAAATGCCAAGTCTTGCATGCATGCATTGTAATCTATAGTAACTTAACCGTAATGAGAAATAACTTGATAATTTGAAGTGTAGGATAACTTCATGCCATGTTTTCATTATTCCCTTCTTTCTCCTCCCAGATTTTGGCCTCATAGGCAAGCTAAAGCCTGCTAATTTTATCAGGTGAAAATTAAAAACCTTTTCCACACCCTGTACAAATTATTTGGCTATAACTAAATCTTTTCCCTTCATTATTTCCCCCAGCATGTTCATACAAATTAAAAAGAGAGAGAGAGTGAGCAAATGAAAAACCACTACATTGGCATGCATGAGTGCTTCTTACATTTGTTTTGCAAATACCTTGATATGCAGTCTTGGTGCAAGATGGTGAGTTAAACATCTAATATAAGGTAGATAAAGCTGTAATTTTTTTAAATTTTCTTATGAAGCTCTACTTGACGAAGAGCTTGCCAAACTAATGGAACAAGCTGGTCTCAGTATTGGAATCATGGAGAATTCTGAAAGGCTATATTGACAAAATAACATAAGAAAACTAACAAGATAGCTAATTTTCAATATATGCAAAGTTGAGATTACAAGAAGAGTTCTGGAAATGCATAACAAATGATATTCATGTTACTGCTTAACCCAATCAGCCAACAAGCGAGTTGACAAGCTAAAGGACAACCAAGGCCAAAGGTGGAGAAGTTTGAATGGATACCCTGAAGTTAAAAACAGTATATGTAAATTATAAAGTAAATCATCAGTACATCCCTTCTCAAAGATTGTTATATGATGGGACACAACGTTTTTAAAGGATGGGACCTCAAAGAGTCCCTTTAGGTGCCCACACCTTAAATTAGAATTTATGAGATAGGTTGTTGATCAAATGCCAGACATTTAAGGCAGTTATTTGGAATATAAAGGGGTAAGCATGGTACAGGGGAGCATTAAAAAGTAAATTAAAGCACACTGAATGAGCCATTCAATAACAGATATCTGATAAGGAATTGTTTATAATATCACATGAATACCTAGAAGAACATATCTAAGACACTTAAAATATATCATCAACAATGCCATACAAGCCAATAGAGTGAGCACTTAGAAAGATAGACCTATCACTGAAGAGGAAGCTAACTCTTCAATGAACAAATCGTTAGTTAACCATAGTCAGTCTATCAACCAAAAGGAAAGCACATGGGCACCCTTCTCATATATAAACATGACTGAAAGCAGAATCCTAACAAATTATTTAACAAGCTGAAGAAGATTTCTAATGGAAGTCAGGAAACTAGTACAGATGCAAAAATCCATCACAAAGAAGTTCCTCAAGTGAACGGGACTTTTGAAACCACAGAGCTCAGTACGATGACAAAGGATTTAGCACAGAGGGGTAACAAAACAGACAAGCTCAGAGATTAGGCAAATCTCCATGTGGCTATGTAGTTGACCCTAAGTATTCACTCTAACACCTTCACAAACCATAAAAGGGAAAAGGATATTCATCTTTAACCATGAAACAACAAATTCTTTATAAAGCTAAACTCAAATAACGTGATGGGTGCATGCATCACTCACTTGTCATTCGCTATTGTCCTCTTCTTGTCCAGGGACTGGGATGAGTGACCGAAGGCATTAGCACTTTGTTTCTTCATCTTTTGTCTAAACTTCTCTTTTAGTTGCTCCCTTAGTTTAAGAAATTCTTGTTCCTCTTTGGTCGGCTTTGGAGCTTCTGTTTCATGTTCTTCCTCAGGTTCCGAAGCCTCCTCCTCATACTCATCATATTCTTCCTCATAATCTTCCTCAACTCTTTGATGCAAACCCTGCACAACAAATTTTTCATTTTAAAAAATTGCATTATCGATATTATTACTGAATCAGAAGTTTAGAATGTAAAAAGAAGAAATTCCAGGAAGCAAACTAAAGTTCATTGCAAATTTTATATCTAACAGTTCTGTCATGGCCACACAAGCTCCTCGAATTGCTAAGGACCATTGCCCCAAGCCTTTATCGCTCAAAAATAAAAATAAAAATAAAAAATAAACTCCTAACGCGTGATTTCTTTGTCTACAATGACTTGCTCAATCAACATTTTTGATATATATATATATATATATATATATACACACACATATAATCATTGATCACATAACACCAACGTAAAACAAATAAGATATGCAATATAATTAGATTTTCAAAGTTTAAGAGAAATTTGTTTGTATAGAAAGAAACTATGAACCCTAAGCTCGTCTAATTTTTCCCCCAAAAAAATCCCAATCCAAAAACACCAAAACGACTACATACGTCGATGAAAAAGAGGAAGATCAAATCGGAAAAAGTAAAATAAACCAAAAAAACCGGATCTTGATAAAAAATTGAAGACAAAAAAATATCGAGAATCGAAACTTTACCATGAATTAGGAAAGAGATGAGAGGGTATCGGCAAGTGATCCAAAGGGCGGAGGCAAGGCGACGGAGTCGGACCGGCGGCTGATGGTGGAGGGCCGGTGGATCGACGAGAGAACGAGTTGCCCTAGCACCAGCGAGAGGGAAGGGCACAGGAACGGGACCCGTCAACCTTGATTGCGGTCACGCTGCAAGTCCAAACTCCAAACGTAATCTTCCTCACGTGAATGGCACGTGATAAAAAAGTGATGGATGGTTGGGTAGTGTTTTGATTCCCAAAATGCTATCCCTGTCCATGATAGACTTTATTCAGGGAATAGTTGAAGGAATAATCATCTTTTTTAGGTAGTGTTTAATAGCTCAAAAGTTATTCTTGGATAAATGTATAGGATAGCAAAAGCTATTCCTGAATAAATGTACATGATAGCATTTATCCAGGGATAGCTGAGGGAATAAGTACCTTTTTAAAATTACAAATTTGCCATCAAGAGATAACTTTAGTTGTTCCTGGATTCCTTAGGTAGTGTTTGAAATAGGAGATAAGAGGGGATATCCCCTGGATATCCCCTCTTATTCCCAAAAGTCATAACTATAAGGGATAGCTGGGAATAAAGTTAACCAAAGGGATAATCCATAGTTAACCATGGTTAACCATGGGATATCCCCTCAATTTATTCCCTAAAAAATGCAGGAATAGCTGGTTATCCCTTCAAATAAGAGTAAAAAAAAAGTTATCCTATGGATTTACCTTTTTGCATTTGATATGATCAATGGGATAGCCAAAGGATATCCCTAGAGATAGTCAGGGGACAAACTCTATCCCATACACTTATCCATGGATAATATTTTTTCTATCAAACACTACCTGGGAATAAGTTCAGGGAATAATCCATGGTTAAACATGGATTGTCCCCTTGGTTAAACTTTTTCAGACCTATCCCCTCTAGCTATAGCAATTAGGGATAAGGAGGGATATCAGAGGATATCCCCCCTTATCCCCCATATCAAACACTGCCTTAAAAATAACTTTGCCATCAAGGGATAGCTCTAATTATTTCTGGGTTTTCTAGGGAATAAGTTGAGAGGATAACTCATATTCATGGGTTATCCCCTTTGGTTAACCTTTTTTAGATTTATCCTTTGTAGTAAGTTCTACGTGTGTTGCACCATCCCTCCTTATTGGTTCATATGCGCATGACACCCATTAAAAATATTAAGACAATTTTACGACATCCTGAGAAAAAAAAAAATTACGCCAGTTATAAACTTACGACACCATAGCTATAAAATTACGATACCCATTTAGAAAACGTGTCTCTACACAAATTCTAAAAAAAAAAAGCTGAACGAGTATTAATGCACGTCACGTCAAAATTTAAGATGACACCCTAGTTTTAAACTTATGACACCATAGTTATAAAATTAAGACACCCATTAAGAAAGTCAAAAAAATATTATGACATCCCAGTTATAAATTTACGACATCGTAGTTATAAAATTATGACACCCACTCAGAAAATGTATTTGTATACAAATTTCAAAAAAAAGCTAAACGGGTATTAATGCAAGTCAGATGCTTTTTTTTGGAATTTGTGTACAGACATATTTTTCTGAGTGGGTATCGTAATTTTATAACTACGGTATTATAAATTTACAACTAGGATGTCGTAATTTTTTTTTTGCTTTATAACATGTGTCTTAATTTTATAACTACATATTTTTCTGAATGAGTATCGTAATTTTATAACTACGGTATCGTAAATTTACAACTAGGATGCCGTAATTTTTTTTTGCTTTATGAACGTGTGTCTTAATTTTATAACTACGGTGTCGTAAGTTTAAAACTAGGGTATCGTAATTTTTTTTTACTTTCTGAATGGTTGTCTTAATTTTATAACTACGGTGTCGTAAGTTTAAAACTGGGGTGTCATAATTTTTTCCTTAGGATGTCGTAAAGTTATCTTGATATTTTTTAATGGGTATCGTATGCATATGGACCAATAAAAAGGGATAGTGCAGCCCACATAGGACTTGCTGCACCAGATGCGGTGTACAAAGTCTTTTCTCAAAAAAATCTATGCATATGCTCAAAACTAGCCTTGTGGGTTGGGTTGAGTTTAAATTTGTCCATGTCTAATCAATAGGTATGGCCAAAGGAAAAGTCTTTGTATATCACTTCAATGCAGGATGTCGTAAAGTTATCTTGATATTTTTTAATGGGTATCGTATGCATATGGACCAATAAAAAGGGATAGTGCAGCCCACATAGGACTTGCTGCACCAGATGCGGTGTACAAAGTCTTTTCTCAGAAAAATCTATGCATATGCTCAAAACTAGCCTTGTGGGTTGGGTTGAGTTTAAATTTGTCCATGTCTAATCAATAGGTATGGCCAAAGGAAAAGTCTTTGTATATCACTTCAATGCAGGATGGCCTGCATTGGGTACGGTGATTCGTTCGTGCATAGATATGTGTATCTATGGTGTGGGACCTATGAGCGGGCCCTTTGGTGCGAGCTCGTGCACGAGCAAATCACCGTCCAATGTAGGCCATCCTGCACCGAAGGTGATGTATAAAGGCTTTTCCATAGCCAAATGCTTGAATATCCCAACATAATAATGTAAATGTGCTTAAATATTTAGTAAAAATTGTATGATGGAGTTCTATAATGAAACATGACCTAATGAAAATATCAAATATAGTGGTTATTATAGATTATGTGGTATATATGTATATGAATGCATGCACATGCATGCATGAATCTTTGGAGCCTCCATAAATAGTAAAAGAAAATCCATAGAAAAACCAAGTCTCGTTTAAGTTAAACTTTTAAACTTACCTACAACCTTCTAAATCTTTATTAGTTTTTGTTCCAATATTGCCAAACTATATCTTCATTACGTGTTTAAAACTTCGAGTGCACCTCCGCTCTTCTTGCACAGCCTTGGTAATTTTTTTCTTGCCTCTTTTCCTATCCCCACGTCAACCTATTATAATATGAAACTAGCTCTATAAAACCAAAACAACAATAGCAGCAACAAAGCCTTAGTCCTAGTAGAGGCAAGCTATGAATCCTTTGTTTTTTTTTATTTTGCTCAGTTTAGGGTGATATTTTATGTAAAATACGAAAATATTAAGTTTTTCTTTACATCTTTGTATGAATCTCAAACTAGTCTTTCTTTTGTTTTATAAAACCAAAAGATTAGGGCCATTGATTTCTTATCTTTGATCTTATCTCCCAAACTCTTTCTCACCATCCACCATCATTATACTTTGGGCCATAGATGGGTGAAGATTTGAAGCAATGAAAACGCCACCTAGTGATCTGCCTCATCTTTTTGCCTGATCGTTTTGGAAAGATTGGCAATGTTCCACCAAAACTTTGAAACCGACATAGTTTTGTTGGATGAGTAAGAAGAAAAGATAGTACCCCTTATCTATTTGAGAAGTTGTTGTGGCGTGCAGGACACTGTCCTTAAGAGTAGATTCGCGCCTCTCAGAGATAATATCTCGGTGCAGAAGATCAGAGCATGACTACCCTCCAGGATATAACAGCAGCGAGCCTTCTAACATGCGTGCACACACCAATGTCAGAAGAGGATGAACAACCGAATGAGTTCCTTCTTTCTGGATAAGAACGAAGCAAAGGAATGAATCTCTGGACTTCTTTGGACTTGATAAGGATGAAAGAATGGATCTTTGGATAAGGGATAAGGATGAAGTTAAATGAATTTGAAAAAATGAATGAATAATCATCGACATTGCTTCGAATATTTATAAAGAAGCAAACACCGGTTAAAAGCAATGAATGAATCCAATTCCCGTTGGATTCCAAAGGTGAATTGGATTCCAAAGGTCACGGATCGGTCAGCATCCAATGTTTGATCAATTAGTCAAAGAAGTCCAACGGTCAATTAGTCAAACGACTCATCAGGGGTCAATGACGAAATAAAAAGAAATCGGCTCCACCAATTTGTATTGGGCTTGGCCTGGCTCGCACGTACGTGAGCTTTCTCACAACAATTCAACCAAGCAAGAGAGCAACACATGTCCCACATTGGGAAATTAAGAATTGGTTGAGTGGTTTATAACCGGTTAAGCAAGAAGGACAAAGCACCAATTAGATCCCTTTTTGGGCTGTGGTTGCCCAAGTTGGTGTGGACCTTGTCCGTCTTGCTTTCTTGTAACGAAACGGGCCCGTGGGCCCGGGTTGTTACAATATGGTATCAGAGCCATGCACCAGTCGGAAGTGCAGGAGCTAAGTGCCACATAGGGCAAAGTGCTACATCCATGGGGGATGGGAGCCACCTCTTGAACCTGTGGGGGCCACCTCTAGAATCCTGCATGCCTGGTGGTTGTGATTAATTGCCCCTGGCGACGAGGACGTCGCCTCTGTAAGGGGGGTAGATTGTGATGCCCCTCCCAATAGTTCCATATTGGGAAATTAGGAATTGGTTGAGTGGTTTATAACCGGTTAAGCAAGAAGGACAAGGCACCAATTAGATCCCTTTTTGGGTTGTGGTGGCTCAAGTTGGTGTGGACCTTGTCCGTCTTGCTTTCTTGTAACGAAACGGGCCCGTGGGCCCGGGTTGTTACAGTTATGTTTTCCAAATAGTGGTTTCATGACAAAAGGAGGGTAAGCTTCTGGAGGAAAACTTTTGGATATTGATTTGGAGGGAAGAAAACTTTTGGATATTGGAATATTATACTATAATTTCCAATAAGTTTTACTTGAGTCGTTTGAAAGTGGATCTCTCTCTCTCTCACTCATAGTTTTAGGCAGTCATGGTATAAGATCAATAATTTACATGTTATGTGCATATATTTGCCCATATCAATAGCAGCCCTTGGTGGAAACATATTAAGAAAGTAGTTTCCTATAAATCATACCAGAAATTTTTTAATCTGAGTAAAGTGGCTATAAAACTCAAACAGGTTGATAAAAATCCTGCATTTAAATGTTGGTTATTGTAAATATTTGCTTATCATTTCCTATAAATTTAGAATATATGAGTTCATTTTGCAAATAAATATAAATCAAATTAAAAAGTTATTTTGTTTTTTCCTCAACATACAAAATGTAACTGTTTACAGAAGATAATCTAAGTGATGAAAAAGTTTGGCCATGAGAAACTTGGGAAGGACCCAACTGTTGAGACGACTTTTTACCTCACAGGTATGACATACATGTTTATTTACATTTTGCTGAATTGTTACAGAAAGCAAGATAACAGTGGGCTTTAATCTCTGAGCTGGTGGTGCCAAGAATGATCTTTCAGGGAGAGTGAAGCAGAGGAACAAGCAGAACATGAGAGATTGCACAGGCAGTGGCTTTATGAACAGGAGTTGATTAAAGGTTCGCCACATTCTAGTAACTTTGCTGCCTTGTGTTGACTAGTTAAGTTAATGTGCTAAATTTGTTCTCCATTATAATTCCAGTTGAGCCTCTAGAAATTACTTATAGTTACTGAGATGGAGCAGGCCAGAGGAGAGTGATCCAGGTAAACTTTTTCCCCTCTTAGTAATTTGCTCTGGGTTTTGTTATTATTGTGGTTTGAATTTACATTGGCATTCCATGCTATTTGGATCACTAGGTCCCCAAAGGTGATACCATTGGGGAATTCCTTCAAGCTGTTCAGCAGCAACTCGCACCCGAGTTTCGAGAGGTTTGCACAGCATCAGTGGAGCACGTTCTCTATGCGAAAGAAGATCTGATCATTCCTCATGTAAATTTTTTCTCAGTTTTTTATGTTGATTACTAGTCTTTTCCAAAATGTGGTTATTGTTATGATTATTCCTTCCTGATTCCACATGTTTGAAATTTTAGCAACACAGTTTCTCTGAGTGAATAATCGACAAAGCAAGGGGGAAAGTTGGGCCAGTAATGCTCAGTCTTGCAAATAATCAGTTTTGACCTGCATTTTTCTTTGTTAAGTTATTGGAGATTTCTGGTAAAATATTCCTTTTACAGTAGTCAAAAAAAAAAAAAAAAAAAAACTCGGGTATATCCAGAAACATTGGAATTTATCTTTAGGTGAATGGTAGCTTCTTTTATTACAGTGCATTGTGTCTTCTATATCATATTTGAGCTCTTTATTGCCTACAAGGAAAAATTGTTGTAACTTTTATTTTGATTATTTGGAAGTGTATAACTCTTGATTTCTTATTTGTAGCTTTTCCATTTTGATGTTCATGAGGACGTGAGAATAATTGCTGATGCAACAATTGGGAAAGATGAGGCAATACTAATTTCACCTGTTATCAACTTCCTTTAATAAATTTGTGCTAAGCAATTTAAATCTCTTCATTCTGACAATAATGCCAAAAATATCAAGTTGGCTTATTCGCCTCTCTTGTTGATCATTGCAGGCTTTTTTTTTTTATTTTTTATTTGATTTCTTCTTTTCTGTGCATGATGCAGATAAACAATAGTTCTGTTGTTAGACAGGGATTCCCCTTCTATCCGTGAACGTTTACTTGATTTTAATTTATTATATTTTGTGATTTCAGAACTTGAAATTTTTCTTTGTGCTGATTGATGTGTAAGATCCATTAAAAGATTTTTTTTAATAAACATAATGGCCAAGATCTTAGAATAAATAATTTTTACATAAAATATAAACAAAAAATGCGTACCTTGATCCATTGATATTTGTTGACATAAAAACAGATTGAGTTTCTCTATCTTTCTTAATTCTCTTATTTATCTATTTTGATGGTCAAACAGACTATATATAGAGAGAGAGGACCAATATAAATTTCTCTTTCCATCGAAGAGAGGTTATCAGATAACAACTTTCCAAGAATGAACCAATAGGAAATTAGCTTTATTAAACCATCATTATCACTTAAATTTAAATATCTGATAAAATCAGATATCATAATTATAATTATCATTTAGAATAAATAAATGATAAATCAATCATATATCCATGTGGGCCACATAAAAGGAAATACTAACATTCTCCCACTTGGCCCATGTAAGATATTAAACATACTGGTTTAATAATCAATCATAATGCGCATAACAGAAGCAAAATCCTTCATAATATTGGTCAAACATGAAATCATCATTAAGCAAAAACTAATAAGGATTATGGCGGTTGTATGCTATTATTTTGACGTACTCCCTTTCATGTATCACATTACTAGTTCTATACTTAACATGACCTATAATGGGGATTGCAATAAGGTCTAACAATAATGTCTTTATCAAAGACAAATCATGTTAACATTCTCATAATTCATTTATGTATATATACCAGCATAATTAAATAGAATCTATAAGTGATTTAGAAACAATAATTAATTGAGCTCAGAGTGTCAAATACAAAGAACTTAAAGCTTTAGACATAACATCATTAATGGTTTTAATAATGCCTATTCTTTCGACATGTTCATAGAATATCTTTGGCAGCAACCCTTTAATCAGCGGATCTGCAATCATGAGATTGGTGCTAATATGTTCAATTGACACTCTTTATTTCTGAACTTCTTCTTTAACGACAAAGTATTTCAATTCCATATGTTTAGCACCCTTTGAATACTTATCGTTTTTAGAAAAGAAGACTGCTGCGGAGTTATCACAATAAATTTTCAGCGGCTTGGTAATACTGTCGATAACCCCAAGTCCTGAAATAAAGTTCTGCAGCCATAAACTATAAATTATAGCCTCAAAGCATGCCACAAACTTAGCTTTCATAGTGGATGCAGCAATGACAGATGCTTCGCACTTTTTCATGAGATCGCTCCTCCAGCTAAAAGGAATAAATGGCCAAATGTGAACTTTCTAGTATCAATACATCCAGCAAAATCTGAGTCTGAATATTCCTTTATGCATAAGGAACATAAGGAATTTGTTCCATTTGTTTATGTTCCAATTCATTCTTTAGACATTGCATAAGGCTGAATTTATCTCCCTTCTGAATTGAAACAACACTTATAGAACATTTGTTTATGTTGAATTTCTCAAGAACTTTATTAATATATGCCTTCTGTGACAAACCTAACATTCCTTGTGATCTATCATGAAATATTTCGATTCCAATCACATAGGATGCCTCACCCATATCTTTCATTTCAAAGTTTTTAGAGGGAAAATTCTTGGTCTCATATAATAGGCCAAGGTCATTAGTAGCAAGCAAGATATCATCAACATACAGAATCAAAAATATGATTTTGCTCCCACTAACCTTCAGATATATACACCGATCAACGGTGTTTTCTTTAAATCCAAAGGATGTAATGGTATCATTGAACTTAAGATACCATTGTCGGGAAGCTTGCTTAAGTCTGTATATTGATTTCTTCAGTTTACACACTATGTGTTTCTTTCCTTCAAATAAAAATCCTTCAAGTTGGTCCATATAAACCTCTTCATTCAAACTCCCATTTAGAAAGGAGGTTTTTTCATCCATTTGATGCAACTCCAAATCATAATGAGCTACCAGTGCCATAATAATTCTAAATGAGTCTTTCTTAGAGACTAGAGAAAGTCTCTATGTAGTCAATGCCACATTTTTGAGTAAAACCTTTGGCAATAAGTCTGGCTTTACAATGTTTAATATTGCTATTTGAGTCGTGTTTGGTCTTAAAGACCCATTTACACCCAACTCTTTTACAATCTTCAGGCAATTCAACAAGATCCCAGACTCATTGAAATCCATTGATTTTAACTCATCTTGCATGGCACTAACCATTTAGATGAATTAGCACTTTGCATGGCTTGTGAAAAAGAAACTGGATCATCATTAATACCCAAATCAAAATCTGATTCTTGTATATAAACTACATAATCATCAGAAATAGCAGTTCTTCTTTGTCGTTGAGACCTTCTTAATGCTACTTCATTGGGTTTGTTTATTGCAAGTTCATTAGTAATATCATCATTATGTGGTGTTTGATCATTAATTTATTATTCTTGAAAGTTATTAAAAGGTTCAACAACTCTAGGAACAACAACTTGAGAAGAAGTTATAGGTGAAGAAACTTGCACCTTAACTTCTTGGATTTTCACTTTACGTGGTTCCAAACTCCCACTAATTTTATTATTCTCAATGAACCTTGCATTTTTAGATTCAACAATTCTTGTACTATGGTTAGGACAATAAAATTTATATTCTTTTGATCTTTTTGGATAACCAATGAAGAAACCACTGGTTGTTCTTGAGTCCATCTTCTTTTCATGTGGATTGTAAATCTTTACTTCCGCCGGGCAACCCCAAACATATAAATGTCTCAAAATGGGTTTCCTTCCTGTCCACAGTTCAGAAGGAACTTTGGAACTGCCTTACTAGGAACCCTATTTAGCAAATACTTAGCGGTCTTTAAAGCATGCATCCACAATAATAAGGGTAATAATGAATTGCTTAACATACTCCTAACCATATCCATTAGAGTTTGATTACGCCTTTCTGCAATACCATTTTGTTTGGTATTCCAGGCATTGTGTATTGAGCACATATGCCATGCTTTTCAAGGAATTTAGCAAATGGACCAGGGCATTGTCCAGATTCATCATACTTTCCATAATATTCACCACCTCTGTCAGACCTAACAATTTTTACTTTTCTGTCTAGTTGTCTTTCAACCTCGTTGATAAACACTTCTAGAGCATTTACCGATTGAGATTTTTCATGCAACAAATAGACATAGCCATAACATGAAAAATCATCAATAAAGGTGATAAAATACTTTTCTTTACCAAAGGATGGAACATCAAAAGGCCTATATATATCGGTGTGTATAATTTCAAGGAGCTGTTTATTTCTTGTGGCACTTTTCTTGATTGTTGTTTTATGTGTTTTCCTTTAATACAATCCACACAAATCCCAAGATTAGTAAAATCTAAATCAGGAAAGATTTCATTCTTTACTAATCTCTCAATTCTTTCTTTGGATATACGATCCAAACGTTTATGCCACAAGTAAGCTGATTGTTCATTCACTAAACTATGTTTAGTACCAACATTATGATGCAAGGTTAACAATGTCTTAGTAAAAAGACTATCAAGCTTAAATTTGTACAAACCATCAGAAAGAATACCAGAATCAATAAGATGATTGTGTTTAAACAAACTGAAACATCCATTTCCAAATTTAAAAGAATATCCAACTGAGTCAAGTTTGGATAAAGAAACTAAATTACGAGAAATAGAAGGGACATAAAGTGTTTGGAAAAGGTCTAAATGATGTCCAGTGTCTAGAATCAAACGATAAGTTCCAACAGCTTCAACTGGAACTTTGACTCTGTTTCCCATTGAGACAAAGTTTTTCATTTGGGTTTATGGTTTGGATCGTAAGGAATCCCTGCATCGTATTAGAAACATGAGTGGTGCAACCAGTATCAATCCATCAAGTATTATAAGGAACTTCTATTATGTTTGATTCGAAACATACAAAAGCCATAGGCTTACCTTTCTTTTCGAACCATGCCTTACGTTTAGGCAATCTTTCTGATAGTGTCCATGCTTTTTGCAAAAGTGACACTTATCATCCTTTTGTTCCTTCTTGTGGATTTGAGCAGATGACCCATTTATCTTTAGTGGTCGTTACTTGCTCTTTCCTTTCTTATCTTTCTTTGATTTCTTTCCAGCTCCTTGCTGACTCATGAGATTGATAGAATGATTTTCTTGTTTCTTAAGTCTTGCTTTCTCTTGAATGAGCATACTTTATAGTTCATTCATATTCCACTTATCCTTCATAGTGTTATAACTCATGTGAAATAGACCATACTCAGGAGGCAAGGAATTGATAATGAATTGCACAAAAAATTCTCATTCACTTCCAATCCCATAGTCTTTAGTCTCGCTGCTATGTTTGTCATTTCAACAACATGCTCATGCATAGTACAAGAACCATCAAACTTAATGTTGGTTAAAGTACTCATGTCCCAGCAAGTGACTTATCAGTAGAGTCATATTGGGAAAATGCTTCCACAAACTTCATAAATTCCTTAGCACTTTCAATAGTTGCTATAGTCATTCGCATGAACATCAAGCTAAGTCTATTTGATCTTTCCTAAGTCTTATGGAAAGATCTCTGTTCAGCACTACTAGAGCCAGCAAGAGCAGTGAGTTTCTCATTCATGAGTGCCAAATCAAGATCCAGAACACCAAGATGAAACTGAACTTGTTCGCGCCATTCAGAGAAATTAAGCCCATTGAATGTTTGAACAGACATAGCTTGCGAATGAAGAAAAACAGGAACAAATAAAATATGCTCACACGTTAATGCTTTGAGTAATATATTTAAATAAATATTCAGACTCTATCAAGTAAACAATAAGTGCATATTGAAGTTCTCCTTTAGGTGATACAACAATATACAACAGTAAACATAATTGATGCTTAATTTTAATTTTACATACTTGGCCATTATATATACTCAAATTAGATATGTTTGCTATCTTTGGATATGCTAAACATACCTAACCAAGCATATTAATTGACCACATCATGTCCATAGATTATAAAATGACTAGTCAACCTTTGGGCGACCCTTAAATATTTATAATCAATGAACTTCAATATACTCATAACAATTAAGTAATTATGTCATTCATTTATAAGCATCACATAATTATAAGTAATTGAATTATTTAATTAAATTTGATATCTATAAACTTTCAAATTTGGCCACTTTGGTGACTAACAAATTACATAATATAGACATCAAAATTAATTAATGATGATATCATGCGTGAATACAAAAGACTTAAGTGTACCCATATAATTTTATAAAGAAATTTTCTTGCAAAAAAAATATTCTAAACTTTCATTATTTGTCGTTAAGATTACATTAGTGGAGTTGTAACATGTTTTCTTTCAAACCTGTTAGTTATAGGTTTGAACCACCGTAATCTCTAGTTTATTTTATTTTTCTTTCATGCCATGGTATGGAAAGAAACTGGAATATGTGAAGACTCTTTATGAAGATTCACGTATGTCCGTGGAATCCCACTTCTTCCTTTTATTTTAATCCTTAATCCCACCGAATCCCACTCCTACACTTCCTCACGTTACAAGACCCACGTCCTTGATAGGCAAAGAGGCCACGTCCCTCTCTCTCTTCACGCATTCGTGATTTCCGCTCGTGACAAAAAAGGGAGAATTTCCAAAGGAAAGAGGAAAGCCTCCCCTTTTTTTTGGCGATTTCTTTAAACAAGGCTCTTGAGGCTTAAGGGTCTGTTTGGATGGGAGGGAATGAAGGGGAGGGAAAGGGAAAGGATGTAAAAGGTCATAAGTTACCTTGTTTGCGAGGAGGGTGAAAGAAAGAGGGGGAAGGGAATGAGAGAAACCGGATTCCCCTCCTTTTTCCCTCAACAAGCATAAATTTGTTAACCCCCAAATCGGAGGGTAAGCTGGGGAAAGGGAAAAGTTTAAGTCATACTTTCTGGGAAGACTAAAATATCCTTTCATTTTCTATCCTTCATTCTTTCACTCCCATGGTTTATTTCCTATTATGAAGGGATATAATTGTCACATAACTCTTTCCCTTCTTTTTCCCTCTCTATCCAAACAAGATAATTGATATTACCCTTCCTTTCCTTTCATCCTTTTCAAACAAGAGAAGAAGAGCAACCATTCCCCCCTTCCTTCCATCCCTTTCCTTCTATTTACTCTCCCCTTCCTTCCCCTCCAAAGATCCAAACAAAGCCTAAGTGGAAAAGGAGAAAAGGAGACTGCTTTATGAAACGGGCCTTTTTGTTTCTTTAATTCCACCGCGTGGGAGAACGGGTTTCTTTATTTTGTACATTTGTACGTTCTTTATTCTTCAGAAGATCAAAAGTGATAAAAAAATTGAGAAAAGACAACGATCCAAACCTTGAACCAAAGAGTCATACAATAATCACCTAATCTAACATTATGCTATTCTATATATATATATATATATATTAGAGCAGTCAAAGATAGATTCATAATGAAAAATCATAAATTCTTCAATCAAGGCTCTGATACCACATGTAAGATCCATTAAATGATTTTCTTTAATAAACATAATGGCCAAGATCTTAGAATAAATGATTTTTACATGAAAATATAAACCAAGAATGCATACCTTGATCCCAAGTTGATATTTGTTGACAAGGAACGAGAGGCTGCGTATGGGTTAACGACAGATTGAGTTTCTTCTTCTTTCCTAATTCTCTTTCTTATCTGTTTTGATGGTCAAACATACTATATATAGGAGAAAGAGAGGACCAATCTGATAATACGATAAATTTCTTTTTCCATCAAAGAGAGGTTATCAGATAACAACGTCTCAAAAATGAACCAATAGAAAATTAGCTTTATTAAACCATCATTATCACTTAAATTTAAATATCTGATAAAATCAGATATCATAATTATCACTTAGAATAAATAAATGATAAATCAATCATATATCCACGTGGGCTACATAAAAAGAAACACTAACATGATGTACTTAGTTACGGACAATGCTAATATATGCATTTATAGAAGCAATATTCTATGCTTTTTTTTTGTTACAGACGATCACACCACTCTAGGGTGAATCAAACCCGAGATATCGAAGTACATAATTTATTGCAAAATGACAGGACATGGATCGCCATTATGCCATTCCCACTGGCCTGAATGGCGGGCTACAGCTGAGGCGACCCAATCGGCTGCAGTATTGGTTTTCCTATAAACATGACGGATTATCGGAGCACAGGTAGATTGGAGAGCAGCCCATATATCCCTAGTCAGGGGATTTTGTGGAGAACAACAATCAGCATCCCGTCTGATCCAATGGATAACCGTAAGAGAATCTCCCTCAATAACCATCCGGCGAGAGCGTAAGGTACGGACCGCGTAAGTGATGCCAGCCCATGCAGCTTGCAACTCAGCTATAGGAACCGAGGTGTCAAGGGAACTATGACCACCAGCCATGAGCAACTGGCCCTTGGCCCCCTGATAATAAACCCAGATCCAGTAGTAAGACCCGAAACAGAACCATCAAAATTCACTTTGACATAACCCGGGGGTGGGGGCTCCCAAGATATAAAGACCATAGAACGGTGCGTTGCCAAAGCAGCAGGGGAAGCCCAGAGGCTGAGTCTGTCAGAGTGAATGCCTGAGACGATGCAGAGGTACTCCGTGGCAAGGGAGCCAGCAGTGCGGATGACAGTTTGAAGCGAAGCCATCTTCTCATCAAAAATAAACTAGTTCCTGGTTATCCATATATGATAAGCCAGATAAGCTGAGAAAACACCATGAGAACGGGTGTCATGCTAAACATCCAGCTAGATAGTGCGCAATAAAGACAATCGGGTGGGACCCTTTCCAGCATCCATGGAGTATAAGAGAGCTGCTGCCAAATTTGGGCTGCCGAGAACATGTAATAATGGCGTGCTCACCCGTCTCATCCTGAGAACCACATATCGGACAATGCGGTCTGATGGAGAGACCACGGCCAACCATCAGAGAGCAAGTAGGGAGGCGGTCCCACATCATCTTCCACAAGAAGAGCTAAATCCTGGATAGGCAACCTCTATATCCATTCCATATCATCCAAACCCAGGGGCCGTTGACAAATGCGGTCAACAATGTCTCTAGTAGGGGCACGAGAAAGGCAGGATCGACGCCATAATCGGGTATCAGACCCAGCAGTGGGAACCAGAGGAATGGCAAGGATCCTATGGGCTAGCTCAGGCCCAAAAAGATGGGACATAGTAGGGACATGCCAAGCCGAAGAATCCTGACAAGTCAAAGCAGAGACAGGTACAGAGGGCCCAATATCAGAGCTAAGAAAAGTCGGCCATCGAGATAGAGGAAGATCCGCTATCCAAGTGTCCTGAGTGACATCAATCGATCTCTCATCCCCAATCATCCAATGGATATCAGTCATGATAGTAAGAGAAAACTAGCAAATCGCTCTCCATAAGAAGGAACAACGATGAGGAGGGCGTAAGACCGAGTCGGGAGTCCAATCACCGTATCTGCCACGCATGATAGTACTCCATAAGCAGTGTGGATCCAACAAAAATCTGGAGGCATGCCTAGCCAAAAGAGACTCTCTGCGAACAACCAAAGACTGAATCTCCAGACCACCCTCACGAATAGACAAGCACACCATATCCTAGGACAGTAGGTGAGTACCATGACCTCCCTGAGACGACGCCCATAGAAAATCGCAGAAACATCGCTCAATCCGGCGAAGACAGATAGTCGGAATCAGGGCATTAGACAATAAGTAAAGGGGAAGAGATGTAAGAATGGATCGAAGTAAAGTAACACGCCCCATCATAGAAAGGCTGGAAACCTGCCATCGATCCAATCTATCAGTAATCCGGCGATCCAAGTTACCAAAATCCTATTGATGGGGACGACGTCCCGTATTGGGGATCCCAAGGTAGGAGAGGCGATCAAATCGTCGAAATCCCAAACATCTGGGAGATGGCAGCACGACAATGAAGAGAGGTCGACGAGTTAAAGCACAATACAGATTTCTGCAAATTGATCAGCTGCCCAGAGGCTTGACAATAAGACTGAAGGATAGCGGAGCAGACAGAGGCATTCTGGACAGTTGCAGGGCTGAGCAAAATACAGTCATCTGCAAAGAGAAGGTGAAGAGAGGAGGCCTATTGGGTCCAGGCATATAAGGCTGCAATCGAGAGACCCCAACTGCCTAAGCAAGAGCACGGATAGATCGTCAGCACAAAGGATAAACAGAAATGGGGAGAGAGGGCACCCCTGGCACAGACCCATAGCAGATAAAAAAAACCCGGTCGGACTGCCATTAATAAGGAGAGAAAAAGTGGGCCACTGGACACACGCCATAATCCAATCAATAATTGATCAACAAATCCAAACTCTCGAAGCGTTTGACAAAGAAATATCCAACTAATTCGATCGTAGGCTCTCTCCATGTCCATCTTGACTGCCATAAGTCTTTGTCTAGCAGATGCACGCTAAAGGTCATACATAAACTCCTGAGCAATAAGGGCGTTATCCGAGATGCTGCGACCACATGAATGAAAGCCCCTTGTTCAGGAGATATCAAACGAGGAATGATCATTTTAAATCATTATTTTGACTTGAATATAATAAAATTGACATTAGGAATCAATTCAAGAAATGTTCCAAAAACTCATTGATTATAATATGAAGTATAAAAGAAAGTTTAAACAAGCTTGAAGTTACTTTCAAATTGAGTTATACTTTAACATTCTCATTCATTGTTCTAAATAAATTCATTGCTCATGTACTCATGGCTTTTGGTAATCATCAAAATCAATAAGATTGGCAACAAATTCTCAACAATCTCCCCAACACAGACTAATAGGCCGATAGTGCTGAGGGAGCAAGGCATCTGAGCGCTTAGGGATAAGGACAATAAAAGTGCGCTGCCAATCCCGAGGTATGGATGTAGAAGAAAAGATAGACTGGACAGCCGAAATAACATCCTGGCCAACAATGTCCCAGTAGTGACGAAAAAAGAAAGGTGGGAAACCATCAGGTCCAGGCGCCTTATCAGGCCCCAGCGCCCAGACAGCAGAGCGAATCTCCTCCACAGTGACCCCCCGAATAAGCAAAGCATTGTTGGCATCAGTAACCCTAGCAGACTGAGCAACAGGGATAAGGGGAGAGCCTCCTACAACCCGCTCCGACCACCGAGAGTGGAAAAATCGACAGAGCTGCTCCCGAATAGTGTCATCATCCTCAAAGATATTTCCCTCCTCATCACTGATGCGCCGGATCCAGTTAGCAGCACGCCGAGCCAAGGTAGCATGGTGAAAGAACCTAGTATTACGGTCACCCTACTAAAGCCACTGGACCCGGGAGTGCTGGCCCCAGAATATCTCCTGATGACTGAGCAAGGTCTGGTGTAAAGCCAACCTCTACCTGAGAGTCTGAAGATCCATCTCAGAAAGGCCACTATCCCTATCCTATTTAGCCTGGAGAAAGGCAATATCATCTTCCACAGTTTTAACCTGCTGCAGAATATCACCCACCTCCGTTCTGTGCCACCTCAAAAGCCTGCGCTTCACAAGTTCAAGGCGATGAGATATATGGTAGGTGGAGCTTCCTCTGACTGGTATACGCCAAACCTGATGAATAAGAGACCAAGCAGAGGAATAGTGTGTCCAAAACTGCTCAAATCGGAACGGTCCCCGAGTCAAAGAGGCTGGTTCAGTAGAGATAAGCAAAGGGCAGTGGTCCGAAGCAATCCTCGAGAGATGAGTAATAGTAGCACGTGGAAAATGACGTATCCATTCCGAGGAAGCCATAGCCCGATCCAATCGTTCCCACACATGAGCAGTGCCCTGGCGATTATTGCACCAAGTAAACTGCGATCCCGAAAAACCAAGTCAAAAAGACCAGCAGTGGAGATGAAAGAACGAAACTCAGTAGAGTTGGGGTATCCATAAATCGACGACTCCCTTGCTTCTCCGAAGCGTTGGCAATACAATTAAAGTCACCAGCAATGAGAGTGGGAAGATCCTGATCTAAGAGATTAAGAATCTCAGACCAGAGGCATCGACGCTCCCGATAATCCGTGCTGGCATAGACCCCCAGCAGCAGCCAGGGTGGATCAGTCCCCTCCGAAACGACTAAAGCCACCTGCTGCTGGCAACAATGGAAAGCATCAATACGAATGGATGGGGATCTCCATAGAGCCAGAATACCCCTCGACAGGCCATTAGAGTCCACAGCGTAGGAACTCCAGGATCGGGAAACTCGGCGCAGGAACCGCTGAAGGCTAAGTCCAGACAACCGAGTTTCAAGTAAAATACAAATGTCAAAGTGATGAAGCTGCAACAACCGACTAAACGAGGAGTGAAAAGAAGGTTTTCAAAGCTCCTCGAACATTCCATATCAAAATCTTCATTTAAACAAGTTGTGGGCTGCTCCAAATCCCATTGTGAAGCCCAGTCGGCTCCATAACAGAAGGATCCATAATAGAAGGACCTCCCGATGAGGGCGATTGTGAACCCTGGTTAGGAGGAGATACCGCGGAGTCATCAGTCCCACAAAGATCAGTGGGAGCTAACTGAGACAGCTCCATGTCATCAGTCCCACAAAGATCAGGAATAGATGCTGCAGAGTCTTGATCACAGCTCTTCAAGGAAGGGAATTGGGGACCACTGCTCCCCCCTTTGAAACTGATACTCTGATTACCCGCACCACCTTTACTCTTTCCTTTATCTGGATTGGGAATAACAATTGGGCCTACTAACTCAACTGACCGGGCCCGTTTAAGGGAAGCAGGATTGGCATCAACCCGAGCCTTGGGCACACCAGCCCATCCATCCGAACCACGAAGGCCGAAAAGGATTAGAGGCAACTTTGCTTCTCCTTACCAGCTTAACACCTGAATCAGCACAGTGACCTTGCCCCTGAGGCTGAGATCCAATGCCAGAATGCATAATCTGCAAATCCTGATCAGAGGCCTTCACAGAGAAGTTGAATACAGTCTTCTGGCTTGTTTCCTGAGCTCTCAGATTGGACTGTTGAACTGTCATCCTGGGACGAGCCATACTAGCTCTCTTATTCTTCCTGGGAATAAAACTCAGCAGGGTGTCAATTGATGCTACAGTAACTGGCACGAAGAAAATGACTGGCACGGCCTAGAGGAACTAGGATCAATTGAAGGCCCGGAAGCAGCTGTAGATTCAATTCCCACCACCGCAACATTGCGGGCAGAGGACGACAGCACAGCACAGCGGCGAGACATCTTCCCCGGTGATAGCCATCCAACCTCCGTCTCTTGAGGAGCCGGCTTGGTATGATCTGAGGAAGAAGACGAAGTGAACCGAGAGCCAGCAGCAGACGAAGAAGATGGAGCGCGATGCCGGAGCGCTGCCATCCATGGTCCAAACCGGAGAGCTGACGAAGAGGAAGACGGTGCCTTGGAGGAAGAACAGGGGCCAGAAAGGTGAAGAGATCCGCAATGGCAGCAGATGCCTTCCACGTGCTTGTAAGCAAATTGCTGCCAGAACGATGGGCCTTTTCCCTGATTCTTGCACCAGGACGAAGAGGATGGCTAAGATCCACTCTAACACAGGCTTTGGCAAAGTTTCCCCGTCGCTTCTCCTTATTTGAAACATCCGCAGAGATGAACTGCCCTGCCATGGAAAGAATGGAGCTTAAAGCATCGTCGGACCAATACTCGATCGGGAGATTGGGCAGACGAATCCACAACAACACCGATGTCAGGGCATCATCCGTCGGAACAAAATCAGGGCCATTGGGCACTTGGCGACGATCTTCATCGGTCACCGGGGGGATTGGCGTCCTCCATCAGCCACAAACGCCCGATGAGCAGAGACGACAGTGATCACTGGCAGCCAGGACGAAGAAGAACACTAGCGGTAATCTTAAAGCACACCCCTAAAGCAGCGTCAGGAGAACCAGAACAGGAGCGGTGACAGTCTTCATGCTTTAAAATAACTAGTTAATGCCGTGTCTTTGATTGAGATTGAGAGAAAAGAAGGGAAGAACCATTGGGTGAAATTACCCAGGTTCAAGTACTTGGGGACTGCGTGCAAATCGAGCCATTCATGAATAGCCTGGGATTCATTAGTAATAGGTTTGCACTAGCTTTGTCCAACAAAAGAAACTGAGCACTTTAACATTTTTCATAGCTCGGCTTAAAAAAAGTTCTGAGCTTAGACTTAGGCTCATGAAAATCAATATGATATTGGCTTGGCTTGATAATTGTAAAATATTAGGCATTAAATTCAATATTCAGCCAGATGCGAATATTTGGTGTTCCGAAAAAAAAAAAGTCAAGAAATTCATCAAGACTAAAGCTGGCTATTTATAGGAAGAATCAACAAATATATATATATATATATATGAATAACATAAACTTCAGAATATTTATGCATTTATTAGAATGAAAAAAAAGTATGGAAGCATGCTGATGTGGCTAATGTAGCCACAAGGGTAATTTCAACAAAACCAAAACATCAGTGCGCCCCGGCATCTCAAAGCCCGCCGAGTCGGCCCCGACCATTCCTGGCCGGCCCTTCTTGGCCTCGGCGTCTCCAAGTCCGCCGAGTCGGCCCCGACCATTCCTGGCCAGCCCCTCTCGGCTCCGGCATCTCCAAGCCTGTCGAGTCAGTCCCGACCATTCCTGGCCGGCCCTTCTCGGCCCCGGCGTCTCCAAGCCTGCCGAGTCGGCCCCGACTATTCCTGGCCGGCCCTTCTCGGCCCGGCGTCTCCAAGCCTGCCGGTCGGCCCCGACCATTCCTGGTCGGCCCTTCTCGGCCCCGGCGTCTCCAAGTCCGCCGAGTCGGCCCCGACCATTCTTGGTCGGCCCCTCTCGACCCCAGCGTCTTCAAGCCCGCCGAGTCGGCCCCGACCATTCCTAACCGGCCCTTCTCGGCCCCGGCGTCTCCAAGCCCGCCGAGTCGGCCCCGGCGTCTCCAAGCCCGCCGAGTCGATCCCGACCATTCCTGGCCGGCCCTTCCCAGCCCCGGCATCTTCAAGCTGCCGAGTCGGCCCCGACCATTCCTGGCCGGCCTTTCCGGTCCCGGCATCTACAAGACCACCGAGTCGGCCCCGACCATTCTTGGCCGCCCCTTCTCGGCCCGGCATCTCCAAGCCCGCCGAGTCGGCCCTGACCATTCCTGGTCGGCCCTTCTTGGCCCCGGCGTCTTCAAGCCCGCCGAGTCGGCCCTGACCATTCCTGGTCGGCCCTTCTCGGCCCCGACGTCTTCAAGTCCGCCGAGTCGGCCCCGACCATTCCTGGCCGGTCCTTCTCGGCCCCAGCGTCTCCAAGCCCGCCGAGTCAGCCCCGACCATTCCTGGCAGGCCCTTCTCGGCCCCGGCATTTCCAAGCCCACCGAGTCGGCCCCGACCATTCCTGGTCGGCCCTTCTCGGCCCCGGCGTCTTCAAGCCCACCGAGTCGGCCCCGACCATTCCTGGTCGGCCCTTCTCGGCCCCGGCATCTCCAAGCCCACCGAGTCGCCCCAACCATTCCTGACCGGCCCTTCTCGGCCCCGGCTTCTCCAAGTCCGCCGAGTCGGCCCCGACCATCCCTGGCTGGCCCCTCTCGGCCGCAGCGTCTCCAAGCCCGCCGAGTCAGCCCCGACCATTCCTGGCCTGCCCTTCTCGGCCCTGGCGTCTCCAAGCCGCCGAGTCGGCCACGACCATTCTTGGTCGGCCCTTCTCGGCCCCGGCGTCTCCAAGGCTGCCGAGTCGGCCCCAACCATTCCTGGTCGGCCCCTCTTGGCCCCGGCGCCTCCAAGCCCGCTGGGTCGGCCCCGACCATTCCTGGTCGGCCCCCTGTTGGCCTAGATGGCAACCCAAGAAGGGGGGTGAATTGGGTTCTTTAAAAAATTTAACCTTTTAAAAACTATTGGCTTTAAGATAAATGAAATTAAATGCAATGCAAATATAAAGCACAAACAAGAGATAGAGATAGAGATAAGAAGCACGGCAAACACAAAGATTTTATAGTGGTTCGGTGTATCCAACACCTACGTCCACTCCCAAGATTCACTTGGGTCCATACTATAATCGACTTGATTACAGTCGAGTTGTTTTCCAAGATCACAACTCACAACTTGTTGTTTTACCCGGGATCATAACAAACTCAGCCAGTTTTCCGGGCTCACCAGCACAAAACCCTAAACTCAAGCTAAACTAGCTTGACCCAAGGTATACAACCTCCACTAGTGCAATCCCCCTGATTGAACCAGCAAAAATAAGAAAGAGTAATGTTTAAGATACAAGACAGCTCCTTAAATGAGCAAATATTCAAATAAATGAACAAGGTTTAGAAAAGCCTGTTTGAAGTGGATTGGTTTTGAGCTTTTCTTCTTTTCTTCTTTTCCTCTTCTCTTTGGAGATGTTGAATCAGGCCTCAGCTTTGATTCGTTGCAAATGTTGCAGATGAGAAGTTGGAAAATCTTCAAATAGAGCTTTTTTTGTTTTTGTGTGAATCCTTTGATTTTTCAAACTTGAACGCCTTGGATTCTTCTTTGAGCTTTTTGAAGTGGAAGGATTTGAATTTGAATACTTCTCTCTTGGATTTCAGGCTCAAGACTTCTCGGATTTTTGATTTGGATATTCTCCCTCTTTTTCTTTTTTCCGTTCTTATTTTCAATGGGTGTTCTCCCCTTTTTATAGATTTCTTTTAATCCATTTTTGGAAGAAAACTAGCCATTGAATTTACCTGGAAACAAAATATATCCGTTAGAAGTTAGGTAAAAAGGAAATATTACCATTAGAGCTGATCTGGCATTTTAAATTTTCGTCCAGACAGGTTGGAGTCGGCTCCAACTTTTCAGGTGTCGGCTCCAAGTCGTTTATCCAAAAATAGAAAGTTCTGAGTTCATTGAGGAGTCGGCTTCGAAAAAGTTAGGTGTCGGCTCGCCATCGTCAACTGTCGGCTCCAGAATACTATGTGTGTCGGCTCCAAGATGCTCAAAAAATAAGCATTCTGTCCCCGCATCGGAGTCAGCTCCAGACACTGTAAGTGTCGACTCCGAAACTCTGGGTGTCGGCTCCGAAACTCTAGGTGTCGGCTCTGGACCGTATCAAAATTAGAAGAATATTTGACTGGCCATGGGGTCGGCTCCAGGAATTCTAGGTGTCGACTCCAGGTTCTGAAACTTTGAAACTTGAGATTTGCAATTCATTCAACACTCATTTCTTAATACCTTTAAATCGATCAAATATTTTTAAGTGCTGAAACATTTGTTAAATCCATTATTAATCAAATAAATATACTCAATTCCTTTATTAATCATCAAAATCAATAATTGGGTCAACAATCTCCCCCTTTTTGATGATTATAAAAACATTGAGTATATGCAAAGTATTCTTAAATTAAAATGTTCAAGAAATGATCCTCACAAGCAAGCTCCCCCTGAATAAGGTAGCTCCCCCTGTGAAGTTCAAATTATCAATTGTATCTCCCTATTGCTTTATATTTATCAATTGTTCTTCATATTTGATACCAATTAAATAAATGCCAATTAAAGCATAACTAATCAATGCATATACGACATAACTTTCTCCCCCTTTTTTGTAATCAACAAAAAGATAAAGAAAAGTTAAGTCAAAAGATAAGATTGATAGATAAAAGATAATTTCATTTCATTGAAGTCAAGTATTACAAAAAGAAAGAAACTATACTTTCATTACATCAAAGCTTAAACTTCATTACATCAAAAACTAAACATTCATTACATCAAAACTAAATTTTCATTACATCAAGACATTAAACAACATAAAAACTACAAGTTGGTTCTAATGATTCTTGTCAAATGATCTAGAATCTTATGCATTCCATCACTCTGAGTGGCTACAAATTCTTTCAACCTTCTATCAACAAAAGAGTAAGCAGTCATGATTTTATCTTGAAGCTCTGCATTGCACTTTGAATAGGTCTCAGAATCTCCACATATGTCTTTAAGTTCTTCAAATATATTCTTCAAATCACTACTTAAAGATCCAGCAGAAGAGCTAAGAGTAGATTCTATTTTGGCAATCCAATCATCTAAGGAATAAAGTGTTTCTTTAAGATTCATAAATTTGTTATCAAACTCAGTCTTCAGTTCATCCTTCTGAGCAGCAAGCAATCCTTTGAGTTGCTCCATTTGAAGGTCTGAAAATCAACTGATGAAGAGGATGGCTGAACATGAATTTGAGCAGGTGCAGGGGCAGGAACTGGACTCCTCGCTGCGGTGAGGGAACCCTCATAGACGGACCAGCCTCACAAGGTGCAGAATGTCTAGGCTCAGGGGCTCTCTCATCCAAGTTACCTTTCCTTTCCCATTGCCCGTTCACCTTTACAAATCCCATCCTATGCAAAGT
>UESW01004351.1:533968-560604 GCA_900491605.1 Calamus simplicifolius | reverse complement strand
AATTTTGGAGTATGAAGAATCAAGTTACTCAGATGACTAGATAATTTGTCCTTAAAATTATGAAAGGAATATCAAGAAATTAATATAGATCTAGAAAGTCATTCCTTAAAGTATCAAAATCAATCCAAAGGGTCACATATCCCTAATTCACCTCTAAGATAACAAAATCTCTCTTCACTCAAAGGTTTTGTAAATATATCAGCTAATTGTTCTTCAGTATTAACATATTCAAGACAAATTTCATTATTAGCTACATGTTCTCTTATAAAGTGATATCTAATTTCAATGTGTTTTGTTCTTGAATGTTGAATTGGATTTTTAGTTAGATTTATTGCACTTGTGTTATCACATCTAATTGGAGTTTTATCAAGTGTTATGCCATAATCTTCAAGTTGTCTCTTAATCCAAAGGATTTGAGCACAGCAACTTCCAGCTGCAACATATTCTGCTTCAGCAGTAGATAATGCAACCGAATTTTGCTTTTTGCTAAACCAAGAGATTAAGTTACTACCTAAGAATTGACATGCTCCACTTGTGCTTTTTCTATCTAATTTACATCCAGCATAGTCAGAGTCAGAATATGCAATCAAGTTTAATGTTGAGTCTCTAGAATACCATAAACCTACATTTTTAGTTCCACTTAAATATCTTAAGATTCTTTTTACAGCAATTAAGTGAGATTCTTTAGGTTCAGATTGAAATCTAGCGCATAGACATACAACAAACATTATATCTGGTCTACTAGCTGTTAAGTAAAGAAGAGATCCAATCATACCTCTGTAACATTTTTGATCTACTTTCTTACCATCTTCATCTTTGTCCATTTGCATGAAGGACTCATAGGAGTTCCAAGTGGTTTGATTGACTCCATTCCAAACTTCTTGAGCAGTTCTTTTGTGTATTTGGCTTGATTGATGAAAATTCCTTCTTTGCTTTGCTTGATTTGAAGTCCTAGGAAGAAGTTGAGTTCTCCCATCATACTCATTTCAAACTCACCCTGCATAACTTAGCAAATTCTTGACATAACAATTGTTAGTAGCACCGAATACAATATCATCAACATATTTGTACTACTAATAAATCCTTGTCTTTTTTTTCAAAAATAGTGTTTTATCAACATTTCCTCTTATAAAATCATTTTCAATCAGAAATTTACTTAATCTTTCATACCAAGCTCTAGGTGCTGTTTTAAACCATATAGTGCTTTGTGCAATTTAAAAACATGATTTGGAAATTCATGATCTTCAAAACCGGTGGTTGTTCAACAAAAACTTCCTCATTTATAAATCCATTTAAAAATGCACTTTTAACATCCATTTGAAATAAATTGATATGCATATGACATGCAAATGCAAGTAATAATCTAATTGCTTCTAGTCTAGCTACAGGTGCAAAAGTTTCATCAAAATCAATTCCTTCTTCTTGATTATATCCTTTTGCAACTAATCTAGCTTTGTTTCTAATTACTATGCCATTTTATCTAATTTATTTCTAAATACCCATTTTGATCCTATAACAGAATGATCTTTAGGTCTATCTACAAGAGTCCAAACATTATTTCTAGTAAATTGATTTAATTCTTCTTGCATAGCTAACATCCATTATTATCTTTTTCTGCTTCTTCAATAGTTTTAGGTTCAATTTGAGATACAAATGCAAGATGATTATTGATGTTTCTCATTGATGATCTAGTTCTTACTCCTTGAGATGGATCACCTATAATTAATTCTTTGGATGACCATAGGCATATCTCCAATCTCTAGGAAGATCTACATCATTATGATTTGCATCAACAACATCAACACTAGGAGAATCATTATCTTTAGCTTCTTGTTCATGATCCGAAGATACATCTATATTTAATTTTTCAATATCTCTTTCTAGAATGTTTGTATCTTCCTCATCATCAATCTTTTCAGAACTCGATGCTAAAGATTCATCAAAAATTACATGAATAGATTCTTCTACAATTAAGTTTCTCTTGTTAAATACTCTATAGGCTTTACTAGATGTTGAATATCCTAAGAAAATGCCTTCATCAGATTTTGCATCAAATTTTCCTAGATTATCTTTGCCATTATTATGAATGAAACATTTACAACCAAATGCATGAAAGTAACTTATGTTTGGTTTTCTATTATTCCATAGTTCATAAGGAGTTTTCTTAATGATTGGCCTAATTAAAGCTCTATTAAGAATGTAGCATGCCGTGTTTATAGCTTCCGCCCAAAAGTATTTTGGTAAGTTGCTTTCACATAGCATGGTACGGGCCATGTCTTCTAGGGTTCTATTTTTTCTTTCAACTACTCCATTTTGTTGTGGTGTTCTAGGTGCTAAAAATTATGATGAATGCCATTTTCTATGCAAAAATTTTCAAATAAATGATTTTCAAATTCAGTGCCATGATCACTTCTTAGAGACACTATGGTGTTGTTTTTCTCATTTGTGACCTTCTTGAAGAATTTCAAAAATAATGGAAAGGTCTCATCCTTATGAGCTAAAAACAATACCCAAGTGTATCTAGAGTAATCATCTACAATCACAAGACCATATTTCTTTCCTCCTAGACTTGTGGTTCTAGTAGGTCCAAAAAGATCCATGTGAAGTAGTTCAAGTGGCCTAGAAGTGGAAACAATATTTTTAGTTTTGAAAGAATTTCTAGTTTGTTTTCCAAATTGACATGCATCACAAATTTTGTTATTTTCAAAATCTAGCTGTGGAAGTCCTTTTACTAAATCCATTTTAATTAATTTTGAAATAAGGTGTGTGCTTGCATGACCTAATTACGATGCCATAACCAACTAATCTCATTCATATTAGCATTATTAGCAACTAAGCAATGATTACTAGTAGACAAATTGTCTAGATCAATCAAGTATACATTGCCATTTCTATTTCCAATAAAAATAATGCTATTATCAATGGGATTAGAAACAGTGCAGATTGAACTTCAAATGATACTTTAAAACCTTTATCACATAATTGGCTAATACTTATTCGATTATGTTTCAAACCATTGACATATAAAACATTTTCAATATATGTGGAGGGAGTTATTTGAATTTTACCAAACCCCATGATTTGGCCTTTGCCATTGTCACCAAATGTAACAACTCCTCCTCTTTTGCTCTCAAGGGTGATGAATTGATCCTTGTCACCCGTCATGTGTCTTGAGCAGCCGCTATCGAGATACCACTTTCGCTTTAATCTTTTGGCCGCAAGACACTCCTGCAAAAATAATTAAGTCTTATATTTAGGTACCCAAGCCTTCTTGGGTCCTTCATGGTTAGTAGCATAAAAGATCGTTCCTTTGGGAACCCATATTTTCTTGCCTTTATTATTTAATTTTTTTATTATTTCTTGCATCACATTCATAGGATTTATGGCCTTTCTTGTTATAATGACATGTAACATTATCTCTATTTTGTTCTTTTCTAAAAAAGTTTTTGATAAATTTTTGTTTTAAGCTAGGTCTATATCCTAAACCAGCTTTATCATATATAGCTCTTTGATTGTTTAACAATAAATTAAGTTTTTCAGAACTATAAGTAAATTTATCAATAATATTCTTATATTTATCAACTTCCTTCTTTAGCTTATCATTTTCATTGGAAATTGATTCTCTTTCTTTTGTCATATTTCTTTTTCAGATTTTAGCATTTTAATTTCATTAGATATCATCTTTTTCTTTAATAAGAATTGAGTTATCATTTTTCAAAGATTTATATTTCTTTTTAAAACTTTAAAATCATCTACTAGTTCATTGAAAGCTTCAAATAATTCATCAAATGCAAGCTCATCACTAGGGTTTTCGGAACTTACCTCGCTGTCGTCGTTTGCCATAAAGCAAATGTTTGCAACTTCTTTTTGTTCTTCCTCTGAAGAGGATTCATCGCTGTCACTCCAGATTGCAACATAGGCTTTCTTCTTCTTCTTGTAAGTCTTCTTCAATTGTGGACAATCGTATCTAAAGTGCCCCGTTTTTACACTCATAGCAAATCAAGGGGTCTTTCTCTTTGTCCTTGTCCTTTTCATTTTCTTTTTCTCCTTCCATCTTAATTCCAGATTTCTTCTTGTGGAAGGGTCTCTTTCTTCTCATGAATTTTTTAAATTTTCTTGCTAGAAGAGCTATCTCATCATCATCATCATCATTATCACTGTAGCTCTCCTTACTTTCAGCAGCCTTAAGAGCTATAGTCTTTTTCTTCTTCACATCTTCTTCTATGTGCTGCTTCATAGTTAATTCATGGGTCATAAGGGATCCAAGTAGCTCCTCCAAGGGTAAGGTGTTGATGTCCTTGGCTTCTTGGATTGCTGTCACTTTTGCTTCCCAAGTCCTTGGTAGCGACCTAAGAATTTTGCGAACAAGTTCAGAATTAGTATAGGTCTTGCCTAGACTTTTCAAACCATTTACAATATCGGTGAATCTAGTATACATGCATGCAATAGTTTGGTTTGCTCCATGCTAAATAATTCATATTTATGAACAAAAATATTTATTTTAGATTCCTTTACTTGATTAGTACCCTCATGGGTAACCTCTAATCTATCCCATATTTCTTTTGCAGAATTACATGTTGAAATGCGATTAAATTCGTTTGCATCTAATGAACAATACAAGATATTCATGGCCTTAGCATTGAGCTGGGCCATTTTCCTATCATTATCATTCCAATCCCTTTCGGGCTTAGGAACAATAGAGCCATCAACAATGTGTGTGGGTGTGCTAGGTCCATTAATTATAACACTCCACAATTCATAATCAGAAGCTTGAATGAATATCCTCATTCTTGCTTTCCAATATGAATAGTTGGAACCATTAATAAGGGAGGTCTATTTGTAGAATGACCTTCAGTAAATGAAGATCCAACTTGAGCTGCCATTTGGATCTTTAGCTCTTGATCGTGTGATCAGATTCAAATGAGCACTTGCTCTGATACCAATTGTTGGCCCAGATGGCAACCCAAGAGGGGGGGGTGGTGAATTGGGTTCTTTAAAAAATTTAACCTTTTAAAAACAATTGGCTTTAAGATAAATGAAATTCAATGCAATGCAAATATAAAGCACAAACAAGGAGATATATATAGAGATAATAGAAGCACGGCAAACACAAAAGATTTTATAGTGGTTCGGTGTATCCAACACCTACGTCCACTCCCAAGATTCACTTGGATCCATACTATAATCGATTTGATTACAGTCGAGTTATTTTCCAAGATCACAACTCACAACTTGTTGTTTTACCCGAGATCACAACGAACCTAGCCGGTTTTCCGGGCTCACCAGCACAAAACCCTAAACTCAAGCTAAACTAGCTTGACCCGAGGTATACAACCTCCACTAGTTCAATCCCCCTAATTGAAACAGCAAAAACAAGAAAGAGTAATGTTTAAGATACAAGACAGCTCCTTAAATGAGCAAATATTCAAATAAATGAATAAGGTTTAGAAAAGCCTGTTTGAAGTGGATTGGATTTGAGCTTTTCTTCTTTTCCTCTTCTCTTTGAAGATGTTGAATCAGGCCTCAGCTTTGATTCGTTGCAAATGTTGCAGATGAGAAGTTGGAAAATCTTCAAAACAGAGCTTTTTCCCTTTTTATGTGAATCCTTTGATTTTTCAAACTTGAACGCCTTGGATTCTTCTTTGAGCTTTTTGAGGTGGAAGGATTTGAATTTGAATACTTCTCTCTTGGATTTCAGGCTTAAGACTTCTCGGATTTTTGATTTGGATATTCTCCCTCTTTTTCTTTTTCCGTTCTTATTTTCAAACGGGTGTTCTCCCCCTTCTTATAGATTTCTTTTAATCCATTTTTGGAAGAAAACTAGCCGTTGGAATGTACCTGAAACAAAATATATCTTTAGAAGTTAGGTAAAAAGGAAATATTACCGTTAGAGCTGATCTGGCATTTAAAATTTTTGTCCCAGATAGGTTGGAGTCAGCTCCAACTTTTCAGGTGTCGGCTCCAAGTCGTTTATCCAAAAATAGAAAGTTCTGAGTTCGTTGAGGAGTCGGCTCCAAAAAAGTTAGGTGTTGGCTCGCCATCATCAGGTGTCGGCTCCAGAATACTGTGTGTGTCGGCTCCAAGATGCTCAAAAAATAAGTGTTCTATCCCCACATCGGAGTCGGCTCCAGACACTGTAAGTGTCGACTCCGAAACTCTGGGTGTCAGCTCCGAAACTCTAGGTGTCGGCTCCGGACCGTATCAAAAATCAGAAGAATATTTGACTGGCCATGGGGTCGGCTTCAGGAATTCTAGGTGTCGACTCCAGGTTCTGAAACTTTGAAACTTGAGATTTGCAATTGATTCAACATCTCATTTCTTAATACCTTTAAATCGATCAAATATTTTTAAGTGCTGAAACATTTGTCAAATCCATTAGTAATCAAATAAATATACTCAATTCCTTTATTAATCATCAAAATCAATAATTAGGTCAACACCGCCCCGGCACCTCCTAGTCGGCGAGGCTGGCCTCGGCCACCCCTGGCTGACCCAAATAAGCCTCGGCTCCCTCAGGAGAGTCGAGACTTCCCGGTTTCCTCCAAATCTGCTCCAACACGGCCCTGGTAGCTCAGGACGCTACCTCTCTGATCCGTGCTGCCTTACAATGCTAGATCCAACTACCCACTGGCCACGCTGCTGATGGGACTGGACCCAACTACCCAGTAGCCCTACTGGCTGATGGGACTTAGCCCACCAACCGCCGTTTTCTCCCTTTTCGATAGGACAGGACCCACCAACCAGCGCAGATTTATGCAACTCCCAAGAACTCCGCGGACATTCCTTCTTCATGGAATCCCACGTGATCATGCTAGGGTCAACCCCTATAAAAAGGTGAATCCACTCAATAAACAGGTATGCGCGATAACCCCAAAAAAAATCGCTATCCTAAGGCCCAGAGAGGAATCCCTCCTCCCCGGGAACACCTTTTCATCTAAAAAGGGCTCATTCGAGCTCCTCTTCTGCTGTGACCTCAATCGCTAACTTGGGCATCAGAGGGTCCCACTGGAGAATCCTCTCCGGTCCTAGGACTTCTTTGCAGGCAACCTGGTGAAGCAAAGGTTCGAGAATCAGTCCATTCCCGACGTTCAGGACCAATGATTGGGCGTCATCAGATTGGCGCGCCAGGTAGGTGGCTGTTGGTGTAGGACACAGCAAGTATCTAAGGGCCTCCCTGTGCTACATCTCGACAAACTCTACTCCCCCCTCTCTTCTCTCCTTGAAGCCATGGTGGTGACATGAGCTCAGGACGCTTCCATCAGCTGTCCAACGGGGCTTCCCCCGCTAGTTAGGCAGAAGGAGGCCAACCCCCCTACTGCCGATCCTCCAGTCACCTACCCACCACCGAACGCAGCCATCCAAATAGCGGAGAAACTGGCGACCCTCTCCCAGCAAGTCCAAACTCTCACTGCTATGGTCCATGGGCTCCAGCAGCAGCAGTCCGTGGCCGCCCAGTACCAAACCGCTCCCCCCGCTAGTCAGCAGTCGGCGAGGGGAGGTTCTCCACGGTGGGAGGCCAGTCGTCACCCAGCTTCCCCTAGGAAGCCTCGCCACGAGCCCTCCAAGCGGCCATGGTCCCCTGATCGTAGCCCCAGCAAATTTCCTCCTAGGCTGCATCATCAAGAGGAGCCAAAGCGGATGTCCCGACTCCCGTCTCCTTCTCTGTCTTCTTCTTTTTCTTCTTCCTCCTCCGAGCCATCTCGGAGGGCCCCAACAATCAGCCGACAGGCGGAGGAGTGCCTAAAGGAGTACAACAGGCGGCTGGATGAGCTCGCCAGGAAAATCAATCATCAGCCGGAGGAAGAGTTCGACACCCGTCCTCCCTACACCCGTCGGATATTAGAGGAGCCTGTCCCCTCCAGATTTCGCTTCCCCCAGGTGGACACGTACAATGGTACGATATATCCTCTCGACCATCTCGAGAGTTATAAAGCAATGATGCAGGTCCAAGGCGCTTCAGACGCCCTTCTCTGCAAGGCCTTTCCCGCCACTCTGTGGAAGGCCGCTCGCGCGTGGCACTCGCGCTTGTCCCCTCACAGCATCGACTCCTTTCGAGAACTGGAGAAGGCCTTCCTGGCACATTTCGATGCCTGCCGACGAATTCCAAGGGTAACGAACAGCCTCTTCTCTGTGCGCCAGAAGAAGGGAGAGTCGCTGCGGGACTTTGTGTCCCGGTTCAAGGCTGCCGCCCTCGAGGTCTACCATCTCGATGACGCGGTAGCAACATTGGCGTTGAAGCGGGGATTCCTTCCGTTCCGCTTCACCTTTTCTTTGGATAAGAAGCCCCCGAGCTCTTATTCCAACCTCCTATTCCGGGCTCAAAAGTACATCCATGCGGATGAAGCCGACTTCACCCGCCGAGAATCTTCAAGGAGCTCCAGCCACAAGCCCGCTCGCCCTGAGACAAGCGGGCCCCCTCGACACCGGCGAGCTGACCCGCCTCGTCGATCTGACAACAGCGTAGAAGCCTTGTCCCCGATGAGAGCAAGCTCACACCTCTTCTTGCCCCTCGATCTCACATTCTGATGGAGATCGAAGGCGAGCCTTACCTCCAGCGCCCTCCTCCCATGAAGAAAGGTCCTCCCCACGATAAAAGCCGCTACTGCCAATTCCACCGGGACTATGGCCATGACACTGACAGCTGCTATAGCTTGAAGCAGGCCATCGAGGAGCTAATTCAGCGGGGCTACCTCGACAAGTATGTTCAGAAGGCATAGCAGCCGCTGCCGGCCCTCATGGGGCCTCCGCCTGTTCAGGCCCCGGTCGATAATGCCCCCACAGAGTGGACGGTCGGAATGGTGTCCTGGGGTCAGCCTCCACATCTAAGCGGCTGAGGGGGGAGGAGGCGCCGACTAATGTAATTCCTGGGGGGGATCTGCTGTTGTAGAAAATGTAAACAATGAAGGCGTCGTCGTTTCTATGACGATCGCCAAGCACCCTGTAAAGAGGATATTAGTTGATAGTGGTAGCTCAGCTGACATCCTTACCTATGACGCTTTTGTTCGGATGGGATTATCTTTGGACTCCCTTCAGCCTATGGCGACCCCTTTGGTCGGTTTTACTGGGGACTCCGTAAGGGTTGAAGGTGAAATACCCTTACCTGTGACAACCAGAACGCCGCCATGCCAAAGCACAGTGATCATGAAATTCATGGTTGTGAGGGTTCCCTTGGTGTACAATGCCATTCTCGAGCGTTCAGGTTTGAACCTTTTGGACGCAGTTATCTCCATCCGGCATTTACTGGTGTAGTTCTCCACTAGTGAAGGAGTCGGAGAGATGCGCGGTGAGGTCAGCCCAGTCCTGCCCTGTTATCATGTGGCATCAAGTCCTCTGAAAGCTGAACCAGCTTTTGAAGCATCCGACCCCAGAGACTCTAACAAGGGAGGGGAACCAGCTGAACACCTTTTAACCTTCCCTCTTGGAGATGACCCGGCAAGGGCCGTCCGTGTCGGAGGACTCCTTCCCCCAGAAGACCGGGAGAATCTCTTAGCCTTTTTGCAGGCTAATTCAGACATTTTCACTTGGTCAACATCTGATATGCCCGGCATCCCTCCAGAAGTGATCACCCACAAGCTCAACATTGACCCACGACACCGTCCAATCCGCCAAAAGAAGAGAAGCTTTGCTCTTGATCGACAAAAGGCTATTGACGAGGAAGTCAACAAGCTACTCAGTGTCGGCCACATCCGGGAGGCACACTACCCTAGTTGGCTGGCTAATGTGGTCATGGTGCGTAAGGCAAATGGGAGCTAGAGGATTTGCATAGACTTCACCGACCTCAACAAAGCGTGTCCAAAAGACAGCTTTCCCCTACCAAGAATTGATCAGCTGGTGGATTCCACCTCCGGGCATGAGCTCCTCAGCTTCATGGACGCCTTCTCAGGATATAATCAGATAAGAATGGATCCCAGCGACGAAGAGCATACCTCCTTTGTGACAGAAAAAGGAATTTATTGCTATAAAGTGATGCCTTTTGGCCTCAAGAACGCAGGGGCAACTTACCAAAGATTGATGAATAGAGTGTTCCAGGACCAGCTAGGCCGGAATATGGAAGTCTATGTAGACGACATGCTGACAAAGAGCACCCGCGCCTCTGATCACATCTCCAACTTAGAGGAGACCTTCAACAACCTCCGTCGCTTCCAAGTTAAGCTGAACCCCAAGAAATGTACTTTTGGGGTCACGGCAGGCAAGTTCCTGGGTTTCATGGTGACCCAGCGGGGGATCGAGGCGAACCCAGAGAAGATCAGCGACATACTCGACATGAGGCCATCATCCAGCAAGAGGAAGTGTAGCTATTAACCGGAAGGATAGCGGCTCTAAGTCGTTTCCTCTCCAAATCGACCGAGCGATGCTTGCCTTTCTTCAAGGCCTTGCGGAAGATAAATAGCTTCGAGTAGACAGACGATTGCTAGAGAGCCTTCAACGGATTGAAGGTGTTTCTGTCCTCTCCGTCGCTCCTATCCAAGCCAAGAGACGGGGAAAGTCTTTTCCTCTACTTAGCCGCTTCTTCGGAAGCCGTTAGTTCAGTTTTAGTGCGTCTCGACACTGATGGAACTCAAAGGCCTGCCTATTATGTGAGCAAGGTCCTCCATGACGCAGAAGTCAGGTACTCCAAAACAGAGAAGGTTATCTTCGCCCTGATAGTCTCTGCTCGATGTCTCCGCCCGTATTTTCAAGCCCATCCTATTATGGTGCTCACGGATCAGCCCCTGCGAGCCATCCTGGCTCATCCAATACATCGGGCCGACTCGCCAAGTGGGACATCAAGCTGGGAGAGTTCAACCTTTCTTTCCAGGCTCGACCGGCTTGAAGTCCCAAGTTTTGGCTGACTTCCTAGTTGAATGCACTTGGGCAGAGGAGATGACTGAGGAGGTTACCAAGGAACAGCGCGAGCCCGAACCAGACAGAGATGGAGAAACTTGGATCCTTCATGTGGACGGCGCATCAAACTCTCAAGGGAGCGGCGCCGGCCTCATTCTTGCCGGACCAGGCGGAAAGAGGACATAATGCGCCCTGCAGTTTCTATTCGAAGCCACCAACAATCAAGCTAAGTACGAGGCCCTGCTGGCCAGGTTAAGGCTAGCCCAAGAGTTTGGAATAAGGTATCTCAGAGCTTTCACGGACTCGCAACTCATCTCCAGGCAAATCAATGGGGAGTACGAGGTGCGTGACCCCGTTATGACTCAGTACTTGGGCAAGGTTCGGCTCCTGACCTCCCCGCTAGCTTATTTCAATATCAGTTATATTCCACGGAGCAAAAATGCCAAGGCCGACATCCTTTCTCGTCTGGCCACCTCTGCCGATGGTATGGCAAGGGATGCTTACATTGAATATTTGGAAAGACCTAGTATAGAGGATAGCGAGGAAATCCTCCCGCTCACCCAAGAGCCCGCATGGATGGATGCCTATGTTCGTTATCTCACTGATGGTACACTCCCTGATGACCGTAACGAAGCCAGGCTACTCAAGTGGAGAGCCTCCAAATTCATCCTCCTCGATGGGCGTCTATACAGAAGGTCATTCTCCTATCCCTTGCTCAAGTGTGTGGGACCTGCCGATGCCGACTACATCCTCAGAAAAATCCACGAGGGCATATGTGGAAACCATATGGAAGGTAGATCCTTAGCCCAAAAGGCCCTCTGTCAGGGATACTTCTGGCTCACTATGAGGGAGGATGCGGCTAAATTAGTTCAGAAATGCGATGGTTGCCAGTGCCATGCACACATTCAACATCAACCATCTACCCCGCTGAACCCACTCTCGGCCCTATGGCCTTTCGCTCAGTGGGGAATAGACATTCTCGGGCCATTCCCCCCAGCTTCTGGGCAACGAAGGTTCTTGCTAGTCGCCATTGACTACTTCACCAAATGGGTCGAGGTCGAGGCGCTAGCCAAAATCACTGAAAGCAAAGTCAAAGCTTTCTTTTAGAAGTCAAACATATGCCGTTTTGGCCTGCCTCACACCCTCGTCACGAATAACGGCCGCCAATTCAACAACGAAGCATTTAAAGTCTTCTGTGACGATCTAGGCATTCATCACCGATTCACCTCTATCGGCCACCCCCAAACCAACGGGGAGGCTGAGGTTATGAACCGCACCATCCTTAGAGGACTCAGAACCCGGTTAGATAGGTCTAAAGGTCGATGGGTGGAGGAGCTCCCCAGCGTGATATGGGCCTATCACATGACCCCCAGAGTCCCGACGGGCGAGACTCCCTTCAGTCTTACCTTTGGATCCGAAGCTGTCATTCTTGTCGAGATCAGATTACCTAGTCCATGCGTGGAGTCCTTCAGCGAGGAAACAACTCCGCGCTGATTCGGGCTAATTTGGATTTCATCGACGAGGCGCATGATTGGGCAAGGTTGCGCATGGCGACTTTTCATCAGCGAGTGGCCAGGTACTACAATGCTCGAGTTCGTCTTAAGGTTTTTCGCTGCGGAGACTGGTTTTGAGAAAAGCTAAGGTTTCAAAGCCTACAGAGGGGGGCAAACTATCCCCCAACTGGGAGGGTCCTTATCGCATCGCCGAGATACTCCACCGGGGGGCATACAAACTAGAAGAGCTCGACGGACAACCCATTCCATGTACCTGGAATGCGGACAACCTTTGCCAATATTATCAATGATGTATTCCCCTAGGGCGTAAGCAATAAAGGAGGTCCCTTCTGATGCAACAGCCTACTCTCCCTTGCATCCAAGGACCAAGTCTCTCAAAAGGAGCTCACCGGCATCGCGACTAACGGGACACCACTCGGCCCCGGCATGGCGGTACCCCCGAGTCGGTTAAGACCCTAGCAGCTCCGTACCCGATCGAGTCGCCCTTCAGGCAGCACACAAACCCCTAAAGAGGTTCAAAAGGAGCTCGCCGGCATCGCGGCTTACGGGACACCACTCGGCCCCAGCACGGAGGTGCCCCCGAGTCGGTTAAGACCCTAGCAGCTCCGTACTCGATCGAGTCGCCCTTCAGGCAGCACACAAACCCCTGAAGCGGTTCAAAAGGAGCTCGCCAGCATCGCGGCTAATGGGACACTACTTGGCCCCGGCACGGCGGTGCCCCCGAGTCGGTTAAGACCATAACAGTCCCATACCCGGTTGAGTCGCCCTTCAAGCGGCACACAAACCCCTGAAGCGGTTCAAAAGGAGCTCGCCGGCATCGCGGCTAACGGAACACCACTCGGCCCTGGCACAACGGTGCCCCCGAGTCGGTTAAGACCCTAGCAACTCCGTACCCGATCGAGTCGCCCTTCAGGCGGCACACAAACCCCTGAAGTGGTTCAAAAGGAGCTCACCGGCATCGCGACTAACGAGATGCCACTCGACCCCGGCACGGCGGTGCCCCCGAGTCAGTTAAGACCCTAACAGTCCCGTACCTGGTTGAGTCACCCTTCAGGCGGCACACAAACCCCTGAAGCGGTTCAAAAGGAGCTCGCCAGCATTGCGGCTAATGGAACACCACTCGGCCCCGGCACGGTGGTGCCCTCGAGTCGGTTAAGACCCTAACAGCCCATACCCGCTTGAGTCACCTTCTGGACCAGCACGCAAACACCCAAGGCGGTTCCGAAGGAGCTCGACGGCATCGCGGCTAATGGGACACCACTCGGTCTGGCTAGCATATGCCCCTGAGTCGGTTCAAGTCCCTAACAGTCCGTACCCGCTCGAGTCACCTCCCAGACTAGCACACAAACACCCAAGGCGGTTCCGAAGGAGCTCGACGGCATCGCGGCTAACGGGACACCACTCGGTCTGGCTAGCATACGCCCCCGAGTTGGTTCAAGTCCCTAATAGCCTGTACCCGCTCGAGTCACCTTCCAAACCAGCACATAAACACTCAAGGCAATTTTATTTTAGCCCCGCGGCTCTATTTCTGCTTCGGCAATTTTATCTCAGCCTCATCGGCTTTATCTCTGCCTTAGCGACATCATTGCAGCCTCAACGTCTTTATCTCTGCCTCAGCGGCATTATTACAGCCTCAACGGCTTTTTCTCTGCCTCAGCGGCGTCATATCTACCTCAGTGGCATTATTGCAGCCTCCACGACTCTATTTCTGGTTCGGCAATTTTATCTCAGCCTCAGCGGCATCATTGCAGCCTCCACGGCTCTATTTCTGCTTCGACAATTTTATCTCAGCCTCAGCGGCATCATTGCAGCCTCCATGGCTCTATTTCTGTTTCGGCAATTTTATCTCTGCCTCAACCGCATTATTGCGGTCTCAATGGCTTTATCTTTGCCTCGGCGGTTGATTAACGAGCATACCCCCAGAAATTGGTGTACACTGCTTTAAGTGGCGGGCATAAGGTAATTAATTTACCTCCAAATTTCTTAAAGTTCTACACTCCTTTCGCTTAGTTGATGCGCGGCACACAAGCTCAAGGAGTGTGGGGGGCATTTGATGGGGCCAGTTGATCCATGGGCAATAAAGGCAACAATTTTTGGATGGCATCCTCTCAAGACAGCAATTTCCAGACGATTTTCTTAGGAGGACGCGGCAGCCTTCCTAAATGCTTAATTCAAGGCAGCCTCACTATTCTACCTGGCTTTCTTTTCAAGGGCATGATGGGTATTAAATACTTTATCCACGATATTGCTCTCAGCTGCAACAAGTATCTCGTCATAATGAAGAAAGAGAACAAAAAAAAAGGAAAACGGGTTCCGAAAGGCCACCTTCAGTCATTAATGGCCAGTAGTCAAATCAAAAGGCTGAAGCATTTAATGATGGAGAATGACATTGGCTGAGCATTTAATGGTGCAGAAACAATCATAATGACTTGGCCAGCATTTATTGGAATAGAGCGCGTAAGCAAAGGAGAGAAAAAAGTCCGAGTTGGCCCCGCCCCGGCACTCCCGCTCGGCCACGAAAATCTTACCGCGACACTCCCGCTCGACAGCTTCGCCCCGGCACTCTCACTCGACCAACTTCGCCCCGGCACTCTCGCTCAACCAGCTTCGCCCTGGCACTCACAGCCATATTATGTCTTTTAAACCAAAGCATTTATGGCCTCACGTGCATCCCACCACTCTAAGGCATATATTGCCTTATTCTCTCCCCACATTTATGGCTGCCCCGTAGGCCAGCATTTAATGGAGTGGAGCATCACGAACGCCAAGGGAGGGAGAAGTCCAAGTCGCCCCGCCTTGGCACTCCATCTCGGCCCCTGCATTTATGGCTACCACGTAAGCGCATTTAATGGAGTGGAGCGTCACGGACGCGAAGGAAGGGAGAAGTCCAAGTTGGCCTTGTCCCGGCCTCTTCTAAATTGGCCCCGCTTCATTTAAGTTGCCCTCTCATTTAAGTCAGCCCGACCTTGGCATCGTCCTGTCCCGGCCTCCTCCAAATCGGCCCCACCTCATTTAAGTCGGCCCTCTCATTCAAGTCGGCCCCGCCTCGGCATCGTCCCGTCCCAGCCTCTTCCAAGTCGGCCCCACCTCATTCAAGTCGGACCTCTCATTCAAGTCAGCCCTGCCTCATTCAAGTTGGCCCTCTCATTCATGTCGGCCTCCTCTCATTCAAGTCAGCCCTGCCTCATTCAGGTCGGCCTCTTCCAAATCGGCCCTGCCTCACTCAAGTCAGCCCTCTCATTCAAGTCGGCCCCGCCTCGGCATCTTGTCTCGGCTTCCATAGCCACATCATGTCTCTCGCACAAAGGTATTTATGGCCTCATAAAGGTCACGTGCTCGGCCACCTCGGCCCCGGCCATGAACAGTGCCATGCAAGCACTCTATAATCAACACTTTATAAGGGACAGCTGGCTTCAACTCCCAACTCTTCCATCTTTGACGGATGTGTGGCTCGTGATGGTGATGAGACTCCACCACCTTTTATCTCTCTTCCCTATATCGGTCAAATCAATGGCCACCCACTCTGACGGAACTTGACCCACCAACCAGCTGTAGCCACCCACTTTGATGGGATTTAACCTGCAGCCCTGACATGCCAAAGGAGGGAGCAAGCCCTGCCATCACCTTAAATGCTCTGACAAGTGGCAGAACCCCATGCCTCACAGACATCAGCTCTGACACTTCACCCATCAAGGTCATCATTACGAGGCCTCAACCACTCAAGCCAGACAAACTCTAAGCACCTATAAAATGGGTAAGAGGGACCCCCGACCAGGTAACTAAGAACTGATAACCACAACAATACTCTTAAACGCTCATTTTGCTCACAGAGAGCTCTTCTCCGAGCCTCTCTCTCTTTCTCTTTCGAGCTTCCTCACGCTCACGGCTGTTGCCCAGAGCACTGACTTGAGCGTCAGAGGGTCCCCGCCAGAATCTCCGGCCCCTGGGACTTTTTGTAGGCTCCCAGATGCGAGAAGCTAGATGAAAGATCTCGGGCTTGCTGGAGAAGACGACCGGACGCTCGCAGATGTTTGAGGGGGGTGATCTGGTAGCATCAATTGGCACGCCAGGAAGAGGGAGAAAACAGAGTTCTGCGACACTAAGCTACAAGCTCTCACTCCCTCTACGACAACAATGGTGGATAAAAATATGGTGATGACAAAGACCCATGGAGCTTCCGCCAGTAACGCTGGGTGGCACCCTCAACGAGCTGACCGACAAGAGGCCGGCTCTCTGCCCCATCATCACCACTATCTTGGGCCATTCAGGCAGAGCATCGAGCCACCCCCGCGGGACCACTGGATCAGAACTCACCGCTGGAGGAAGCGCCGGACGGCAAGAGGACAAGGGGACTGCCCTAATAGGAGGATCGGAGGTGGTCGGAGGTCCTATTGCCCCCGATTGACCATGGATGACAACGCCGCCCACCGACTGAGGCATTCGACTACTAGCTACAGGGGCCTGGTGTTCACTGCTAGATTGGGAAGACTCTTCTATGGGTCTCTTGCCCTCCCTAATGGCATGGTGGTCCATAGGTAAAAAAAGGGATGAAACTAACCTGGGAGTTGGAAAGACTCAGGTCGCAGAAGAACTCAGGGAAGAAGAAAGTAGAAGAAAGCAATGGCAGTATAAAAGTTTCTACATGCCCTTGAAAGGTTTTTATAGCCCCCGTCTCCAGCTAATGTCGCCCAGGATCCCGCCATCTAGCGCGCGTCCATTGCATTGTAGGCTGCCAGCCGAAAATCTTGCCTGCGCCCGAGGCATGCTGCCTCGATCTGCTCCAGGAGACGTGATCCCCGGCCAATCGTGGGCCATAGAAAACAGAGCGGCAATGATGTCCTTTCCTTTTTCCATCACCCAATGAGCTCCTTCTCCGGAGAGTCCGGCGCCAACGTCATCACCACCTAACACATGATTACGAGAGATCTTCGAAGCGACACTGCCTCGAAACAAAGCGCCAGCTCATCAACCCATTTAAAGCGCACTAAAGGAAGCAATCATTCTTTTTGAATTTTCGCGCCCCTTTCGCCCAAAGGATTGCAGGCGCGTGGTCCTTAGCGCTCAGGGGCGGGGGGCATCTGATGTGACTAATGTAGCCACAAGGGTAATTTTGATAAAACCAAAATATCAGTGCGTCCCGGCATCTCCAAGCCTGCCAAGTCAGCCCCGACCATTCCTGGCCGGCCCTTCTCGGCCCCGGCGTCTCCAAGTCTGCCGAGTCAGCCCCGACCATTCCTGGTCGGTCCCTCCCGGCCCCGTTGTCTCCAAGCCCGCCGAGTCGGTCCCGACCATTCCTGGCTGGCTCTTCTCGGCCCCGCGTCTCCAAGCCCGCCGAGTCGGCCCCGACCATTCCTGGTCGGCCCTTCTCGGCCCCAGCGTCTCCAAGTCCGCCAAGTCGGCCCTAACCATTCCTAGTCGGCCCCTCTCGACCCTGGCGCCTTCAAGCCCGCCGAGTTAGCCCCGACCATTCCTAGCCGGCCCTTCTCGGTCGCGGCGTCTCTAAGCCCACCGAGTCGGCCCCGACCATTCCTGGCCAGCCTTTCCCGGCCCCGGCATCTCCAAGCCTCCGAGTCGGCCCCGACCATTCCTGGCCGGCCCTTCCCGGCCCCGGTATCTCCAAGCCCGCCGAGTCAGCTCCGACCATTCTTGACCGACCCTTCTCGGCCCCGGCATCTCCAAGCCCACCGAGTCGGCCCCGACCATTCCTGGTCGGCCCCTCTCGGCCCCGGCGTCTTCAAGCCCGCTGAGTCGGCCCCGACCATTCTTGGCCGGCCCTTCTCGGCCCCGGCATCTCCAAGCCCGCCAAGTTGGCCCCGACCATTCCTGGCCGGCCCTTCTCGGCCCCGGGATCTCCAAGCCCGCCGAGTCATCCCCGACCATTCCTGGTCGGCCCCTCTCAGCCCCGGTGTCTTCAAGCCCGTCGAGTCGGCCCCGACCATTCCTGGCCGGTCCTTCTTGGCCCCGGTGTCTCCAAGCCCACCGAGTCGGCCCCGACCATTCATGGCTGGCCCTTCTCGGCCCCGGCGTCTCCAAGTCCGCCGAGTCAGCCCCGACCATTCCTGGCCGGCCCCTCTCGGCCCCGGCATCTCCAAGCCCACCGAGTCAGTCCCGACCATTCCTAGCCGGCCCTTCTCGGCCCCGGCGTCTCCAAGCCCACCGAGTCGGCCCCGACCATTCCTGGCTGGCCCTTCTCGGCCCCGGCATCTCTAAGTCCGCCGAGTCGGCCTCGACTATTCCTGGTCGGCCCCTCTCGGCCCCGGCGCCTCCAAGCTCGCCGGGTCGGCCCCGCCCTGGTGCCTCCTAGTCGGCGAGGCTAGCCTCGGCCACCCCTGGCCGACCCAGGTAAGCTTCGGCTCCTCGGGAGAGTCGAGACTTCCCAGTTTCCTCCAAATCTGCCCCAACACGGCCCTGGTAGCTCGGGACGCTACCTCTCTGACCCGCGCCGCCTGACAACGCCAAATCCAACTACCTACTAGCCACGCTGCTGATGGGACTGGACCCAACTACCCAATAGCCCTACTGGCTGATGGGACTTAGCCCACCAACCGCCATTGTCTCCCTTTCCGATGGGACAGGACCCACCAACCAGCGCAGATTCACGCAACTCCCAAAAACTCCGCGGACATTCCTTCTTCACGGAATCCCACGTGATCATGCCAGGGTCAACCCCTATAAAAAGGTGAATCCACTCAATAAACAGGTATGCACGATAACCCCAAAAAAATCGCTATCCTAAGGCCCAGAGAGGAATCCCTCTTGTTTTATTTTTTCTAAAAAACAATTATTTTTAATACATGCTTAAAATATTTAAAGATATAGATCTGGGACGTGTATATCTGCTTGCCGAAAAAGATTTGTTGCATTATTTTTTTGATGCAATAGTATGCATTGATTGTGCAAATTGATCATTTGCATATGCAGTACATGGCAAAGGGTTATCGTATGTGCATCGAATGGCATCAATGTATATTTAATGCATAAGAGGAGGATGGTTTTTTCTTGGAGTGGGTCAACGTGGGCCTCCGTTGGGTCCTCGGAGATGAAATTTGGGAAAGAAAAAGACTTTGTACACCGCCCTCGGTGCAGCAAGGCCTACGTAGGCTGTACCGCCTCTTCTGATTGGTCCATGTGGCTCCTACGTGGATGACCTGCTGGGCGGTATGGCTCTGCTTTGATGTTACGTTCTAAACGTGACGGCTATTTAAAGCAGTTCGCTTTTTTTAAAAAATTAGCGTGCGGACGAAAATGCCCTTTTCCTCCATCCTAGCGCCATTTTACGTTGTTTAATGCGCGGGTGACTTCCTTAGAACAAATAGTTATAACATTCTGGGAGTCATAACTCTTTTAATGCTGTCCTTTCCCTTCATCCTAGTGCCAATTTATGTTGGATTTCATCTCTGCAAGATGAACTCTTTCTTCCCCTCCCTCGCTCTGAGAGTCCGGATGCTAAGGAATTAGTCCGGATGCCAAAACCTCACGTAGACGTTCGCTTCTCTCTCTAAATTCGGCCAGGTCTGTAAGATGGGTTATATTTGAGAGAGAGAGAGGCGAACGTCTACGTGAGGTTTTGGCAAGGAAAAACTCATTGGATAAACTTTTTATTTGAAGACTTTAGTAGACTCCAGTAGCCAGGTTTTTCAGCCTCGAAGCTGAAATATTCCTGTCGACCGGACTTTCAAAGCGAGGGCGTAGGTTCGTACTCAACTGAATTTCATCTGTGCAAGAAGAACTCTCTTTCTTCCCACCCCTCACTCTGAGAGTCCGGATGCTGCCCTTTCCCTCCATCCTAGCGCTAATTTATGTTGGATTTCATCTCTGCAAGAAGAACTCTTTCTTCCCCTCCCTCGCTCTGAGAGTCCGGATGCTAAGGAATCCCCGCGACACACTAGTTCAAATTCAGCCGAAAATCCTTCGCGACACCCCAGTGGAAAGTTCACGACACCCTAGCTTTAAGGCGACGATACCCGTCATTAGAACTGACCACGGAGAGAATCCCCGCGACACCCTAGTTCTAATTCGGTCGAAAATCAATCGCGACACCCCAGTTGAAAGCTCACGACACCGTAGATCTAAGGAGACGACACCCATGCTTAAAACTAACCACGGAGATAATCCCAGCGACACCCTAGTTCTAATTCGGCCGTAAATCCTTCGCGACACCCCAGTTGAAATCCCACGACACCCTAGCTTTAGGGCGACGACACCCGTGCTTACAAATGACCACATAGAGAGTCCCCGACGACATCCTAGTCGAATTCGGCCGTAAATCCTTCGCGACACCCCAGTCGAAATATCACGACACCCTAGCTTTAAGGCAACGACACCCATCGTTAGAACTGACCACGGAGAGAATCCCGCGACACCCTAGTTCTAATTCGGCCGAAAATCAATCGCGACACCCCAGTTGAAATCTCACGACACCCTAGCTCTAAGGAGACGACACCCGTGCTTAAAACTGACCACGGAGATAATCCCAGCGACACCCTAGTTCTATTTCGGCCGTAAATTCTTCGCGATACCCCAGTTGAAATCTCACGACACCCTAGCTTTAGGGCGACGACACCCATACTTACAAATGACCACATAGAGAGTCCCCGGTGACACCCTAGTCGAATTCGGCCATAAATCCTTCGCGACACCCCAGTCGAAATATCACAACACCCTAGCTTTAAGGCAACGATACCCATTGTTTAGAACTGACCACAGAGAGAATCCCCGCGACACCCTCGTTCTAATTCGGCCGAAAATCAATCGCGACACCCCAGTTGAAATCTCACGACACCCTAGCTCTAAGGAGACGACACCCGTGCTTAAAACTGACCACGGAGATAATCCCAGCGACACCCTAGTTCGAATTCGGCCGTAAATCCTTCGCGACACCCCAGTTGAAATCCCACGACACCCTAGCTTTAGGGCGATGACACCCGTGCTTACAAATGACCACATAGAGAGTCCCCGGCGATACCCTAGTCGAATTCGGCCGTAAATCATTCGCGACACCCCAGTCGAAAGTTCACGACACCCTAGCTTTAGGGCGACGACACTCGTGCTTACAAATGACCACATAGAGAGTCCCCGGCGACACCCTAGTCGAATTACGGCTGTAAATCCTTCGCGACACCCCAGTCGAAATATCATGACACCCTAGCTTTAAGGCAACGACACCCTAGCTTCGATGTCGGTTTGCGAGCACTGGGATGTCTCGTAGGTTTTCGCCTTTCGGGTGTCGCCGCACAAGAGATAGGGTGTCGTTAGCCAAGAGCTGGGGTGTCGTTGCGCTAAAATCTTCGGTGTTGGGTTGCGAGTACTGGGATGTCTCGTAGGTTTCCGCCTTTCGGGTGTCGCCGCGCAAGAGCTAGGGAGTCGTTAGCCAAGAGCTGGGGTGTCGTCGCGCTAAAATATTCGGTGTTAGTTCGCGAGTACTGGGATGTCTCGTAGGTTTTCGCCTTTCGGGTGTCGCCGCGCAAGAGCTAGGGAGTCGTGAGCTAAGAGCTGGGGTGTCGTTGCGCTAAAATCTTCGGTGTCGGTTCGCGAGTACTGGGATGTCTCGTAGGTTTCCGCCTTTCGGGTGTCGCCGCGCAAGAGCTAGGGAGTCGTTTGCCAAGAGCTGGGGTGTCGTCGCGCTAAAATCTTTGGTGTCGGTTCGCGAGCACTGGGATGTCTCGTAGGTTTCCGCCTTTCGGATGTCGCCGCGCAAGAGCTAGGGAGTCGTAAGCCAAGAGCTGGGGTGTCGTCGCGCTAAAATCTTCGGTGTCGGTTCGCGAGTACTGGGATGTCTCGTAGGTTTCCGCCTTTCGGGTGTCGCCGCGCAAGAGCTAGGGAATCGTTTTCCAAGAGCTGGGGTGTCGTCGTGCTAAAATCTTCGGTGTCGGTTCGCGAGCACTGGGATGTCTCGTAGGTTTTCGCCTTTCGGGTGTCGCCGCGCAAGAGCTAGGGTGTCGTTAGCCAAGAGCTGGGGTGTCGTCGCGCTAAAATCTTCGGTGTCGGTTCGGGAGCACTGGGATGTCTCATAGGTTTTTGCCTTTCGGGTATCGCCGCGCAAGAGCTAGGGTGTCGTTAGCCAAGAGCTGGGGTGTCGTCGCGCTAAAATCTTTGGTGTCAGTTCGCAAGTACTGGGATGTCTCGTAGGTTTCTGCCTTTTGGGTGTCGCCGCGCAAGAGCTAGGGAGTCGTGAGCCAAGAGCTGGGGTGTCGTCGTACTGAAAGCACTTCATTTTACTGAAATAGACACCCTATTTTGAAAGCATTTCATTTGCGACCGAGCCACCATAATTCAAAAGTTACGACACCCGTGTTTTATATATGCTCTTGTGTAAGTTGACTCAATACATAAGCATCAAATTCGTCCATCAAAGTTTCGGCTGGCGGAACAATTCTCTCCAGGTCCTCTTCAGTATTAATAGACTGCAAACAAGTCTGCCTGATGCTTGAAGCAGCTCTTTCCTTGACCTGATTTTTCTTGATCTTTTTGACTTCTTCTCGATTCCACTCTTTAATCTGTTCTCTCTCGGGCGACCTTTCGTCCTAATTTATTCAGGATCTTGAATTACAAGCTCTGTACGTGGTTTAGCTGCGCAGTTGGCATCCACAGCAATTTTGAATATAGGTGTTAGACCATCCATCACTACATTAAATGCATCTTCAGACATGGAGGCTATCTCTGCGAGCTTCGTCATCCGATGACTCAGCAAACTATATCTACAATCATTAACATAATATTAACGATAACAAATATTAAGATATTTCAATTAAAAAATTGTCACTGCATACCGTGAGTTTCGTGTGCTTTTATCATAACCCTCAGTATTGCAGTCGAATTCGTCAAATTGGTATTTCATGTCCTTGCACCATCTCTTCAAGAAGTATTTATCTGGTAAACGAAATACATCACTTTGATGAAGAACCAACAGGGCATGCCTACACAGGTACCCCTTGAACTGAAAGGATCGGCACTGGCATTGGACATCCTTAATATTTCTATCGTATGACACGATATAATCTTTGATCATCTCCTTGCCAATTCCATCGACTTCAATCCTTTCATACGACTTTACGGAATATAAACAAGTGTTGCCAGCTTCCTTGATCAATTTTGTATTTGATGCAGCCATTTCAAGGATCTCATTCTGAAATTTTTTGAAAATGCTCCTTGTATACCTTCCTGCAGCTTGTCTCTCAAAAGGTGATGATGTCTTTAGGAAAGCAATCGTTTGCAACGTCCTATTACCTTCCTCATTTTCGGCCTCGTATCTTTTTCCAAGGCATCTTCGTACTTACTTATGAACTCCATTAGTATTGTCTTCGAATTTATAAACCCATCGAAGAAGTGATTAATGCCCTCGCTCCTTTGTGAAGATGACATCCCTGTTCAAAATTTTGTCAACAAAAAAAAAGTGTTTAACGCGAACATGAACCAAAGACAATAACATACAAACCTGTGAAGAATGTATCTTTAGGTAAACTGGGACCCATTTTTCCCGACATTCGTAAAGGACATTGAACCAATCTATAGACTTGCATTCTTTATATTTCTCCATAACATGTGCCCACCTTTCCTCGAATGACTGTATGGTCAATGAATCATATATCGCCTCATCGAAATCAACCATAAACTTGGGATTTGCCGTGCAAATGTGGCCAATTTTTTCGGTATCTTCTTCAATATATGCCAAAGACAAAATCGATGTCGTGTGTTAGGAAAAACTTCTTTGACAGCAGCCTCGATTGCCTTATCTTGGTCAGTAATCATGGCAATAAGTGCTTGACCACCATTTGCATCCAGCCAAGTCTGAAAAACCCATTTATATGTCTCAATACTCTCATCAGACAACAATGCGCATCCAAGCAAGGTGGACTGTCCATGATGGTTGACCCCAACGAATGGACAAAAAGACATTTGATATCTGTTTGTCAAGTACGTTGAGTCAAAGCTTAGAACATCACCGAAGTATGTGCATGCCAATCTTGACCTTGGATGAATCCAGAAGACAGACCTTAGATGACCATTATCATTGAGGTCTAAGGAATAGAAGAAATTGGGATTTCTGAGTTGCATTTCGACGAAATGAATTACCATCGACTGAGCATCTCCTTCTTTCAGCTTAGACCGACGTTCGCGACAAATGAAGTTACGAGCATCCTTCTCGGTAAAATCCAATTGTCCTCTGCCCTCTTTTCTCCTTGCTATGGAAGAGTATATCTGAGTCGTCGGAACATTCACGGCATGTAAATTGCTGATCTCTGCCTTCTCTGGTGTGCTGATCCTCCTATGCGACCGTAGATAACCAGTTAATGTTATGACATCCCATGGCTATGTTCTAGAGAAACCTCATCCAATATCCACTTACCACTTGTAGCATTCAGTCTTGCTTTTATGGATGCCATACAATCAACTTTCCCAGTATCCCTATGATTCATACTCTTCTCTGATTTTCTAGATTTTTCTTGCCTCCAACACGCCAGGTGCTTGAAGCAAAGTTATTTTTTGTTGTTGGCCCTACACACTGTTGTGATTCCAAAACCAACTCGTTTCGCATATCCATTGTAGAACGTATATACATCATCTGCTGAATTGAATTCCATCCCAGTTTGAGGAACTACAATATCATCAACTGCATTTGGAGCGACGGGTGAAGGTGCACGGCCGGGAGTATTATCGATTTCTTTCCGATCTACAATTTCAGCATCAACTGTGAAAATATAGGCACGCAGTCATGAACAATGATATCCATAGGATTTAGGACACGAAGGTTAAAACAATACGACACCCCAGTTATCATCCCATGATACCCTAGTGATAAGGCGACGACACCCGTGGTTCACTGTTAATGCATGGGTGTCGTCACCTTAAAGCTAGGGTGTCATGAGCTTTCAACAGGGGTGTCTCAAAGGAGTTTCGGCCGAAATCCAATTCTCCCTGGGGTGTCGCGAGGATTGTCCGCGCGGTCAGTTCTAAGCACGGGTGTCGTAGCATTGGTGCTAGGGTGTCATTAGATTTCAACGGGTGTCGCGAAGGAGTTGCGGCTGAATTCGACAAGGGGTGTCGCGGGTATTCTCACCGTGATCATTTCTAAGCACGGGTGTCGTCGCCTTAAAGCTAGGGTGTCGTGAGCTTTCAACAGGGTGTCTCGAAGGAGTTTCGGCTGAAATCCAATTCTCCCTGGGGTGTCGCGGGGATTCTCTCGCGGTCAGTTCTAAGCACGGGTATGGTAGCATTGGTGCTAGGGTGTCATTAGATTTCAACTGGGTGTCGCGAAGGAGTTTCAGCCGAAATCCAAATCATCCTTGGGTGTCGTGAATTTTCTCTTGGGATGACGTAAAACTTACTACGGTTGGCTTCCCGAAACTCTCTTCTGTTCCCCATCCCTCGAAACTCAACAGGGGGGGGGGGGCGCACCGATTCGATTCCTGTGAACCGCCCACTGAGATGGTGGCACGTGGCAATCGAAACACCCGCCAGGAGTACCTTAAATATGGATGGGGGAATGCCATCGTTAATCACCTTTTCAACTGATCTTCCAAACTTTTTTGATACTGAGATGGCTTCCAGAGGTAAGGGGCGATCTACTGGCAACCATGGCAGCCGCCGCGCAACGGTCACCATCGATGCTGAGGTCTATGCGGAGTCGCTCGCAATCAGCGAGCGACTCAACAAGGCGGCCGAGCAATACCTGGCCATTTCAATGAGAGAGATCGAGGTCCTGCGTTGGGCCAACAGCCAGCTGGAGGGGCAAGTAGCGTCCCTCCAGCGCCAGATCGCCGATGCAGCGACCGAAGGAGATGACAAGCCCCAGTGAGGGCTTCATGTACTTTTTTCTTTTCTTTTTTATGAATAAAAATAAATTTTAGTAACTTGGGTGTCGCGGGCCTTCTAGTCGTGGTTAGTTCTAAGCACGAGTGTCGTCGCCTTAAAGCTAGGGTGTCGTGAGCTTTCAACAGGGGTGTCTCTAAGGAGTTTCGGCCGAAATCCAATTCTCCCTGGGGTGTCGCGGGGATTCTCCGCGCGGTCAGTTCTAAGCACGGGTGTCGTAGCATTGGTGCTAGGGTGTCATTAGATTTCAACTGGGGTGTCGCGAAGGAGTTTAGGCTGAATTCGACAAGGGGTGTCGCGGGTATTCTCACCGTGATCAGTTCTAAGCACGGGTGTCGTCGCCTTAAAGCTAGGGTGTCGTGAGCTTTCAATAGGGTGGTCTCATAGGAGTTTCGGCCGAAATCCAATTCTCCTGGGGTGTCACGGGGATTGTTCGCGCGGTCAGTTCTAAGCACAGGTGTCGTTGCCTTAAAGCTAGGGTGTCGTGAG
>UESW01004351.1:462414-532996 GCA_900491605.1 Calamus simplicifolius | reverse complement strand
TTTTTTGTTGACAAAATTTTGAACAGGGATGTCATCTTCACAAAGGAGCGAGGGCATTAATCACTTCTTCGATGGGTTTATAAATTCGAAGACAACACTAACGGAGTTCATAAGTAAGTACGAAGATGCCTTGGAAAAAAGATACGAGGCCGAAAATGAGGAAGATAATAGGACGTTGCAAACGATTGCTTTCCTAAAGACATCATCACCTTTTGAGAGACAAGCTGCAGGAAGGTATACAAGGCGCATTTTCAAAAAATTTCAGAATGAGATCCTTGAAATGGCTGCATCAAATACAAAATTGATCAAGGAAGCTGGCAACAGTTGTTTATATTCCGTAAAGTCGTATGAAAGGATTGAAGTCGATGGAATTGGCAAGGAGATGATCAAAGATTATATCGTGTCATACGATAGAAATATTGAGGATGTCCAATGCCAGTGCCGATCCTTTCAGTTCAAGGGGTACCTGTGTAGGCATGCCCTGTTGGTTCTTCATCAAAGTGACGTATTTCGTTTACCAGATAAATACTTCTTGAAGAGATGGTGCAAGGACATGAAATACCAATTCGACGAATTCGACTGCAATACTGAGGGTTATGATAAAAGCACACGAAACTCACGGTACGCAGTGACAATTTTTTAATTGAAATGTCTTAATATTTGTTATCGTTAATATTATGTTAATGATTGTAGATATAGTTTGCTGAGTCATCGGATGACGAAGCTCGCAGAGATAGCCTCCATGTCTGAAGATGCATTTAATGTAGTGATGGATGGTCTAACACCTATATTCAAAATTGCCGTGGATGCCAACTGCGCAGCTAAACCACGTACAGAGCTTGTAATTCAAGATCCTGAACAAATTAGGACGAAAGGTCGCCCGAGAGAGAACAGATTAAAGAGTGGAGTCGAGAAGAAGTCAAAAAGATCAAGGAAAATCAGGTCAAGGAAAGAGCTGCTTCAAGCATCAGGCAGACTTGTTTGCAGTCTATTAATACTGAAGAGGACCTGGAGAGAATTGTTCCGCCTTCCGAAACTTTGATGGACGAATTTGATGCTTATGTATTGAGTCAACTTACACAGAGCATATATAAAACACGGGTGTCGTAACTTTTGAATTAGGGTGGCTTGGTCGCAAATGAAGTGCTTTCAAAATAGGGTGTCTATTTCAGTAAAATGAAGTGCTTTTAGTACGACGACACCCCAGCTCTTGGCTAACGACACCCTAGCTCTTGCGCGGCGACACCCGAAAGGCGGAAACCTACGAGACATCCCAGTACTCGCGAACCGACACCGAAGATTTTAGCGCGACGACACCCCAGCTCTTGGCAAACGACACCCTAGCTCTTGCGCGGCGACACCCGAAAGGGAAACCTACGACATCCCAGTACTCGCGAACCGACACCGAAGATTTTAGCGCGACGACACCCCAGCTCTTGGCTAACGACACCCTAGCTCTTGCGCGGCGACACCCGAAAGGCGGAAACCTACGACATCCCAGTACTCGCGAACCGACACCGAAGATTTTAGCGCGACGACACCCCAGCTCTTGGCTAACGACACCCTAGCTCTTGCGCGGACACCCGAAAGGCGGAAACCTACGAGACATCCCAGTACTCGCGAACGACACCGAAGATTTTAGCGCGACGACACCCCAGCTCTTGGCAAACGACACCCTAGCTCTTGCGCGGCGACACCCGAAAGGGAAACCTACGAGACATCCCAGTACTCGCGAACCGACACCGAAGATTTTAGCGCGACGACACCCCAGCTCTTGGCAACGACACCCTAGCTCTTGCGCGGCGACACCCGAAAGGCGGAAACCTACGAGACATCCCAGTACTCGCGAACCGACACCGAAGATTTTAGCGCGACGACACCCCAGCTCTTGGCAAACGACACCCTAGCTCTTGCGCGGCGACACCCGAAAGGCGGAAACCTACGAGACATCCCAGTACTCGCGAACCGACACCGAAGATTTTAGCACGACGACACCCCAGCTCTGACACCCTAGCTCTTGGCAAACGACACCCTAGCTCTTGCGCGGCTACACCCGAAAGGCGGAAACATACGAAGGCAAACATATGAATACATCGAGGACACTCCTGCTCGCAATATAAAATTTGTGCATTTGCATTAAATATTAATCAGTGTTAATATGAATAAATTACATTCAATTTTCATTCAAAGAAGAATAAAAAAATTAAGAACATTTTTCGACAATGTCGCTAATCTTTTTGTTCAGGCCCTCTCTCAATATCGTCGCAGCTAAGTGTCGCCGGTAATCTCTGACTTCCTCATCCATGAAATCCATCTTCATATCAGGATTGTCCCGTCGAGCAAGACATTCCATGTATCTCAGACAGTAGGCCGCAATCCAGCGATCCGGTCGGTTGGCTTGGGCAATCCGAAATATCTTCCATCGGCCAATCCATCGCTTCCTTCTTATCGCAGTAGATATGGAATATGTGGCCTAGAATTGTATGCCATTTCCTTGCATTGGCCTTGTACTTCGGGTTGCGTTTCAATGAATTCAGGTGCATGAACACCTTTCTTTCCATGTCGACAGCAACCAAATGCCAGTGCGAGTTATCAGAGTTTATAATGGTGAAAAGAAACCGAATTGGGCCTTATCTTCATCCGATACATTGTCAAATATCGCAGCCCCAGATGTTCCAGCAAGTTCATGAGCAGGTGATGAGGAAGTCAGACATAGAGCAGATACGAAAACTGATGCAATTATGCACTTATGGTATCGGTCAGGATGCTCTGCCCAGTTGCGCATCAGAAACTCCTGGCCGCAATCAATTATCTGCCAATGGAATGTAAAACGATTAATATAATTCTAAAATCAACAACTAGAACATGTTCCTTGATATACTTACATCATCTATTATCATTTCATTGTTAATGAGATCTTGAAGATTTTTTCTTGTTGCAACGCCAGAAAACATATTTGTGTAGACGATCTCGTCGGTTTGTCGCTCGCTCAAAAAATTTTGAATAATTATTTGGTCATCTTCGACCGTTGTGTTGGGCTTTGACGTGCCCACTATCTTCACCGACTTTTTAGGTCGGGTTGTCTCATAACATTCGCCGACGACCGTGGATGCCTTACGCTTCCTCGGCTCTTTTTTAATCCTCCTAACAAGCGAAGGCACTCCAATTATTTCTAAGTCCATATTGTCATCCTTTGGCGCAGGGGTGCCAAGTTTATTATCGGATATGGACTCTTCTTTATTTTCATTCCCCTGCTCTATTTTATCAGCCAATGAATCCCCCTCCAATCTCTTCTCCTCTGCTTTTGCATTCCCTGTCTCAATTGGAAACTCGGATGAATGGTCCTCCTCCATCTTCTTCTCCTCACTATTTACGTTACCAGGCTCGCGGAGGACCAACTCCAGGGAATGCACCTTCTCTGTTTTCTCATCTCCCTTGTCCTCCTCATTTATTGCATTACTTTCCTTTCTGACCAGAGAATTGAGGAGGCTCTCAGCAATGGACAGCCTGTGCCTGACATCGTCGAGTTGATCCTTAACGCACTCCAATTCATTCCTCAACTCGGCACATCCTGCGCAGCTATTCGTTGGTTGAGGGGCGCAGGTATCTGTTGGTTGAGGGGGGGATGCAACATTCTGCTGAGGGAGAAGCCAGCGCTCTTCTGGCAATGGTACAGTAGCTCCCTCCATCTGCAACGCAAGATGATAACAAATTAATATTAAGTGAACATATTGACGCATTAAGTTAAAAAAAATGGTCAGAGCAATGGAGCAATGAACTAGATTACCAAGTCGTGAGGCTGCAAGTCGGCAACCCGAACCGATTGGATCTTCATTTGGTGGTCATACCACTTCAACAGCCGGGGCCGTTTATCAGGGTATGCTGGCTCTCGCATTGATGTATGCTCGAGGAACCACGCCTGAACATGATATTTTTTTGGATATTAAATAAAGTAATATTACAAAAAAAATTTACTCTCAACACTAATTATGTGTCTCAATAGTCCTTACCACCAGTGCTGCCGAGCATCCGAACAAGGTAGGCTGCCTCCTAACTTTTTTTGCATTCTTTGAGTGCACCGGCTCCTCAGAACGCAAGCAAGCAGCTATTTCTGGGAGAGCCAGAACAATCAACTCCTTCAGTGCCGAAGCCCAATCGATGCTACCCAGTTGACTTAAGTCATCCAAGTGCTGGATGAGATACCATGGACATCTCTGATTAGACTTTGGAGCCAAAAACATGGCCAACATGTATGCGATCCAAAGTCGGACGGTGTCCTCGATATCCTCCTGTACTTTAGATGATCGGAGTTAAAATATCAACTTCTCCAAACCTTCTTGGCGAAGATCTAAACCCTGGCCAAACCGTCTGAACAACCTTCCGTTGAACATTTGGCTGGACGTGTCGATCTTCTTCCCATGAGCTGGAAGTCCCAGAATGAGTGCGACTTCATCGGCACTGAATAGAACTGGCTTTCCGCAAAACATGAACTCATCGCCTCCATTGTGACATCTTATGATGTCTGCTAGCAGTCGCCCGTCGACTATGAACGTCTGCATGTCGACGAAGGCACCAAATGGGGTCCTTCGAATCAGTTTTGTATGCCGTCTAGAGAACCCCATCCTCCAAACCTTCTGAACGTATACTGCCGGCCTGCAGCTATTCTTAAATAGCTGGGAAGCCTTCACTGGGGGGACTAGAACAATTTTATTGTCAACTGAAACAGGGGGTAAGACAGAAGACATACTTGTCATGAAATTTTAAGAGAGAATGTCATAATATTTAATATAGTGATAAACATACCTGAAGGAGCCGCATCCTCATTCGAACGAAGAACCATGTCCTTGCATTATTCCGCCATTTTCTCCGTCTGCTTCTTCTTTGTCGCGGTCTTCGTGCACAAACGAAAGCACTCATCTCCATGAATGAAGTATACGGAAGAATGAACTATGGTACAAGTTTAGGAGGGAAAAGGAGACAAGTGGCTTCTCGAGCAAGAGACGAAGGATGGCTTCTTGAGCAAAAGGATGGCTTCTCGAGCAACAGACGATTGAGTGCTTTTTCTAGGGTTTATGCCGACCTAAGAGAAATATGAAAGGACACCCGGATCGCCACGATCACATCACAGAGACCCGCGAACCCATAGGAACTGCCCACGTTTAGCAACTTTTCTCAGAAATATGGCATGGCTGAGTTACTAGGGTGTAGTTGAATTAGTACTAGGGTGACATCAAATTCCCGCCTTGTTCAAGCATGGGTGTCGTCGCCTTAAAGCTAGGGTGTCATCCGATTTCAACTGGGGTGTCGCGAAGGATTTACGGCCGAATTCAATTAGGGTGTCGTCGGGTACTCTCTATGTGGTCATTTGTAAGCACGGGTATCGTTGCCCTAAAGCTAGGGTATCGTGGGATTTCAACTGGGGTGTCGCGAAGGATTTATGGCCGAATTCGAACTAGGGTGTCGCTGGGATTATCTCCGTGGTCAGTTTAAAGCACGGGTGTCGTCTCCTTAGAGCTAGGGTGTCGTGAGATTTCAACTGGGGTGTCGCGATTGATTTTCGACCGAATTAGAACTAGGGTGTCGTGGGAATTCTCTCCGTGGTCAGTTCTAAAGATGGGTGTCGTTGCCTTAAAGCTAGGGTGTCGTGATATTTCGACTGGGGTATCGTGAAGGATTTACGGCCGAATTTGACTAGGGTGTCACCGGGGACTCTCTATGTGGTCATTTGTAAGCACGGGTGTCATCGCCCTAAAGCTAGGGTGTCGTGGGATTTCAACTGGGGTGTCGCGAAGGATTTACGGCCGAATTCGAACTAGGATGTCGCTGGGATTCTCTCCATGGTCAGTTTTAAGCACGGGTGTCGTCTCCTTAGATCTAGGGTGTCGTGAGATTTCAACTGGGGTGTCGCGATTGATTTTCGGCCGATTAGAACTACTGTGTCGTAGGGATTCTCTCCGTGGTCAGTTCTAACGATGGGTGTCATCGCCTTAAAGCTAGGGTGTCGTGAACTTTCCACTGGGGTGTCGCGAAGGATTTACGGCCGAATTCGATTAGGGTGTCGCCGAGGACTCTCTATGTGGTCATTTGTAAACATGGGTGTCATCGCCCTAAAGCTAGGGTGTCGTGGGATTTCAACTGGGATGTCGCGAAGGATTTACGGCCGAATTCGATCTAGGATGTCACTAGGATTCTCTCGTGGTCAGTTTTAAGCATGGGTGTCATCTCCTTAGAGCTAGGGTGTCGTGAGATTTCAACTGGGGTGTCGCGATTGATTTTCGGCCGAATTAGAACTAGGGTGTCGCGGGGATTCTCTCCGTGGTCAGTTCTAAAGACGGGTGTCGTTGCCTTAAAGCTAGGGTGTCGTGATATTTTGACTGGGGTGTCGCGAAGGATTTACGGCCGAATTCGACTAGGGTGTCGCCGGGGACTCTCTATGTGGTCATTTGTAAGCACGCGGGTGTCGTCGCCCTAAAGCTAGGGTGTCGTGGGATTTCAACTAGGGTGTCGCGAAGGATTTATGGCCGAATTCGAACTAGGATGTTGCTGGGATTCTCTCCGTGGTCAATTTTAAGCACGGGTGTCGTCTCCTTAGAGCTAGGGTATCGTGAGATTTCAACTGGGGTGTCGCGATTGATTTTCGGCCGAATTTGAACTCGCGTGTCGCGGGGATTCTCTGCGTTGTCAGTTCTAACGACGGGTGTCGTCGCCTTAAAGCAGGGTGTCGTGAACTTTCCACTGGGTGTCGCGAAGGATTTACGGCCGAATTTGAAGTAGGGTGTCGCGGAGATTCCTTACCATCCGGACTCTCAGAGCGAGTGAGGGGAAGAAAGAGTTCTTCTTGCAGAGATGAAATCCAACATAAATTGGTGCTAGGATGGAGGGAAAGGACAGCATCCGGACTCTCAGAGCGAGGGGAGGGAAGAAAGAGAGTTCTTCTTGCACAGATGAAATTCAGTTGAGAACGAACCTACGCCCTCGCTCTGAAAGTCCGGTCGACAGGAAATATTTCAGCTTCGAGGTTGAAAAACCTGGCTACTAGAGTCTACTGGAGTCTTCAAATATAAAAGTTTATCCAATGAGTTTTTCCTTGCCAAAACCTCACGTAGACGTTCGCTTCTCTCTCTGAATTCGGCCAGGTCTGCCTTCGTTATCTCTTCGTCAATTGCTTTTAAAAGGCTCCTTTTTTCCTCCATCTGCTTTCTCTCTGTTTTCCTGTCATTAAAGCCTTTTAAAAGCAATTGATGAAGAGATAACGAAGGCAGCTGAGGCCCATCTTACAGATCTGGCCAAATTCAGAGAGAGAAGCGAACGTCTACGTGAGGTTTTGGCAAGGAAAAACTCATTGGATAAACTTTTATATTTCAAGACTCCAGTAGACTCCAGTAGCCAGGTTTTTTAGCCTCGAAGCTAAAATATTTCCTGTCGACCAGACTTTCAAAGCGAGGGCGTAGGTTCGTGCTCAACTGATTCCTTAGCATCCGGACTCTCAGAGCGAGGGAGGGAAAGAAAGAGTTCATCTTGCAAATATGAAATCCAACATAAATTGGCGCTAGGATGGAGGGAAAGGGCCGCATTAAAAGAGTATGACATTCGTGCTTACAAAATAGTTATGACTCCCAGAATGTCATAACTATTTTGTTCTAAGGAAGTTACCCGCGCATTAAACGGTTTGGTCACGCATTAACTAACTCTAACCAGAAAAAACTGTTGGTGCAATAAAGGAGCTTTAGAAAGAAGTTGGAGGAAAGACTTTTTACTTTGTGCCCTCCAGAAGTTTTTGTACACAGACTCCAGTAGCCAGGTTTTCCAGCCTCAAAGCTGAAATATTTTCTTTCGACCGGGGAAGAAAGAGAGTTCTTCTTGCACAGATGAAATACAACGTAAAATGGCGCTAGGATGGAGGGAAAGGGCATTTTCGTCCGCACGCTAATTTAAAAAAAAAGCGAACTGCTTTAAATAGCCGTCACGTTCAGAACGTAACATCAAAGTAGAGCCATACAGCCCGACAGGTCATCCACGTAGGAGCCACGTGGACCAATCAGAAGAGGCGGTACAGCCCATGTAAGCCTTGCTGCACCGGGACGGTGTACAAAGTTTTTTCCCTAAAATAATGTCCCTGGCCTCGGCGGCCCACTGATTTGTGAAATAGAAATAGGAATAACTAAAAAATTAAAAAAAAGATGAGAGAGACGAGGGGAAAAGGTGGCGCATGGCATACGCAAGTGTTCTATGCAACTATATGCTAGTGTTATCCGTCTCGTGCACGTTACTTGGATTGAAACCCGCTTCCAACGAGGGAAATAAATAAATAAATAGATAGATAGAGGAACGGATAAGCCAATCTGCTTTCCTTCCAAATGTTAGAAGGTATTTTTTGATTCATAATGTGGATATCTATGTGCATTTTGAAACTTGTTTCTCTAATAACTTTGTCCAAAAATTACATAGATGGTTGGGTCAGGGTTAGTATATTAACTTCGTAGACTAATTTATGAGACTTTCTGATAGTCTAATTGCGTTGTAAAAGCGGGTTTACGGTGATATTGATTTTGTCCATATTTCAAATCAGTATTTTTATGGAGTTCTTTCTCCTCTTAATTTTTTTACTTGGATTTTAGCTACTATATACATTAGCATATTTGTCAGATCCGGCGCGAATATCGACCCAGCCCATAGCTTGGATCACCGGGTCACTGGTTTAATCATCGGATCACTGGTTTAACCATTGATCAATTATTTTAATATAAAAATATATTTATTTTAATAAAAATTAATTTTTAATAAAAAAATTAGGATTAATATGATAATAAAACCCATGATTCTATTCGGTTCGAGCTGGGTTGATCGGTTCACGAGTGAACCGAATGAGTTGATTTGATTATTCTGGGTCATTTACATATCCGATTTTATGTTAGAACTGGACCGGCTTGACGTTCGAGTCGCAATTCAATCGGTCCAACCGATCGATTCAATCTGGTTCTGACAACTATGTATACTAGAACTAATGAAGTGATTTCGTAGTAAATTTGGCCAGAACTCTTCTGTTTTTATAGTAAATTAATCTCTGTAAGTTGTGAGAACTTTTAATTGTATTTTGGCTGGAGAGGAGAAAAGTGGGGGCAACACTTTCATGAAAATTTGGAGAGTAAAGAGTTTCGAAACTTTATTTAGTAGTGTGGTCTGATTGATTTAGATTTTAGTGAATCGAAATTTACTTGGTGTAATAATAAATTTGGAGAGCTAGAATTTGGGAGAGTTTAGATAGATCTTTGGGCAATGGTAAGTGAATCAATATTTTTTCAAAATACTTTTATGCAGCATCTTTCTCGTATTGTTTCTGGTTATTAACCTTTATTGATTACTTTGGAAGGTAGTACTATTGGTCCTTTCCTTTTTAAATTTGAAAATTTGTGGTGTCATTTTGATGAATCTTGAAGAATTATATCTATGATGCTTGGCACTTTGTTCGAGTTGAGTTTATTTCCTCTCATTAAAATTACTGAACAACCGCAACACACGTATTTGGCTCTTAAGGCTTAGAATAAGGATAAAGTGGGTAACATCTTTATGAAGCTCGCTTTATTAGAAAGAGAAATTAAAGAATTTCAATAGAAAAGGATTTGTGTGGTGCTTTAAATGTTGAAATATGGTAGTGTGAAGACAAAAGATTCGAAAATATCATAAAATGCTGGAGTTAATGTATAAAGTTTTTTAGAAATAGAAATCTAAAGTTAAGTGGCTCAACTCTAGGGATATAAATACAATTTTTTCATAAGAGTATTGTTCTTAGGAGAAGGAGAACAAAATTTTGGGACTATTGGATTAGAATGGTAATATAGTTGAGTCTGATGTCGAAATTCAATATGTTTTCAAGGATTTCTTTCTAAGTTGGTGGGCTTCCTTATCTCCTTGTGATTCTCTTGATCTTTCACCAACATTAATCCTCTTTCAAATGAGGACAGTAGGATCCTATAGTCTGATGTTACTAATGGTGAGTTTAGATAATTAGCTTTTAAGTCAATGGTGTTTGATAAGACTTCTGGTTTAGATGGCTTTTTTTTTTTAATAATTTAAGTACTATTGAAATATTATTGACAGTGATGTATGCCAGACAGTTGAGTATTTCTTTTATTTAGGCCATATGCATGGAGTATGAAAGTCCACTTTTGTTATTTTAGTGCCAAAATATCAAAATCCTACGACTCCAACTCACTATAAGCTCATTAGTTTGTATAATACTACCTATAGGTTAGTGGCTAAAATATTTCACTTAAAATATGAAAGTCTATTCCTAAGTAAATCTTTGAGAAGCAAGGGGCTTTTCTTTCTGGCAGGAGCATTTGGCTTCTTCGAAACAACCTCTTACCACTATAAAGTTAGATATGGAACGAGCTTACAATCAACTTATTTGGCAGTATTTGATTACTAAGTTAAATAAGGCTAATTGCTTATTAAAATCCTAATTAACTAGTAATTGTTTTCTTTAAATAATAATTAATGTATATTTTGATGTGATTAAGCTTAGGTAGATGTGGTAATTAATGCAAGTTAGCAAGGGAGTTTTTCTAAATATAATTACAACTCAACTCAACTCAACTCAACTCATCTAAGCCTTTTCCAACTACATGGGGTCGGCTACAAAACCTGCTTTTTTCATTCTGCTCTATTCAAGATCAAATCAACATTTAAATTACAAATAGTTATATATTTTTTAATTATTTCTATCCATATTAGTTTAAGTCTATATTTACCTCTATCCTTACTATGAATTGTTAAAAGATCACTCTTCCTAACTGAAGCATCTAAAGGTCTACATTGTATATGTCCAAACCATCGTAATCAATTTTCTCTCATTTTATCTTTAATTAGGGCAACTCCTATCATTTCTCTTATATGTTTATTTCTAATTTATCTTTTAAAGTTTTACTACATATCTATCTTAACATACATATTTATGTGACACTTAATTTATTCACATATTATTTCAATATTGTCCAACACTCTGTTCCATATAATATAGTTGGCCTAATAGAGGTTTTATAGAATTTTCTTTCAATTTTAATGGAATGCGTGGATCATACAATACTCCAAAGCACTCCTCCACATACTCTATCTTACTTTAAATCTATGATTCACATCTTCACCTATTTTATTTTCTTGCAAGATAATTGATCTCAAATACTTAAACTTTTTGCTCCTTGATATCTTTGGCTTACAATCTTCACTATTTCTTCATTTGTATTTCACTCTCACTAAAATTATATATATTTAATGTATTCAGTTTTAGTTCTACTACTCTTAAAACCTTTATATTCTAAAGCCTCTCTCCAAATCTCTAGCTTAGCATTTACTTCAGATTTAATTTCATCAATCAACACTATATCATCTGCAAATAATATATACTATGAGATATCATTTTGAATATGTTTGATTAATTCATCCATAACTAATACAAAAAGATACGGACTTAAGGCAGATCCTTGAGGTAAACCTACAGTAATTGAAAACTTACAGATTTTTTTTTTTATACCTCTCCATCAATCTTCTTAATAAATAAATAGCCTCCATGATCGATTTTTCAGCATAAATCCAAATTAATTATTTAACATAAAAGTTTCAGGTCTTATTTGATTTTCTATTATTCTCTTCCATAATTTCATTGTATGACTCATCAGCTTAATCCCTTATAATTTGCAGTTTTAATATCTTATTTATTTTATATATGAGTATTAATATACTTTTTCTTCAATTATCCGGTATTCTTTTTTGCTATAATCCTGTTAAATAAATTATTAATCATAGGACTCAATTTCTCCTAAGCCTTTACAAATGTCAATAGGAAAGTATCTGATCATAATGCCTTTGCATATAATTAAATTAAAAAATTAGTAATATTAATTAATAAATAAATATTGGTTAAAATTAGTTAAATAAATTTAATCTTTATGATAGAGAGGTAAACTGGTATCTTCAAAATATGAGCCAAAGAAAAAAATTATAAATTTTTATTATAAATTTTAGTGAATTAATTAATTATGATTAATTATAGATAATTAGTAACTACTTGATTTTAATTGTGGAGATTATTTTGGATGAACGATATAAGATAGTACTTTACCACGTATTCTTTAGATGCAACAACATCTTAGTATTTTCTGTCTCGTGGAAGTACCTTTCATTGAAAAAAAAAAAAAAATCACCTTTCACTCAAAAAGAAAAGAAATTCATTAGGCTCATCACGTTAAAGCAAGTCCAATGCATTAATTTTCCAGCACAAAAATAGAAACAACACAAACCAAAAAACAAAGAGACACTCGAAAAAATGCAGCACAAAAGTAGAAACAGCACGGACGAAAAACACAAAGAGGCACTCGAAATAACGCAGCATGAAATAAAAAAAAATAAATAAAGAGGCAATCCGAATAACACAGTGGATCACTCGTTGCCCATCTCTCACATCCTTCCATCCCTTTTGGTCTTCGAGGACCGCAGCTCGTCCACAAGGCAGCAGAGATCCAAGTAGGCCGAACCGCCCTCAGCAACCGCTGCCTTCGCCATGGCCGCGTACTCCCTGGCCCGCCGTCTCGCTCTCTCCCCCTCGCCGCCGGGCTCTGTAAATTCGGACACCGCCCTCCCGATCACCTCCCCGGGCACCACCACCCGCTCCTCCGCCATCGTGCTCCGAAAACCATTCCATACCTTCTTTCCTGCTCCAATGACCTCCACCACCAGCCGCTCGTTGATGAATTGCTCGAAGACCAGTGGCCACGTCAGCATCGGCACACCGGCGGCCAGCGCCTCGAGCACGGAGTTCCACCCGCAGTGGGTCAAGAACGCCCCAACCGCCTTGTGCTCCAATATCGCCACCTGCGGGGCCCATCCTCTCACCAACAGTCCCCTCTCTCCCACCCTTTCCTCCCATGCCTCCGGCATCCACTCGGTGGTTCCCCTTACCGCCCAGAGGAACGGTTTTCCCGACGCTTCCAGCCCCATCGCCATCTCCCGGAGCTGCTCGCCGTGAAGTGGCTCCAGCTTCCAAAGCAAACGAACACCACGGAACCCTCTTCTTTGGCGTCGAGCCACTTCAGGCACCGGTTCCCATCCTCCGCCACCGTCTCCCCGCCACCCCGCTCCGCGGCACCCTCCCCGTAGGACAGAGCGACAGGGCCCACGAACCAGGCCCGCTTGCAGTCCACCTTCCGGAAGAGGTCGCAGCACTCGGGCTCAAGCTCGTGGAAGGTGTTCGCCACCACGCCATAGCTCTCCCGCTGCGACTCTTTCAGCTGGTCCACCTTCTCTGTGAGGTCGTTCCGCGAGCGGAGGAACTCCGGCAGCTCCGACTTCGGGATGTTGATCGGTGGGCCTGGGAAGTCCGGGACCATGATCGTTTCGCTTCTGTTCTCGAGTTCTTGAATTTTGAATCGGATTTTGTGGAAGTTGCTCATGACTAGGAGGGGGAAGGCCCCGACGGCGTGAAAGGTGATGCGGGGAATGCCGAGGTCGGCGGCGATGGGCGTGGTCCACCAGAAGTGGATGTCGGCAACGACCGCGTCAGGGAGGTGAAGACGAAGCAGGCGGTCGTGGGCGTCTTGGGCAAGGTCGGCGGCCTTGTCGATGCGCCAAGATTCGGAGGAGGGAGCGGTGGCGAGGTTTTCGACGCCAGGAGGGAGGCCAACGGAAGGGAAGGGATAAAGGAGGAGGTGGACGGGATGACCGGCGGCGGCGGAGCGGTCGAGGGTTGGGCGGATAAGAGAGGCGTTGGCGGGAGTGACCACCATCGTGGGCTCAACGTCGGGGTGGCTGGCGAAGAGGCGAGCGAGGTCAGTCATGGGGATCAAGTGACCCGAGGCAAAGAAGGGGATGAAGAAAACCCGAAGCTTGGGTGCTTCCTCTGCGCCATTGGAAGCCATGGAGAAATGATGGAGCGCTTGCGGTGGGAGAGACCTGCCGACGAGTCGTGGCAAAGAGAAAGCGGCATCAACGATTATATCGACGTCCAGGGAGGAACCGGCCATTAATTTTTGACACGGTTGCTGACGGTCCTGCGGGAAGAGAAACACGTGCGTTCAGCCACAGCACGAGAACGAACGAGGACTCGATGATTAAACGATGATGAAAATTATCTGTATAAAGTATATCTTATCTTGATTTATTTCTTTAATCCTTGCTGGAGGATGGTAGAAAAAATAATCCAGTGGCTGTAGTGCTTAGTCTTCATGTTAGATGATAATAATTAAAAAAATTTATTTCCAATTCCACTATTTATATTTACCTTATCATCTTCGTTCTAAAGAAAAATGCTTGTTCCTACCTGATGACGGGTAAAATTATCATTGCATTAATGCCCGCATACGTCGATAATTGGGTCAAGTCCAATCCTAACGTCCTGTCGGCCAGCTGTCACATCCACCAAGCAGCGAAGCCCAATCGCCCTCAGCGGCGTCGGATCGCCCCGACGACCCGAGCTATCTTCATACCACAACTGTCCGAGCTATCTTCGCATCTCGGTAGCCCGAGATATCTTCATGCTCCGGCCGCCCGAGCTATCTTCATACCTCAGTAGCCCAAACTATCTTCATACCTCGGTAGTCCGAATCATATTCATACCTCGGTAGCCCGAGTTATCCTATACCTCGGAAAACTAAATTGTTCCTTGCCTTGGCCGGGCTGAGGCACTCAAATACCTCCATGAAATCCGGCGCGGGAGAGTTTAAATTCACGATAACTAAATAAGATTCCAAAACGGAGAATCATGTCCCAAAGTGGCCTAAGGGCCATAGGGGTAGCCTAGAACCTGCACGATCACTGAATCTCAAGGCATCAACCAGCTCTCCTAGCCGTCGATCCTCTAACTGACAAGATACGGATCTTATTGGCCTTGTAACGAACTTGATTCGAATCCGTTTCGAATCTCAACAGCCTTCAGACCCCCCCGCAACGCACCCAAGGAACCAGGTAATCGCCTATAAATACCACGGCCCTCAAATCTCTTAGGTACGCATCCATTCGCTGACTCTCATACTGAAAAACTCCATTGAAGCTGCCACAGAGCTCGGAGCTCCCGGAAGAAAAAACCATCTGAGGGAACCCTTCTATGAGAGTCTTCTCCTCACATCTGCTTACTGTGTATCTCCACTGACTTGGGCGTCGGAGGATCCCCCGCGGAGGACAACCCAAGAAAATCCTCTGCGCATGGACTGTCTTGTAGGTTCCACTCCGGGCGTCAAGATCGGCGTTTGGACCCGAAGCCAGAGCTCACCCGAGTCAGAGAACGGATTTCCACGGCAACAGATTGGCGCTAGAGGAAGGGCCTCAAGTCTCACAAACTTGTAACCCATGAGACAAGACTCAAAAATCAGAAGAAGCATCCTCTAATGGTCAATCAAAGAAGAGCCACGTCCGAGGCTCAGGATCAGACCGCCTCTCAAAGGCCTGATCCAATCAGCGATGTGGCACCTTCGCCACCACCACCAGCTGAAACTCCTTCGCCGCCGGCAACGGTGGTGACGCTGGACCAGTTCGCCACTCTGGTCCAGTAGGTTCAAGCATTGACCCAGTTGGTCCAGGGGCTCCAGGTGATTCCTGGCCCTGTCGTCCCTGCTCCTCAGCTTCATGAAGAGGTCGCTACCCCTGATCCGCCAGCGATCTCTTCTTCCAATCCGCCGGAAGCAGCAGATTATCATCACCAGCCCGCGAAGGCAAAGCCAGCGCCACAGCGAGCTGGAGGGAGGAACCCGCTTAGATCTAGGCTGGTTCGTTCCCCCTCTCCGGTGTCTTCCCAGGACTCGACACCGTTGTCGTCTTCCCATCGCCCGATCCCTCCTACCACTCTGGATGAAGGGATCAGGCAGCAGATGCAGGAGATGCGTCGAGAATGGCGTTAGGAGTTAAACGCGCTAGACAAGCCCCCCCTTCCTAGCCGAAAGCGGAGCAGGGTATCCCCTTCTCCGAGAGGATCATGAGGGAAGTGATTTCCCCTCATATCAAGCTCTCTACCATCGAGCCGTACCATGGATCCACCGATCCTGATGACCATCTGAGCAGCTTTAGATCCATCATGATATTCCACGGAGCGTCGGATGCGATCCTATGTCGAGCCTTCCACTCCACTCTAAGGGGATCTGCCCAAACCTGGTTCAATAGCTTGAATCCAGGTTTCGTTGATTCTTTCGATGAACTGAGTTGTTTGCTCATCAGCCAGTTCATCAGCAGCCATCGTCAGTGACGGAGATCCGATTCCCTCTATGAGGTCAAGCAGAAAGAGGAGGAATCCCTGAAAAATTATCTTGTCGTTTCAACATGGCCCTCCTGGAAGTCGACCAACTTAACCACGAGATAGCCATGTCTGCCTTGAAGGAAGGGGTATCAAAGGAAGGAGACTTCTATTTGGCTCTAGAAGTTAATTACCCGAAGAGCCTTTCAGACATGATGTCCCTCATGGATAAGTACGCCAGGGTTGAAGAATCAAGGAGATCAGCTCGGGTCGAGCAGCTGAAGAAGAAAGAGGCAAAGGGCTCGGACAAGCAATGATCCCACCGCCGTGCAAGCCCGCCTCGCCATCATAGAGCTCCTCCGCCGCTGCCTCAAGACCGAACCCGAAGTCCAGCCCGAAGGTTCGACCGCTATACTCCCCTCACCGCACCAAGGATGCAAATCCTGATGGAGATCGAGCGGCAAATTCCCCGACCTCCTCTTCTCCGAGGCAATGCAACTCGGAGGGATGCGACAAAGTACTATCGCTTTCATCGGGACTATGGGCACGATACCAAGGACTGTTGGCAGCTCAAGAACGAGATCGAGCAATTGATCCGGTGGGACAGACTGGACCAGCTCAGGGGACCCCCTGAGCCGAATAATGAAGGGGAGCGCCAGCCCGAGCCTCGCCAACTTCCTCCGCCAAATCCTACGGTTATCGGAAATGTCAATGTGATGGCGGCGGCCGGCTCCCTATCTTCTCGGCCGAATAAATTTTAAAGTTTACATTGAGCATTGGCATCAAAACCTTAATTTCAATGGTTTAAAGTTAAAATGACTATGATCCTTAATTTGATTGAATTTTTGAATGCACATACTCAAAGTTTTTGTTATCATCAAAAAGGGAGAGATTGTTGACCCAATTGATGATTTTGATGATTAACAAAACTATTTGAGTATAATTTTTGAAGGCTCTGATGATTTTGATTTAGTGTTTCAGCCTATAAGACTATTGAAAAATCAAAATCAGAAGTTTCAATGTGTTCTGGATCGAATCTAATGTCTAGGTAAGGATTGCAGACATTAGAGTCGACTCCGAGAATCACAGAGCCGACTCTGAAACTGGCACGGACTTTAGAGTCGACTCCGAGACTGTGAGAGTCGACTCTCACAGACGGAGCAGAAAGTTGATTTTTCTGGCCCCGACCTAGAGTCGACTCGGGTAAGTTAGAGTCGACTCCGGAAAAGCATCTTGTCGACCCCAGAAAAGCCAGAGACGACTCCAGAAATATCATTTTAAAACGCCTCGAGCTAGAGCCGACTCCAGAAAAGTTAGAGTCGACTCCAACCCACCTGGAACAAAAAATAAAGTTGCCAGATCAGCTCTAACGGTAATATTTCTATTTTTACTCATTTCTAACGGATATATTTTGATACAAGGTACACTCCAACGGATAGTTTTATTCCAAAAGTGGTGTAAAAGAAATCTATAAGAAGGGAAGTCTATTGTTCAAAAAAAAAAATGAAAAAATCTGAAAAAAAACAAAGAGAAAATCTGAGATAGACAAATCCCATTTCAAAAATCTGAGAGCTTGAATCTTGAAAGGAAAACCTTCTAGCTCAAATCCACTCCACTCCAAAAGGCTCAAGAGGAATCCAAAAGCGTTCAAATCAAAGTCTTGGCGGATTTCCCAACTTGGAGAAAGGAGATTCATTTCTTGCTTTTCAACTCTTCTCAACCGCTTCAACTGTGAAGAATCGGAGCTGAGGCTTGATTCAATCCAGCAAGGAGAAGAAGAAAAGAAGAAAAGGAGAAAAGCTCAAAAGTCAACCAATCTTCAAATCAGGCTTTTCTAAACCTTGTTATTAATTTGTATATTTGCTCATTGAGGAGTTTGTATTCACACACAATACTTATCTTGTTTCTATCTGGTTCAATCTGGGGGATTGAACTAGAGGAGGTAGTTTTACCTCGGTTTAAGCTTGTTTAAGCTTGGGTTAGTTGTGAGCCCGTGAAAAACAACGTGTAGGGTTTTATGCTGGTGAGCCCGTGTAAAACCAGCTGGGTTAGTTGTGCACCCGGTAAAACAACAAGTTTGAGTTGTGAGCTTGTAAAACAACTCGGCTGTAATCTAGGGTGATTATAGTGTGGACCCAAGTGAATCTTGGGAGTGGACGTAGGTGTTGGATACACCGAACCACTATAAAATCTTTTGTGTTTGCAGTGTCTCATTGTCTCTTTATCTATCTCTATCTTACTCACTGCACTTTATAATTATCTTGCATTTGCCCTCTTTAATCTCAACAAACTATTTTAAAAAGGAGCTAATTTTTTTAAAGAACCCAATTCACCCCCCCCTCTTGGGTTGCCATCTGGGCCAACAATTGGTATCAGAGCAAGTGCTCATTTAGAATTTGATCTCACGATCAAGGGCTAAAGATCCTTATGAAACACAAAGTGGTTCATGTTTTGCTGAAGGTCATTCTACGAATAGACCTCCTTTATTTAATGGAACCAACTATTCATATTGGAAAGCTAGAATGAGAATATTCATTCAAGCTTCTGACTATGAATTGTGGGGAGTAATAATAAACGGACCTAGTACACCCACACACCTTATTGATGGCACTATTGTTCCTAAGCCCGAAAGGGATTGAAATGATAATGATAGGAGAATGGCATAATTAAATGCTAAAGCCATTAACATTTTATATTGTTCTTTAGACTCTAATGAATTCAACCGAATCTCAACATGTAATTCCGCAAAAGAAATTTGGGATAGGTTGGAAATAACACATGAAGGAACAAACCAAGTTAAGGAATCAAAAATAAATATTTTGGTTCATAAATATGAATTATTTACCATGGAACAAACTGAAACCATCACATGCATGTTCACTAGATTCACTGATATTGTGAATGGTTTAAAGAGTCTTGGTAGAATTTATTCTAATGCTGACCTTGTGCGCAAAATTCTTAGGTCACTACCAAGATCGTGGGAAGCGAAAGTCACTGCAATCCAAGAAGCAAAGGACCTCAATGCATTACCTTTAGAGGAGCTTATAGGATCCCTAATGACCCACGAGCTGACAATGAAGCAGCATGTTGAGGAGGAAACAAAAAGAAAGAAACACTTGCCCTCAAAACTGTAGAAATGGAAGAGAGCAGCAGTGAAAGTAATGATGAAGATGATGATGAAACTGCTCTCTTGGCCAAAAAGTTCAGAAAGTTTATGAGAAAAAGGCCCTTCCATAAAAAGAAGTTTGGAGCAAGAATTGATGGAGAAAAGGAAAAGAAAAAGGACAAGGAGAAAGAAAAAGAAAAAGAGCCCTTAGTATGTTATGAGTGTAAAAAGCCAGGGCACTTTAGATATGATTGTCCTTTGCTAAAAAGGCCTACAAGAAAAAGAAGAAAGCATACATGGCAACATGGTCTGATGAATCTTCCTCGTCAGAAGAAGAAGAACAAAAGGAAGTTGCCAATATCTGCTTCATGGCCAACAACGACGACAACGAAGAGGTAAGCACCGAAACCCCCGATGATGAATTTACATTTGATGAAATGTTTGAAGCTTTTAATGAATTAATGATTGATTTCAAAGTTTTGAAAAAGAAACACAAATCTTTGAAAACTGAAAACTTAAATTTAATCAATGAGAAAAATGAATTAAATCTTGTAGTTAATGATTTGAAAGATAAAATGGAAACTCTTCTTAATGAAAAGAATGATTGTGTTCATAAGTTTGAATTGATTAAATTTGAAAATGAAAATCTAATTAAAGAAAAAGAATCAATCTCTAACGAAAATGATTTTCTTAAGAAAGATGTTAAAAAGTATAAAGACATTGTTGAGAAATTTACTCTAAGCTCTACTAAACTAAATATGATCTTAGATAGTCAAAAAGCAGTTTTTGACAAAGCAGGTTTAGGATATAACACAATTAGGAAACAAAAATCTTTAAAGAATATTTTTGTAAAAGCCAATCAAAGTAATATAACTTGTTTTAAATGCAATGAAAAAGGTCATAAATCATTTGAATGCAAAACATTAAATAACAACAAGTTAAATGTTAAAGCAAAGAAAATATGGGTTCCGAAAGGAACAATTTTTGTTGCTACTAACCATGAAGGACCCAAGAAAGCTTGGGTACCTAAACATAAAGTTTAAATTATGTTGCAGGAATGTCTTGTAGCCAAAAGATCAAAGAAAAAGTGGTACCTTGATAGTGGCTGCTCAAGACATATGACGGGTGACAAAGATGAATTCATCACCCTGGAAGAAAAGAAAGGTGGAGTTGTGACGTTTGGCGATAACGGTAAAGGTCAAATTATGGGCCTTGGTAAAGTTCGCATAACTCCATCTATATTAATTGATAATGTACTTTATGTTGATGGTTTAAAGCACAATTTAATTAGTATAAGCCAACTATGTGATAAGAACTTTAATGTTTCATTTAAATCTTCTATTTGCATAGTATCTGATTCCATTAATGATAGCATTGTTTTTACTGGTTATAGATATGGCAATGTGTACTTAGTTGACTTAGACAAATTATCTGAAAGTAGTCATTGCCTAATTGCTGACAATGCTAACATAAATGATATTGGATGGTTATGGCATCGTAGGTTAGGTCATGCAAGCACACACCTTATTTCAAAATTAATTAAAATGGATTTAGTTAAAGGTTTACCTAAGTTAGATTTTGAAAATAACAAAGTTTGTGATGCATGTCAATTTGGAAAACAAACTAGAAGTTCTTTCAAATCTAAAAATGTTGTTTCAACTTCTAGGGCTTTAGAGCTACTTCACATGGACCTTTTTGGACCTACTAGAACCACAAGTCTAGGAGGAAAGAAATATGGTCTAGTGATTGTAGATGATTACTCTAGGTACACTTGGGTGATGTTTTTAGCTCACAAAGATGAGACTTTCTCGATATTTCTGAAATTCTTCAAGAAAGTCACAAATGAGAAAAACACTACCATAGTGTCTCTAAGAAGTGATCATGGAACTGAATTTGAAAATCACTTATTTGAAAGTTTTTGTTCTGAAAATGGAATTAATCATAACTTTTCAGCCCCTAGGACCCCACAACAAAACGGTGTAGTTGAAAGAAAAAATAGAACTCTAGAAGACATGGCCCGTACCATGCTATGCGAAAGCAACCTACCAAAGTACTTTTGGGCGGAAGCAATTAACACAGCATGTTACATCTTAAACAGAGCTTTAATAAGACCAATATTAAAGAAAACACCTTATGAGTTATGGAATGAAAGAAAACCAAATATAAAATACTTTCATGCATTTGGATGTAAATGTTTCATTCATAATAATGGTAAAAACAACTTAGGAAAATTTGATGCTAAATCTGATGAAGGAATTTTTCTAGGTTATTCAACGACTAGTAAGGCATATAGAATCTTTAACAAGAAAACCTTAATAGTAGAAGAATCCATACATGTAGTTTTTGATGAATCTTTAGCAATTGGATCTGAAAAGATTGATGATGAGGAAGATACAAACATAATTGAAAAAGATCTTGAAAAACTTAATATTGAAGTATCTTCTGATCATGAACAAGAAGCTAAAGATGATGATTCGCATAAGGTCGATGATGTTAATATTGATCATAATGATATAGATCTTCCAAGAGACTGGAGATATGCTCATAGTCATCCCAAGGAATTGATTATAGGTGATCCATCTCAAGGAATAAGAACTAGATCATATATGAGAAATATTAGTAATCATCTTGCATTTGTTTCACAAATTGAACCTAAAACCATTGAAGAAGCTGAAAAAGATAATAACTGGATGCTAGCTATGCAAGAAGAATTAAATCAATTCACTAGAAATAATGTATGGACATTAGTGGAAAGACCTAAAAATCATTCTGTAATAGGATCAAAATGGGTTTTTCAAAATAAACTAGATGAAAATGGCATAGTAATTAGAAACAAAGCTAGATTAGTTGCAAAAGGATATAATCAAGAAGAAGGCATTGATTTTGATGAAACTTTTGCACCTGTAGCTAGATTAGAAGCTATTAGGCTATTGCTAGCATTTGCATGTCACATGAACATTAATTTATTTCAAATGGATGTTAAAAGTGCATTTTTAAATGGTTTTATAAATGAAGAAGTATATGTAGAACAACCACCTGGTTTTATAGATCACGAATTTACAAATCACGTTTTTAAATTACACAAAGCATTATATGGTTTGAAACAAGCACCTAGAGCTTGGTATGATAGACTAAGTAAATTTTTAATTGAAAATGATTTCACAAGAGGAAATGTTGATAAAACACTATTTTTGAAAAGAAAAAGTAAAGATTTACTTGTAGTACAAATATATGTTGATGACATTGTTTTTGGTGCTACTAACGATTCTCTATGTCAAGAATTTGCTAAGTTAATGCAGGGAGAATTCGAGATGAGCATGATGGGAGAACTCAACTTCTTCGTTGGACTTCAAATCAAACAAAGCAAAGAGGGTATCTTTATCAACCAAACAAAGTACACAAGAGAGATTTTAAAGAAATTTGGTATGGAATCAATTAAACCCCTTGGAACACCAATGAGTCCTTCATGCAAGCTGGACAAAGATGAAGAAGGTAAAAAGGTTGATCAAAAATATTATCGAGGTATTATCGGATCCCTTCTTTATTTAACAGCAAGTAGACCAGATATTATGTTCTCTGTATGTTTATGTGCTAGATTTCAATCAGAACCTAAAGAATCACACTTAATAGCTGTTAAAAGAATACTAAGATACTTAAGTGGAACAAAAAATGTAGGTTTATGGTATTCTAGAGACTCCACATTAAATCTAATTGCATACTCAGATTCTGATTATGCCGGATGCAAGTTAGATAGAAAAAGCACAAGTGGTGCATGCCAATTTTTAGGAAGTAACTTAATCTCATGGTTTAGCAAAAAGCAAAATTCGGTTGCATTATCTACTGCGGAAGCAGAATATGTTGCAGCTGGAAGTTGCTGTGCTCAAATCCTATGGATTAAGAGACAACTTGAAGACTATGGTATCACACTTGATAAGACACCTATAAGATGTGATAATACAAGTGCAATAAATCTTACTAAAAATCCAATTCAACATTAAGAACAAAGCATATTGAAATAAGATATCACTTTATAAGAGAACATGTAGCCAATAATGAAATTTGTCTTGATTATGTGAATACTGAAGAACAACTTGCAGATATATTAACAAAACCCTTAAGTGAAGAAAGATTTTGTTATCTTAGAGGTGAATTAGGAGTTTGTGATCCTTTGGAATAATTTTCTGAAACTCTTAAGGACATCTATCTAGATTTCATCATTTTCTTGAAAAATCATGATATTTTAATAAGGAAATCTATCTAGATCTTGATTCATTGTTTCCCCAATTGCAAAATAACTTTAATCTATAATTTGATGATTAATTTGAATAGTTTCAAATGCTTGAAACTCAATTTTTTTATCTCTGAAACTGTTAGAGTCGACTCTGACAGTTTGCAGTCGACTCTAATACGAGCACTGACAGATTTTCTGGTTCGGAGCCGACACCCAGTTTTCGGGAGTCGACTCTAAGTCGAGCTAGGTCAAAAATAAAAAGGCGGAGTCGACCCCCAATCGTTCCAATCGTCTCCTAATCCTATCCTAAGAACTCCAAAACCTTTCCAACTTTCCAAAATCCACTCAAAACCCTTGATTAAGCTTCTAATCCTCTCAATGGCTCCAAAGAGGCGCGGATTCGTCGCTGGAGCATCCGTTCCAACGAGAAGACGCACGGTTCGAAGGCAACCATCGCCTTCTTCCTCTTCGGCCACTCAAGAGGATTCTCCACCTTCACCCTCATCTCCTAAGGTTGATCATTTAGCTGGTAAGACCATTACCACTGGGAGAAAAGTTAACTTTGATTTATTTGAATCGGAAGGTTTCTCTATTGGAAGAAATTTAAGGGATATGGGATGGGAGAAAGTGTGCTTACTAGATTTACCCACTTATCCAGCATTGGTAAGGGAGTTTTATAATGGATTAAGCAGAGGAGAAGGAGGATTGATAAGCACAGTAAGAGGAACTAGGGTTACGGTAACAACTGAGATTCTTGGAACCCTATTAGAAATGCCCACTATTGGTTTAATGGAATGTCAACTTAATGACAGAAGTGGTGCACTGTCAAGGATGCTAGGAAGAGATGTGACTGAGTTCGAAGAAATCTTTGCAAATCAGTTGAATCTAGAACTCAGATTATTGCATAATATATGTGGTAGAATCTTATTTCCAAAAATAGGGAGATTTGAGTATGTCTCGGAGCGAGACGTGTTGTTAATGGACTGCATTATAACTGGGAGGCCAGTCAATTTAGCTGGCATGATGATTGGATACATGGTAGAGGCAGCTACAAAGAAAAGATCAACACTGCCATACGGTATGATCCTGACACTAGTCTTTAGAAGCCAGGGTGTGCTCATAATGGAAAATAAACCTTTAAGAAAACTGAGACACACTGATTATTACAGCATTTCTACTATTCATAGAATGGGATTCAAAAAGGTTAATGGTGTTTGGATAAAGGGAGGAAGAGAGGAAAGAACAGATAGGGATGGAGCTGAGGAAACCAGAATAGAAGAAATCCCAGGACCATCTACTGCGGGACCATCAGTCCCTGATTCATCTTTTGCGGGACCTTCTGCTGGACCTTCGGAGGCCGGACCGAGTTCTATTCCATCACCTCCACATCAGCCTATAACAAATTCTGGAGGATTTTCTAATGAACAACTTGATCAGTTAAGAAGCTTACTTGCTGAGTATGACAGTCACAGGTCAAATGAAATTAATTAATTGAAAGAAGACTTTAATCTGCTGAAAGAAGAACTAAATTCGAGACTGGACATGCTATCCTTTACCTTAGGCAATTCTGTAGAATCCTTTGGAGCTGAGCTTCACAAGATCTTCGAAAGGATGGAAGGCATTGCCGATGGATCAGGATCATATGTTCATGCAACGAGTCAATTGAAGAAGGATATTGACCTTGCAGTCTCTCAAATCGAAGCCTGCCTTGAAAATTTTAAGAAATCTCAAAAAGATGATGTAATGGAGATAATAGGTCATCTAAAGAAAATTATATTCAAGCACATCTGATCTTGTTTTTGAGGTTGATAGTTTGTACTTAGGAAGTTTTTGAATATCTAATGTATTTCATTTTGAAATGTATATGAATCAACTGATGTAATGGTTCTTGGTTATGAAATATAATTTCACATTTTCAAAATTTTGATTGATTGGATTCCTATGCTTTATTGAGATTATAAATTTTTTATATACTCTCCTTATTGCTAATAACAAAAAAGGGGGAGAGATAGTTGTGTATATGCAAAGAAATTGAGATTGAATAGGAATATTGAATAATATATGCATAAAGAAAGAAAGAAAGGGGGAGAATTAATTGTTTATGCAAAATGAATTGAAATGATTATCAGTTACAATTTGATGTTTATATATAAGAGGAGCTACTCAATGCAGGGGAGCTTAACAATAAGCTCATTTACAATCTTATGCACATTAAGTTTAACAATTCAATATTGATGGATTATATTGAACTCATGTACAATTTTAAAGTTTACATTGAGCATTGGCATCAAAACCTTAATTTCAATGGTTTAAAGTTAAAATGACTATGATCCTTAATTTGATTGAATTTTTGAATGCATATACTCAAAGTTTTTGTTATCATCAAAAAGGGAGAGATTGTTGACCCAATTGATGATTTTGATGATTAACAAAACTATTTGAGTATAATTTTTGAAGGCTCTGATGATTTTGATTTAGTGTTTCAGCCTATAAGACTATTGAAAAATCAAAATCAGAAGTTTCAATGTGTTCTGGATCGAATCTAATGTCTAGGTAAGGATTGCAGACATTAGAGTCGACTCCGAGAATCACAGAGCCGACTCTGGAACTGGCACGGACTTTAGAGTCGACTCCGAGACTGTGAGAGTCGACTCTCACAGACGGAGCAGAAAGTTGATTTTTCTGGCCCCGACCTAGAGTCGACTCCGGGTAAGTTAGAGTCGACTCCGGAAAAGCATCTTGTCGACCCCAGAAAAGCCAGAGACGACTCCAGAAATATCATTTTAAAACGCCTCGAGCTAGAGCCGACTCCAGAAAAGTTAGAGTCGACTCCAACCCACCTGGAACAAAAAATAAAGTTGCCAGATCAGCTCTAACGGTAATATTTCTATTTTTACTCATTTCTAACGGATATATTTTGATACAAGGTACACTCCAACGGATAGTTTTATTCCAAAAGTGGTGTAAAAGAAATCTATAAGAAGGGAAGTCTATTGTTCAAAAAAAAAAAACAGAAAAATCTGAAAAAAAAACAAAGAGAAAATCTGAGATAGACAAATCCCATTTCAAAAATCTGAGAGCTTGAATCTTGAAAGGAAAACCTTCTAGCTCAAATCCACTCCACTCCAAAAGGCTCAAGAGGAATCCAAAAGCGTTCAAATCAAAGTCTTGGCGGATTTCCCAACTAGGAGAAAGGAGATTCATTTCTTGCTTTTCAACTCTTCTCAACCGCTTCAACTGTGAAGAATCGGAGCTGAGGCTTGATTCAATCCAGCAAGGAGAAGAAGAAAAGAAGAAAAGGAGAAAAGCTCAAAAGCCAACCAATCTTCAAATCAGGCTTTTCTAAACCTTGTTATTAATTTGTATATTTGCTCATTGAGGAGCTTTGTATTCACACACAATACTTATCTTATTTCTATCTGGTTCAATCTGGGGGATTGAACTAGAGGAGGTAGTTTTACCTCGGTTTAAGCTTGTTTAAGCTTGGGTTAGTTGTGAGCCCGTGAAAAACAACGTGTAGGGTTTTGTGCTGGTGAGCCCGTGTAAAACCAGCTGGGTTAGTTGTGCGCCCGGTAAAACAACAAGTTTGAGTTGTGAGCTTGTAAAACAACTCGGCTGTAATCTAGGGTGATTATAGTGTGGACCCAAGTGAATCTTGGGAGTGGACGTAGGTGTTGGATACACCGAACCACTATAAAATCTTTTGTGTTTGCAGTGTCTCATTGTCTCTTTATCTATCTCTATCTTACTCACTGCACTTTATAATTATCTTGCATTTGCCCTCTTTAATCTCAAACAAACTATTTTAAAAAGGAGCTAATTTTTTTTTAAAGAACCCAATTCACCCCCCCCTCTTGGGTTGCCATCTGGGCCAACAGCCTTCAACCCGTAGAGTCCACCCTAGTGGGCTTCACAGGCGACTCCATAGTCCCTGAGGGAGTTATTACTCTGACAGTCCAAGCTGGCACTTGGCCCTGCGTGGCTACCATGCTCATAGATTTTCTCATGACCAAGCTTCGATCACCTTATAATGCCATCCTCGGCAGGCTAGGGAGATATTCTTAAAGCCATCATTTCCATTCCCCATCTCGCCATGAAGTTCCCTACCGAATGGGGAGTGGGGGTTGTCCGGGGAAGTCAGATCATAGCTCGACGTTGCTTTGTCGCCAACCTTCAATCCAGAAAGCCCGAGGTGGATGGGCTGAATGCTCGGGAAGATTTCACCGAGTAGCGGGGAGAGCCAGCTGAAGAATTGGAAGAAGTACCACTTGACGAAGCTTAGCTTGACCGAACCATAAAGGTTGGGTCGCAGCTGAAAGAAAAGCTTCAGCAAGAATTAATTGAATTTCTTCGGAAGAACGTTGACGTCTTCGCCTGGTCCACGTTAGATATGCCTGGAATCAACCCAGACGTCCTGGTCCACCGCCTCAGCGTGGACAAGACATTTCGACCAATTAAGCAGAAGAAGAGGAGCTTCGCCCTCGAGCGTCAAAAAGCCATTGAAGAGGAGGTGGACAACCTCATCAAAGCCAAATTCATCCGAGAGGTCAATTATCCTGACTGGCTGGCGAATGTAGTGATGGTCAAAAAATCTAATGGCAAATGGAGGATCTGCATCGACTTCACCGACCTCAACAAGGCCTGCCCAAAAGATTGCTTCCCTCTTCCGCGGATCGACCAGTTCGTGGATTCAACTTCGGGCCATCAAATGCTGACTTTCATGGATGCCTATTCGGGCTACAACCAGATTCGAATGGCGCCCGAAGATGAGGAGAAAACTGCTTTCATCACTGATCGAGGTATTTATTATTACTGAGTTATGCCCTTTGGTTTAAAAAATGCAGGTGTCATCTACCAAAGGCTGGTTAATAAAGTCTTCAAAGAGCAAATCGGTCGAAACATGGAGGTGTATGTTGACGATATGCTGGTGAAAAGCAAGGAGGCATCCCGACACGTCGAGGACCTTGCGGAGAGCTTCACCACACTTCGAAAGTACCAAATGAAGCTCAACCCCACCAAATACACCTTCAGGGTCAATTCTAAAAAATTCCTAGGCTTCATGGTCTCTCAGCGAGGCATCGAAGCAAATCCCTAGAAGATCCAAGCCTACGACAAATGGCCCCTCCGGGATCGGTCAAGGACGTACAATGCCTTACCGAAAGAATAGCAGCCCTCAGCCTCTTTATTGATCGGTCAGCCGAAAAGTGCCTCCCCTTCTTCAAAGCACTTCGATCAGCCAAGAACTTCCAATGGACCCTGGACTGTCAGAAGTCCTTTGAATATCTCAAGAAATACTTTGGCTCACCACCTCTCCTCAGCAGCCCGAAGTCAGGGGAAGTGTTGAATCTATACTTGGCGGTTTTTGAAAACGTTGTTGGCTCAGTGCTAATCAGAGAGGAGAACAAAGTCCAAAAACCTATTTATTATGTCAGCAAACTACTCAAAGACGCTGAAACAAGGTACACTCGGGTCAAGAAAATGGTCCTGGCTCTAATAACATCGGTCCGAAAGCTACGGCCGTATTTCCAAGCACATACTGTCACCGTCCTGACCGACCAACCCATCAAGGTAATCTCCATCGCCCGGAAGCATCGGAGAGAATGACCAAATGGGCTATCGAGCTGAGCGAGCACTACATTTAGTATCAGCCTTGTCCAGCCATTAAAGCCCAGGTTTTGGCGGATTTCGTCCTCGAATGCACCATACCCGAAGATGGCTCTGCTTCGAATGCCCTTGGACAACCAAAGCCTAACACCCCGTGGTTGCTTCATGCCGATGGATCCTCCAGTGCGGGCGGTTCTGGCACCGGCCTGGTCCTCACCAGTCTGAAGGGTGCAACTTTCGAATATGGCATCTGCTTCTCCTTCCCAGCTTCAAACAATGAAGTGGAGTATGAAGCCTTGCTAGCCGGACTTCGAATCGCCCACGAGCTTAAGGTCAAAAAACTAATTGCATACACCGACTATTAGTTGGTGGCTAGTCAGGTGCAAGGAGAATTTGAGGCTCGAGAGTCGAATATGATTCGGTATCTCCAAAAGGTGCGTGATTTATCCTCCTGTTTTGATAAATTTAAAATTATCCAGATCCCACAGGCCAACCTCCTGTCCCGCCTGGCAACTACGGAATCAATGGATCTCGAACGGAGATTTCACTTGGAAGTCCTGGAGAAACCTAGCATCACCGATGCTGACCAGATGATGCAGGTCGACACCGAACCGTCCTGGATTGATCCTCTGTACAAGTACCTTAAAGAAGGACTGCTGCCCACTAATAGAAAGGAAGCAAAGAAGCTGAAAATGCAGTCAACTCATTATGTTCTGATTGATAATCGGCTGTATAAGTGATCCTTCTCCATGCCATTGCTCAAATGCCTCCGACCATCGGAGGCTGATTATGCCCTTCGGGAGGTTCATGAAGGCATCTGTGGTAATCATCTTGGCAGTCGAGCCCTGTGCCATAAGGTGCTTCGCCAAGGATATTATTGGCCGATGATGCAGAAAGACGCCGACGACCTCGTCCGAGCCTGTGATTCGTGCCAGAGGCACTCAAATATCCATAGGCTCCTTTCTGCGCACCTGACTTCCATATCATCCCCCTGGCCTTTCGCCAAATGGGGGATGGATATCCTTGGCCCTTTCCTCCTTGCAACGGGGCAAAGGAAGTTCCTGTTCGTTGCGATTGATTATTTCACCAAGTGGGTTGAAGCCAAAGCAGTCGCCCAGATAACCGAAGCTCAAGCTAAAGACTTCGTGTGGAGGTCCATCATCTGCCGCTTCGGTCTTCCCCACACTATCATCATTGACAATGGGAAGCAGTTTGACAATCCTAAGTTTCGAGAAATCTGCGAGGATCATGGCATTCTTCATCGTCTAATATCGATTGAACATCCTCAAGCCAATGGAGAGGCTGAGGTAACCAACTGAACTCTCCTGCAGGGAATCAAAGCTCGGCTCAACCGGGCATGAGGCAGATGGGCCGAAAAGCTCCACCATGTGTTGTGGGCATACTAAACTACTGAAAGGGTACCCATAGGGCAAACCCCATTCAAGATGGCTTTTGGCACAGAAGCTATCATACCTGTGGAGGTTGGACTCCCCTCTCCTCGCATAGAAGGTTACTCGGACGAATCCAATGATGAGCAACTCCAAACTAATCTTGACTTAATAGAAGAAGTCAGGGAGAAGGCCCGAATCCGGATGGCCGCCTACTAGCAAATAGTAGCCCGTTATCACTCCGCCAGAGTCAAAGATAAGTCTTTCTTCCCAGGCGATCTAGTGCTTCGGAAGGCATCCGTCTCAAAGCCATTGGAGCAAGAAAAATTGTCTCCAAATTGGAAAGGTCCCTACCAAGTTACGGAGGTAATCAGGCCCGGCACCTACAAACTTCAGGATTTGAATGGGAAATCTATTCCCTGGACATGGAACTCGAATAATCTCCGAGCCTATGATCAATAAGAGTACACCCTCGTTAAACTTGCTTTATCTGTTTAAGTTAAGTTTAACTTTCAAAGACTTGCAAAGTTTCCATTTTTATGATTTTCCTTGAAAGCTGCGATGAGAAGCAGGTTTGGCTACATATTGAAGCCTCGGTAGAGCTGAGTGATGTCTCCGTACCTTGGCTGCGCCAAGTAAAATATAATCTTGAAGCCTTGGCTGAGCTGAGTGATGTCTCCGTACCTTGGCTGCACCAAGTAAAATATAATCTTGAAGCCTCGGCCAAGCCGAGTGATATCTCTGTACCTTGGCCATGCCAAATAAAATATAATCTTTTTAAATCCTCGGCCGAACCGAGCGATCTCCGTACCTTGGCCATGCCAAGTAAAATATAATCTTTTTAAATCCTCGGCCGAGCCGAGCGATCTCCGTACTTTGGCCGTGCCAAGTAAAAAATAATCTTGAAGCCTCGGCCAAGCCGAGTGATATCTCCGTACCTTGGCTGTGCCAAGTAAAATATAATCTTGAAGCCTCGCCAAGCCGAGTGATGTCTCTGTACCTTGGCCGCACTAAGTAAAATATAATCTTGAAGCCTCGGCCAAGCCGAGTGATGTCTCCGTACCTTGGCCGTGCCAAGTAAAATATAATCTTGAAGCCTCGGCCAAGCCGAGTGATATCTCCATACCTTGGCCGTGCCAAGTAAAATATAATCTTTTTAAATCCTCGGCCGGACCGAGCGATCTCCGTACCTTGGCCGTGCTAAGTAAAATATAATCTTTTTAAATCCTTGGCCGGGCCAAGCGATCTTCGTACCTTGGCCGTGTCAAGTAAAATATAATCTTTTTAAATCCTTGGCCGGGCCGAGCGATCTCCATACCTTGGCCATGCCAAGTAAAATATAATCTTTTTAAATCTTCGGTCGGGCCGAGCGATCTCCGTACCTTGGCCGCGCTAAGTAAAATATAATCTTGAAGCCTCGGCCAAACCGAGTGATATATTTCTGGATAATCTCTAAAGCCTCAGCCAAACCGAGTGATATATTTCTGAATAATCTCTGAAGCCTCGGCCAAACCGAGTGATATATTTCTGAATAATCTCTGAAGCCTCGGCCAAATCGAGTGATATATTTCTGGATAATCTTTTAAGCCTCGGCCAAACCAAGTGATATATTTCTGAATATCATCTGAAGCCTTGGCCTAGTCGGGTGATCTCTTAGACACTCTAGTGCGACTAAGGTGACTTATCATACTTCAGCAGAGGTAGGTAACCTTTCTTCGCTCATCAGCAAGATTACATGAGTTATCTCCCTTCAAAGAGAAAACCTATTTCATCCCCTCGAGTAGGATCATGTATGCATCACAAGTTCACAGGGCCGCCCAGGCCTCTCTCTAACTTAAACAGAGATGAACATCGCTGAAATGCCCAACAAAAACTAAGTAGCAAAACCGCTGCTGAACTAATAAACTATGCTGCGATAGCACAATATGAGTAAGACAACTCTCAGCACAACCACACTGGAAAAAGAAATAAGTAGTCGAAGAAGAAAGGTAAGAACTTTCTTTATTAGCGAAAAATTACAACCTCCTGAGAGGCATTACAAGTGCATCATAGCATAGGAAATAAAGACAAATAAAATAAAATGCTCGGCTGAGCAGCTCCGGTCGATAACGATGTTTCTGCATCTGACCCAAGGAATCAGAAAAACCAATCGGCTCCATTGAGCCACTGGTTAATGCCAAAGAGCAAAGTAGGCCATCCACGGATCCCTAGGACGGACGCATTGAGGGATCTTAACCAGGCCAAAGACCTGTGGATGCTGATGCCGAGGATGCCTCCTTCCCCAAGCAGGGTGCTGGGCTGCTAGCCGCTGCCCAGCAACATAGACAGGGGACCAACAGACCAACACCACTCTCCTCCCCCTCGCTCAAGAAAAGACCTCTCAGGCGGATGAACTGAGAGATCCAAATTGAGGAAGGAGGTGAGTTCCATGTCAGCCATGGGGAATACATATGCTTTGCATTTCCTGTGGTCCCCATGACAAGTGATAAAGGCTTCAGAGGAAGCGCATACATGCACTCCCCATATGACCTCTGTGTGCCTCATCATGCGCTCTCTCCATATGACCTCCGAGATTTCTCCCTTGAGGACTACTTGCTCTTCAGCAGAGACTCTGTCACCCCAGTTATCTGGGATGGGCCAGCTCTCGAAAGGAAAGCTCGATCTCTCCGCTCTCAATAAAATAGGCACCATGAAAGCCCTTACAACTCACGAAAAGAGAAGGTCTTGGGAGATAACCCAACACGGTCTGCTCTCCCCATTTTTATAGACAAACAAACCGGAAGAAACCATTAAAGAAGGAAGCCCTAGAATTTAAAACGCCCTGGCCACACTACCACGTGGTGGATCAAAAGAAAAGGGCACATTCCGAAGCGCGCCGAACAGCCTCCCAGGCCATGACGAAAGGCAAAGATTTTCTTCTGATCTCGAATTAAGAGCCTTAAATGCAGGAAACTGCCTGCAGGTCCTTGAGATATGGGTAGACCTGGGATATCCCCCTTCAAAAGCGATGCCATCCAATGGCAGTCGAGTACTTAACACATACGCTAAAGGGATTAGCATTGGAAAAGGGCCAACAGGATAAATGCCTTAAGTAAAAAACAAAGTGTCCTTCGGCAAGCGGCGAGGCCGTTTCGTCTACCTAGGCAGAAATCAAACCGACTTCTTAATTCGGATAGACCAAACTATCTGCCTAACCTTGGCCCCGACCAAGGCGTTGCCATAAGTTCTAGCCGAGCTATCCTATGCCTTGACAAATCGAGTTGACTTACGCATTTCATACATCGGCCACCCTGATTTCCTTCGGGCGGAACCGGGATGATATTCTACGGTATAGCTAAACAGCTTCATACATTAGCTTGACAAGTCTCTCTAGCCTTGATTAAACAAAGTACCCAGTTCGGAACCCCTGAGAGCGATCCGACCTTAAAACACGAATCACATATGATTCATTTGCTATCAGAAAAAGAACTTCTGATGAAAAAGGTCATTTGAAAGACGATGACCAAAGCAATAAGACGAACAAAAGGAGACAAAAGATTCATTCATTGAAATTTCAATCAAGTTACAAGTTGAAAAAGAAAAGATACATAAACAACCCTTAGGGGTCAGGATTCGAATTGGTGGCATTCGGGGGAAGTTGACTGGGTTCGCCCTCTTCAAATACGGTCGACGAAGGAACTTCAGATTCCTCGGTACTGGACTGGAGACACCCCCCTGGAGCCGAGGCTTCATTAGTGCCTAGAATAGTTTTGAGGTCGACGTCCGAAATATCCTCATACTCAGCTTCTTCGGCCCTCGGGGTACGAGTGTCAAATAGCTCGGCCTCAAGAAAAGACAGGACTAACTCGGGATATACCTAGGAGATCTTCGACCGAGTCTCCTCCTTGCCAAACCGAAATGCGTCAGCGCAGGCTGCTTTGTGCTCCTCAAAGAATTGAGAATAACTTTTATATTCATCCACTGCCGAGGAGATTCGCCTATTAGCCTCAGCTATTCGAGCCCCAAGTTCGGAATTCGTTTGACGGCTCGAGGCCAACTCCGCTTTCAAAGCCTCGATTTGGTTCTGGACCTCGAGCCCGACCCTATCTATCTGCAAACAGCGGATCACCTGAGACAATGATCGAAAGAAAAGATACCAGAAAAGATACTAATAGATGAGAAGAAGCAATACCTCTTCCTCCCACCGAGCCATTTTATCGCTCAGCTCGTAAACCTTTTCAAGAGCCTTCGATTTGGCCGCTTTACTATGCTGAAGACCCTCCCTAAGGTCGTCGATCTGGGACTGTCTATCCTTGATTTCCTGCCGAGATTGATCGAGATCAGCGGTGAGCTTGGCAATCTGACCATGCTGCCATTTCAATTGATCTTCCCTGTCTGCGAGTCTTTTATTCAAGCCGGCGAGCTGATCCTGCTGTCGCCGGTACCTGCGTTCCTCCTCATCGAGCTTCTTGATCCAACTATCTTTTTCCTCGGCATGACTGCTCTTCAGCTGGCCCCACCTTTTGTCAAAATGCCGCTGCAAGGCATTGACTTCGTCGGCATGCTTAGACTTGATTTGCGATAGCTCCAAACAGACCTTGTCTGATTGCTCGCAAAGCCCTGGAGCTCTTTGACTTGAGCCTCGAGTCGAGAGGCCCTCTCGACAGAGGCTTGGTAGGACCTGCTCATTTTATTTAGGTCCTCCTGGATAGATGATAGGGCCCAAGAAAGTCTGCTAGTTGAATCTACCCTCGTCTGGAGATCAGCGGCCTCCCTCCTGGCCTGAGCGCAGGCCACCATGGCCAGATTTAGGCGCCCACTTAGTGCCCTCATAATTTATGCATTCTGCAGAGAGATTACAAGTTAGAAAATACGGCTGAGCCAGCCAACCAAGAATTACTGCCTGGGTGTGATGACTTACTCAGGAGGCGTAGTTCACAGCGATCATCACGAGAGCAGGGCTACTGATCTCGGGGAGAAGGAAAACATCCTTCAGCACCTCAAACCGCCCAAAAGCCGCATCAACAATATCTTCTACGGTTGGATCGCATATCGAGGAACCCTCTCCCCTATGCAGCACAAACCGCATTAAGGCGGCAAACATGTCCTCCACCTCCGGACCAGGAATAATGGAGCCCATGGCCGAAGAACCGGCCCGAAGGGCTTCGACTTGAGTGGCCGCCATCCATTCGGCCTCCTCCACTAGAGCTCTAGCCTGCGGGGCCCCGGATACTTCGGCCCCGAATGAAGGACCTTAGCCCGAGCATCCCACCCGCTCGGTGATCCTTCCTCTTCTTCTTCCTCCTCCTCCTCCTCTGTAGGCAACGCTTCGTCCCCGGTGGACTCTACACAAACTCCGGCTTCCTCCATGACACCCCCTGAAATAACAAGGGAGAGCCCTTTAGCAAGAGGCATCTCGGCCTCCACCGACCTTTCCACCAGCGGCTCCATGTGAACTTCGGAAGCAGCGACTGCCTCTTCTAACCCCTCGACCAAAACGAGGGTTCCTTGCTCGTTAGCCCGCGGTATTACGGGGCTACCGGCTCTCGGTACTGTCTCCTCAGCATCATCCGATATGACTACTATTTGGAGAGGGGAAACCTCAACAGCTCCCTCTGAGCTCCCCCCAACGACTCCCTCTGCTACCTTGCCTCCCTCCGGCAGGGAAGGCTCATCAGCCATAGCTGGCGCTCCCACTTCCTCCCTCTTTGGGAGGGGAGAATGGCGACCGGCACTATCCTCCTTCGACTCCTTCGGGCGAGGCCCGAAAGGACGAGACTTCTTCTCGAACCTGTGTATGTCCCCAGAACTGGAGCCCCTATGGCACTTGCCTAGTTCCTTCCTCACTTGGCCCACAAATGCCGATCTCTTGGCTGAAAATGCAGCAAACATTTAGTTAAATAGTAACGGAGTTACTTAAACATATCGACCACCAGAGCACAAACTCACCTTGGGGGTCAATGGAACTAAGCCCGGCGGCGAAAAGGGCATCCTCAGATAATAGGGCACTGGCCGACAACACCCGACCACCGCGAAGGGTTACTAAGTCCCTCTTTTCCTGCTCAGATAACTCCGGGTGCGCCTCCGGATCTTTCACATAGCTCGCCCATCTCCCTGGAAAATCCGAACCGATGTTCCCGTGTCGGCAATGAAAAATCGGGACTTCCACTCCTTTATCGAGGACGGATTATCTGAAATCATCTTGAATGACTTTCGGGGGCCGATATAGGGCCACTCAGAGCTTCTCCCGGAAACCAGGTTGTAACAAACTCGAAATATGGGAAGAGTCGCAGTCACCCCAACACGGCTACACATCGAGATAAATCCAATGAGATTGCACCAGCTATTCGGGGCCACCATCGTTGGGCATATATTATAGAACCTCATCACCTCCTGCACCAGTGGGTGAAGAGGGAACCGGAGACCTGCCCTGAGGCTTTCCTTGTAGAAAAAAACGGCACGACTTAACTCCATCGATACCCTATGCTCGGCCTTTGGCACACACGGCGATACATCCCAAGGAACCCTATAATGGCGATGGATTCTATCCAGGTCGTCAAGGATTACCTCTGAGGTAACATCACCTGGACCCTTCATATTATCTGAATAAGGGGCGGAGCATGAACAAGCAAGCAAGGGCTCGGGGAAGAATGAAAAATCTCTATAGCAGGGGCGAGAAGGCGTTACAGAAAGAATGCTGCCCTAGCCCTCTTTAAATAGCGCCCCAGAAAGAAAGCCCTAGGCGATAAAACTTTCGATACGGGCGTAAAAAATGCAAGAGCCCTGCCACGCGGGACACCCGCAATCACGGCTTACTGGAAACGAGGCGTTTCCTCCTCGTGTTGTGGTGAAAAATGATGACAAAACGGTGGCCCGTCATTTACAAGATTATCATTGCCCGCCTTTTCGAATCCCTCGAATAAGATTATTCCGGAACTCTACTCCCTACATCCGAATTTATACTTTGGACTAGGGAGTGGGGAGCATGTGATGAGGGGTAAAATTATCATTGCATTAATGCCCGCACATATCGACAATTGCGTCAAGTCCAATCCCAACGTCCTGTCGGCCAGCTGCCACATCCACCAAGCAGCGAAGCCCAATCGCCCTCAGCGGCATCGGGTCGTCCCGACGACCCGAGCTATCTTCATACCATAGCTATCTGAGCTATCTTTGCATCTCGGTAGCCCGAGCTATCTTCATACCCCGGTCGCCAGAGCTATCTTCATGCCCTGGCTGCCCGAGCTATCTTCATTCCTCGGTAGCCCGAACTATCTTCCTACCTCGGTAGCCCGAGTCATCTTCATACCTCAGTAGCCCGAGTCATCCTGTACCTTGGAAAACTAAATTGTTCATTGCCTTGGCTGGGCTGAGCACTCAAATACCTCCACAGAATCCGGTTCGGGAGAGTTTGAATTCACGATAACTAAATAAGATTCCAAAACGGAGAATCATATCCCAAAGTGGCCTAAGGGCCATAAGGGTAGCCTAGAACCTACATGATCACTGAATCTCAAGGCATCAACCAGCTCTCCTGACCGTCGATCCTCTAACTGACAAGATACGGACCTTACTGGCCTTGTAATGAACTTGATTCGAATCCGTTTCGAATCTCAACAGCCTTCAGACCCCCCCCCCCCGCAACGCGCCCAAGGAACCAAGTGATCGCCTATAAATACCATGGCCCTCAAATCTCTCAAGTACGCATCCATTCACTGACTCTCATACTGAAAAACTCCATTGAAGCTCCCACAGAGCTCGGAGCTCCCGGAAGAAAAACCCATCTGAGGAAACCCTTCTGTGAGAGTCTTCTTCTCACTTCTGCTTGCTGTGTATCTCCACTGACTTGGGTATTGGAAGGTCCCCACAGAGGATAATCCTAAGGAAATACTTTATGCGTGGACTGTCTTATAGGTTCCACTCTAGGCATTGAGATCGGCGTTTGGATCCAGAGCCAAAGCGCATCTGAGTCGGAGAACGAATTTCCACGGCAACACTACCTATGTTTTGAAAATTGAATTAGCTTAACATTTAATGCACATGCACCTAGAAAGTCAACTAACCTCTGGATTGCCAGTAGGTGAAAACCTTTGTCTATTTTTTTTTAAAATTATCTCTTAAAACAATATTGTACATAAAGAAGAAAAGATCAATTTAATATTATATATTGAATTAAAATTTTAATTAATTCTTTTATTACATATTAATATAAATAAAAAATTATTACGTTTAATTATATATAATAGTAATTTATTTCAATATCATTATATTTATATATATTATCATTATTATTATAAAATTATTATATTAATATCTTAACATTTAGGTCATGGATCAATCGATTCAATCAGATAAATCGATTTGATCGGATCGAATAATATTATAATTAACTTTTAATTTAATAATATAAAATAATAAATATAAATATAATTCAAATAAAATTAAAAAAAATCTAAAAATTAGGTTGGATCAATTCGAAACTCAGCTGATTCAATATTTTTTTTTAATTTTATTGAATTATATAAAAATTAACTTTAATAATAAAATCAGATCGAACTGATGAATAATTTTTGATTGAACCGATTGGAACGATCAATCTGATCTAATTTTCAAAACACTACTATCTATCAGCGGTGATGCGGTGCCCCATGGATGACCCGCCAATATAAATAGTTATTTGCATTGCTAGTCTCTTGCAATTTGGGATGATCCATTGGAGCATTTGGTAACGCGCATGCACCTAGAAAGTCAACTAACCTCTGGACTGCCAGTAGGCGAAAACCTTATCTATTTTTTTAAAAAATTATCTCTTAAAAAAACATTGTACATAAAAAAGAAAAGATCAATTTAATATTATATATTGAATTAAAATTTTAATTAATTCTTTTATTACATATTAATATAAATAAAAAATGATTATATCAATTATATATATAGTAATTTTTTCAATCATTATATATATATATATATATATATATATATATATATATATATATATATATATATATATATATTATTATTATTAGAATTATTATATTAATATTAATAAAATTCATTATTATATAATATATGTATAATATTAAATTTATCATAATTTAATATAATTAATAATATTAACAAATTATTATTATTATTATCATCATTATTATTGTAATAGTGTTTGCATTATTATTTTATTTTATTTTTATTTTTAATATAATAAATAGTATGCATTAGGAATATATAATAATAGTACACATTATGCCATATCTGGCCGGACATGGACACCGTCAACTTTGTTTTTGCTAGCTTGAGCTTTGTGACGGACTGGCTTACGCTTTTTCGATCTCTAATGCAATTATTAGGACAGTGGTATCCCGTTCTAGCGCCTCCAACTGGGAAAAAAAAAAATAAAAGGATAAAATTTAATAATCCGTCCAACATATAGGGATGCCACTAATATATATATATATATATATATATATATATATATATATATATATAGTAAAAATAAGATGATCATGTATCTTTAAATTATCTACGTAAAGCAAATCTTATCCTAATCTATTTGTTTAATCTAATATTGGAGGACAATAAAAAATTAATCCAAAGTCTGTTTTTGAGGTGCAATCAAGTTTAGCCCCTTGGATTGAGCTGTCTTATTTTAGATGACAAAAAAATGTTGTTTCCGATTCTACTATTAACAACTACACAATATTTAATTTTTACTTGTTACCTTCGTTCTAAAGAAAACGCTTGTCCCTACGGAGGTTATTTTAAATAAATAAAAAATAGTTATAGAACCCCACTGCTTACCCCAATGAGATATATATGGCACCAAAACATGGGATGGTCAATTGAGGCGTTATCATGTAGATCTGGTATAACATTACATTTAAATAACTTGATTGGTAAAGAAATTCATATTTGTTAATTATAAGTTGCTTTTATTTTTTGTCGTTCATGAAATTAGTTTTAGTTAGCTTGTTGATGCGAAAATCCGTTCTTCAACTCGGGTGCGGCCCAACTCTGAATCTGGACGTCAATATCTCACCCAGATGAAACTTGCAAGACAGTCCTTGCATAGAGAGAGTGTCAGGGGTGGCCCTTAGCGGAAGACCCTCCGATGTCCAAGTCAGTGAAGATTTATAGCAAGCAGTTATGAGAAGAAGGCTCTCGCAGAAAAGTCCCTCAAGATTGACCTTTCGAAGAGCCGGAGAGCTCGAGTTGAGCTTCAATGGAGTTTCTCAGTGAAAGTATGAACGTACCTGGAAGACATCAGGACAGAGCATATATATAGGTTGCAAGGTGATGGTAGATTGACCTTTCGAAGAGCCGGAGAGCTCGAGTTGAGCTTCAATGGAGTTTCTCAGTGAAAGTATGAACGTACCTGGAAGACTTCAGGACAGAGCATATATAGGTTGCCAAGGTGATGGTAGATAACTACCTAATTCCTTGGGCATGTCGCAGGGGATTCGAAACCGTCATGATTCGAATCTGATTCGAATCAAGATTGTTATGAGGTCGGTAGCTTTCGAATCCGATTAGTTAAAGAATCAACAGTTAGAGAGGCTGACTGGTGCTTTGAGATTCGATGCCTTATAGGCTCTAGGTCGCGTTTGGCTTTTCCTCCACTTAGGATAATTGGGGATCTACGTGATTGAAATCTCGTTGGGTTACCCTAGACTTAAATTTTCCCCCACTTAGTTCTGCAGAGGTTCAGAGGTGCTCTGGCTTGGCCGAGGCATGGGAATGCTGGATCTTTTCGAGCATGGGAATAGCTTGGTCCTGCCGAGGCATGAGAATAACTCGATCTTGCCGATGTATGGGAATAGCTCGGTCTTGCTGAGGTATGAGAGTGCCGCAATCTTGCTGAGGTATGGAAATGGCTCGGTCTTGCCGAGGTATGGAAATGACTCGATGTCACCGAGGTGTATCAGCCTTGTTCTTTTCTGGATATGATAGCTGGCAGATCATAAATCAAAGGTGATCTCAACCTTTTTGTTGTGTGCACGAATGTTGACATGACGATGATTTTACCCCTCATCACATGCCCCCCACTCCCTAGTCTGAAGTATAAATTCGGGGATTGGGAGTAGAGTCTTAGATAGCCTCACTCGGATGGAAGGACTCAAAGGGGCATGTAATGATGGTCTCATAAATATTGTGTCACCGTTCCATCATTTCTCTCGATGGATGAAGCGAAAACCCCTCGTTTCTTGCGTACAATGATTGGGGGAGCAACATATGGCAAGTCTCGATGCTTGGAGTGTCCGAGCTGGCGATTCAAAAATTTGGGGATCCTTCCTGACAGTACATTGCCCTTCCGCCAGGACGGTTTAAAAAGAGGGTTGAGGGGAGTTATCCCCCACCGCATTATCTTCCTGCTTCTTCTCCGAAGGCTCGCCCCTCTAGATTCTCATAACCCTATTCGGAGTTTGCTCTTCTCAACTCGGAAATATGAAGGGCCGGAGCGACGTAGTTTCTGTAATGACCGTGGAGGACTTGGACAGAGTTCGCCGGAGGTACCGAGTCCCTCAAGATATCACTCTATGTTTATCGCAACCTGAATAGAGAGTTTCAGAACAACTGGGACGTGGGGTCTTCCTTTATGAAAAGAGCCTGAGAGCAGGTCTTTGGTTCCCCTCCATCCGTTGGTGAAGGAAATAATAAGATTTTACAATATATGTCCAATAATGGTGGCTCCAAATAGTTGGTGCAACATCATTGGGTTCATATCGATGTGTAGCCACGTTGGGATAACAGCAATGCTCTCCATGTTCTGGGTCTTCTACGGCTTGGTCTCCAGGAGGAGCTCTGAGTGGCCCTACATCAAGCCTTAAAAGTCGTTCAAGATGATAACGGACAATCCATCCTCCATAAAGGAATGGAAATCATGATTCTTTATTGCCGAAGGGAACATTGTTTCAGATTTCTCCAGAGTATGGACGGATTATGCAAAGGACTCGGAGGCTCACCTGGAGCTATCCAAGCATGAAAAGAAGGATTTGCTCACCCTTCATAGTGGCTGAAATTTTTTGGCCAGTGATCTCTTGGCAGAGGATGCCCTTTTGCCGCCAGTCTTAGCCCGATCGACCCTCAAGGTAGGCTTTTATCCTTTCTCCATATTAGTTATATCTTGGCGATCTAGTCATAGGCTAAATTATCCTCTATTGGGTTTGCAGCCGAAAGGTCAGAGTTCATGAGTCAAATGAAGGGGGAGCTAGGCAAGCATCGAAGGGGATCCAGCTCTGAGAGGCGCAAGTCTGAGAAGAAACCTTGCCTTTCTAAATCACACTTAAAGGAGATGAAGTGAGTTGAGATTGGTCGGCAATCCTCTGTGCCAAAGGAGAAGGAGACGGTAGTGCCGATGATAGCGGAAACAGTGGTGCTGGCAACAGAGGATAAGTCTCCCCTATTAGAGGAGGAACCAATGATAGAGGAGGGACAAATGGTCGAAGGTGAGCTGGCAGTCGAGGAGGAGATCATCAAGGCACTCCGTCCACCAATAATGGTGATACTAGATGACTCAGATGGGTCACCGCCAACTAGGTCAATAGCCCCTCCACCCGAAGATGAAGAACCACGCTTAGAGGGGGCTAGCAGCCTTAAATCACTATCTGCTCACGGAGGGGTGCCCTCAGCTCTAATCGAGGAGGTGAGGGGAGTGGTTATGGATGTTGAGGCACAAGGGGAGCCTCCTATTGAAGGACATACACCCGAAGGACCAAGGGAGGCCGAGGGGGAGGCCAAAGTACCGACGAGGATGGAGGAAGTGGAGCAGGGGCCCATAGGTCAAGAAGGGCTTTTAGAGGAGGAAGAAACCCTAAGTGAGAATTCCCCAACCGAGGTATCATGAGGAAAAGGCAAGCAAGTCAAGATTTCTCGAACTGAAGCCTCCCACAGGCCGAGGAGGCGAGGTGAACCGGGGTTCCTCGGACTGAAACTTTATAAGTCAACCCTCTGGAACTAAGTTCGCTTAACCCAGATATTGATGAGACAGTGGCCATGCTGATGCGATCCATTTTATATGAGAGAATGACCCCTTAGCCGAGGAGGACATCATTTTTGCAGCATTTGGGAGTGATGGCCTGCCGAGCAGCATTGAGTTTCTGCCCAAAGTCGACAACCATACGCTTACTAAGATAGTGTCAGCATACACCTTCCAGATAAGTAGGAACCTTTAGAAATTCTATTTTTAAAGAGTAGTTTTACTTGCAGAACGCTATCATAAGGAGGTCACTGTGCCATCATCTGAAATTGGCCAGAGGAACCTGTGCTCAAACTAGGAGGAAGATCGCCGATCTTCAGGAAAGAGTGGGATCGACTGACAAACTTTTCAAAGCTTTGAGTATAGCTCAAGGGAACATAGAAAAACTAGAGCATGGCCAGCAAATCGCTTTGGAGCGATCATCCAGATTCCAGGCTGAGGCCAGTGAGCTCAGAGGGGCTCGCGATCTAGCTGATAAGGTTCAATCAGAGTTATCATAGTGTAGATCCGAGTATGCTCGGAAGGTGAAGTCCCTGAAGAAGCTTTTTGATGAGAAATGGAACGATGCTCATAGGCATTTTGCTATCAAGAGAAGCAGCTTAAATAAAAGGCTCAACGAGAAGGAGAGCAAATATGGCAGTAGCAAGATCAGATTGTCGACTTGAACTGAAGGCTTGCAGAGGAGGTGAACAGATCTAGGTGGCATCATGATTAAATTGTTAAACTCACCTCTGATCTCGCTCAGTCTTAGCTAGAGGTGGAAGAGAGACAGTCGAGGGTCAACGACCTCAAGGAGAGGATGCACCAGTATAGGGTTGATAAACTGAAGGCTATCAACAAACTCTAAGAGCTGAACACGAGAATGTCTTGGCGAAAAGATGAGGTATGGCATTCCCCTACTTCTTTTCACATTTTTTTCTTCATCAATTTTCATTACTCTGATCGTTTTTGTGTTTCTAGGTGAGTAGAATGGGTTCTGAAGTTCAGAAATAATTGAAGGCTTTGAGAGAGGAGCTGGCCTGAGTCACTAGAAATGCTCTGAGCTGGAAGGTCATGTGGTCGAAGCCAAGGGATATGCTACTTTGGCTGTAGAGGAATATAAGAATTCGACTCAGTTTTTGGATGAGCACAAGGCAGCTTGTGCCGATGCATTCCAGTATGGGGAAGAAGAAACACGGCAAAAATCTCTTAGAAATATTCGGAGTTGGATCTCTCATTTCTAGAAGTTGATTATTATGATGCTTAGACACCAGGGACCGAGCTATTGAGTATGAAGAGATTCCGGATGTTGATCTTGAAACCATTTTTGGTATCGGCTGAGCCATGGATCTGGGGGTGGATAGTTGAAGGAAAGAAGGCCATCAGCCTATTACCAAGGAACCCGAGGCCCCTCTTTTGGCTACATTCGAAGTATGCGAACCAAGTTAGCCATCCCCAAGCTCTATCGGGGTTGCTTCCGAGGCTGATCCTGATCCTTGAAGACTGTCTTTATAATTTTTCTTTTCTTCTTCTTGCAATTGAGGAGGATTTAATAAAGTCTCATCTGGCTGCATCATTATGAATAAATCTTCAGTTTTATATTTTTCTTTGTTTAAGCTTTATGCTAAACAGTCTATTTGATTCGCCCGTAGTTTACTTAAGCTTAGCTTATTATAAAGCTGGGCAAATGAACCAACTCTTAGAAAAGTTTTGATTACTTTATTGAAGTTGAAGGAGTTACTCGATCCTGTCGAGACTGACCTGACCAGACCCATCGGGGTAGACCATTGCTTGGCTTTGCCGAAGTAAGATAATAGCTCGGCTCTAGCCAAAGTAAAGGATAGCTCAGCTCTGCCAAAGTAGGATAATAGCTCGGCTCTGGTCGAAGTAAAGGATAGCTCGGCTTTGCCGAAGTAGGATAATAGCTCGGCTCTGGCTAAAGTAAAGGATAGCTCGGCTTTGCTGAAGTAGGATAATAGCTTGGCTTTGCCAAAGTAGGATAATAGCTCGGCTTTGCCGAAGCATATCTTATTTTTCCCATGGCATTCATTTTATATTTAATGCCTTGTCTTTTCCGATACGAGCTTGCTTTTTGTATATGGCAAGAATTTGATTGCTATTGGACCACATCATTTTTCGCGGGGGTTTTCCCAAGCTCATTCGTATCTCGAGGATTCATAAGTAACTCTGCATTGCCTTTTATTGTGGCATGGGGAATATCTCTAATATACCTTGGGAAGTATCGAGTCCTCTTAAGGTATTGCCACGTGGTCTTAATTGTGGCACGGTTATGGCGTCCTGGGTTCTAAAGTTTCCCCCTTCATTAATGGTTGTTTCCCATTTAGTGTCTATAAAAAGGGGGAGAACAAAAGGGGCATGAGCATACCTAGGAAAGTCCTCGAGCAAAAAGAAACTTTCATGGCTTTTTCCATACCGAAGTTGAAAGCTGTGAGGTTGGTTTTTTTTTCTTTCGAGGTTTGGCCTAGCCCCGATAGTTGGAGTGATGAAGAAGTTGCTGGAAAGCAAGTCATCCTCAAGGGAGGAGTCATGGAGGTCATATGCGAAGCACAGAAGGGAGATAGAGGTCATATGGGAAATGCACACGGGCGCTTTCTATTTGGCCTCGTCCATCCATTGTAGAACCATAAAGGCTACTGGAAATGCAGTTGTTGATAGGCTGTGGTTTCCACAGGCTTTCCGTCAACCATGGTAACCTTCATTGCTAAGCCTCTTCTTCCTAGGCTTTTCATCTTTCATGGTGGTGTTTGGCCATGTCTTTGCATCCTGAGGGATCTATATTCCAAAAAGCCGGAGGTAAGTTCCTTCAGGTTGCTTCTTTTCTTTACATGATTGCTAAAAAATTTGGGGATCACAGTTCGACAGAGTTATCTTTTTTGATTTCTTCGAATCACGGGCAGAAGCTACATTGAAGCAGCGTCATTGGCCAAACTTATTTGTTTGAATATTTTTATTATTCTTTTCTTTGTTCTCTGTGTATTTTCTGTATTGTAATGCACTTGTAATGCCTTGCAAGAGGCTGTAACTTTTTGTAATAAAATATTGTTGAAATAAAAGTGCTTTTTTCTTTTGCACGTTTATCTCTTTCTGTTATTTTGCCTTTATTTTTTGAAGCACAAGTTTTCCCAATATATCATTTTTGTATTTTTTCCGACGTGCAAATCTCTCGTATACATTGGATCGAAGGATACGGGGTGAAGACTCGGTCTTGCCGAGATATGCAAATAGTCATTAGGGCATCCCTTTACTAAGGAAGATGGCCGTATCTGATACTCACATGTCAGGGGCATTTTAGAGATTTAACTTTTTGCCAAATAGTTTGGTTTAAGCCTGCCGATGCGCATTAGATCACGTTAGCTCTTTAAGGGTAGAGCGCATGATCTTAGGCTGGAGCCAGGCCTAGGTGGCTTTGTTGGCTTTTGATGGGAGTCCAGTCATGCCGAATATCCTCAAAAGCTTTTCCTTGATTTATTGACACAGTTCGGTCATGTCGAAGCTTGAGAAAATCACTCAGTCCTATCGAGGCTTTGGAAAATCGCTCGGTCCTGTCGAGGCTTGGAGTTGGATTATATTTTATCTGGTACAAAGAAGTCACTAGGCCCTGCCGAGGTTCAGAGAGATATTACTCGGTCCTGCCGAGGCTTGAAAAAAGATTATATTTTACTTGGCGCTACCAATGTACGGAGAAATCACTCAGCTCGGCCGAGGTTCGGAGAGAGATTATATTTTACTTAGTGCTACCAAGGTACGGAGAGGTCGCTCAGGCCTACCGAGGTTCGAAAAAAAATTATATTTTACTTAGCACTGTCAAGGTACGGAAAATTGCTTGGCCCTGCCAAGGTTCAGAAAGAGATTATATTTTACTTGGCGCTGCCAAGGTATGGAGAAATCGCTCGGCCCTACTAAGGTTCGAAGAGAGATTATATTTTACTTAGCGCTACCAAGGTACGGAGAAATCGCTTAGCCCTGCCGAGGTTTGGAGAGATATCACTCGGTCCTGCCGAGGCTTTGTTGGGGGACCCGTAGGCCAGTAGTTGGATGAAACCTGTCTCTTATCAAAGATTTACTGATGATATTTCTGGAGGTTGTCTGAATTCCACGTTCAAGGAATAGATTTTCCGTCAAGATCCTGGAGCTTGTAAGTGCCGGGCCTGATGACCTTCGCAACTTGATAGGGGTCTTTTTAATTTGAAAATAGCTTCCCTTGCTCTAATGGTTTGAGACAGACGCCTTGCGGAGCACGAGGTCGCCAGGAAGGAAGGATTTCCCTTTAACTTGGGAGGAATGATAGCGAGCTACTCTTTGTTGATAGGTTGCAATCTGGATTCGGGCCTTCTCTCTGACTTCTTCTATCAATTCGAGATTGGTTCAGAGCTACTCATCATTTGACTCCTCCGAATAACTTTCCATCTGTGGCAACGGTAGTCCTATTTCCATGGAAATGATAGCTTCCGTGCCAAAGGCCATTTTGAAAGGAGTCTCACCTGTGAGGACCCTCTGGATGGTCCGGTAGGCCCACAATACGTGATGAAGCTCCTTTGCCCATCTACCTCGTGCTCTATTAAGATGAGCTTTAATTCCTTGTAGCAAGGTTCGGTTGGTCATCTTGGCCTCTCCATTGGCTTGGGGATGCCCAACCGAAGTGAACCGGTGGCAGATGTCGTGATCTTTGTAGAACTCTCAAAATTTGGGATTATCAAACTGTCTTCCATTGTCGGTGTGATGGTGTGTGGGAGGCCGAATCGGCAAATGATGGATCTCCATATAAAATCTCTAGCCCAAGCCTCGGTTATCTAAGCCACTGCCTTGGCCTCAACCCATTTGGTGAAGTAGTCAATTGCTACAAACAAAAATTTTCTCTATCCCATGGCAAGGGAAAAAGGACCGAGGATGTCCATGCCCCACTTGAAAAAAGGTCAAGCAGATATTATGGGCATCAAGTGAGTGGAGGGGAGTCTCTGTATGTTTGAATGTCGTTGGCATGAGTCACAAGCTTGGACGAGATTATCGACATCCTTCTACATAGTCGTCCAATAGTATCCCTGGTGCAACGCTTTGTGACATAAAGCTCGGCCGCCAAGGTGGCTTCCACAAATGCCCTCGTGGACCTTTCAAAGGGCATAATCGGCTTCCGACGGGTGGAGGCATTTGAGTAATGGCATAGAGACGGATCGTTTGTACAGCTGGTCGTCAAGTAGAACATAGTAAGATGCTTGCATCTTCAATCTCCTTGCATCCTTTCTGTCAGTCATGAGCAACCCTTCTTTAAGATACTTCTCGGTTCGACCTCGATCTGCATCACTCGATCAGCGTCAGCAATATTGGGCTTTTCCAGGATCTCCATGTGGAATTTTCGTTCAAGATTCATCGAATCGGTGGTCGCCAGGTGAGATAAAAGGTTGGTGCGCACATTCTCGGCCCTTGGAACCTGAATGACTTCAAATTCAGAAAAGTGGAAGGATAGATCGCGCACCTTTTGGAGATACCGAATCATGTTTGGCTTCTAAGCCTCGAACTCTCCCCGTACGTGACCAGCTGCCAATTGAGAGTCAGTATAAGCATTCAGTTTCTTGATTCTAAGATCACGAGCGATGCGAAGTCCAGCGAGCAGAGCTTCATACTCCGCTTTAGTATTAGAGGTCAGAAAGGACAAGCGAATGCCATACTCAAAGGTCGTATCCTTTGGACTAGCAAGAACCAGGTCAGCGACTGAACCATTTGCGTTAGACGATCCGTCCGCATGAAGCAGCCATAGAGCATCAGTCCTTGGTTGTTCAGAGATATCCTGAGTGAAACCATCCTCAGGAATGGTGCACTCAAAGAGAAAATCTGCCAAAATTTGGGCTTTAATAGCCAGACATGGTTGATATCAGATATCATGCTCACTTAGCTCGATGGCCCATTTGGTCATTCTTTCAGACATCTCTGGGTGATGAAGGATCGTCTTGATAGGTTGGTCAGTCAGGACTGTCACAGTATGTGCTTGAAAGTAAGGTCGCATTTTCCGAACAGATGTTATGAAAGCCAGCACCACCTTTTCAATTCGGGCATACCTCGTCTTAGCATTCCGAAGTATTTTGCTGACATAATAAATCAGCTTTCGGATTTTGGCTTCCTTTTGGATTAGCACAGACCCGAAGGCACCCTCAAAGACCACCAGGTATAGATATAGCATCTCCCCAGACCTTGGACTATTAAGAAGAGGTGGCGAACTGAGGTATTTTTTTAGGTCTTCAAAGGACTTCTAGCAATCCGAAGTCCACTGAAAGTTTTTAGCTGAACGAAGTGCCTTGAAGAAGGGCAAACATCTCTCGATCGACCGAGCAATAAAGCGGTTGAGGACTGCTATTCTTTCGGTAAGGCACTGCATCTCCTTAATCGACCCTGGAGGCGCCATTTTCTGTAGGGCTTGAATCTTTTATGGGTTTGCTTCAATGCCTCGTTGGGAGACCATGAAGCCCAAGAACTTCCCAGAGTTAACTCCGAAGGCACATTTGGTTGGATTAAGCTTCATCTAATACATCTAGAGTGTGGCGAAGCTTTCTGTAAGATTATGAATGTGCTGGAATGTTTCTTTGCTTTTAACCAGTATATCATCGACATAAACCTCCATGTTCCGATCGATTTGTTCTTTAAAAACCTTATTAATTAACCTTTGGTATGTTGCGCCTGCATTTTTTAAACCAAAAGGCATGACCTAGTAACAGTAGATACCTTGGTCGGTTATGAAGGCGATCTTTTTCTCCTCCTCGAGTGCCATTCAAATTTGATTATAGCCCGAATAAGCATTCATGAAGGTCAGCATCTGGTGGCCCGAAGTAGCATCCACAAGTTGGTCAATCCGAGGCAGAAAAAAGCTGTCTTTCGGGTAAGCCTTATTGAAGTATGTGAAGTCGATGTAGATTTTTTATTTGTTGTTCGACTTCTTCACCATGACGACATTCGCGAGCTAATCGGGTAGTTCACTTTCTGAATAAAGTTAGATTTAATGAGTTTATCAACCTCTTCTTTAATGGCCTTCTAACACTCAGGGATGAAGCTTCTTTTCTTCTGCTTGATCGGCTAAGACGTCTCGTCCACATTGAGGCGATGGACAAGGACATCTGGGTTGATCCTCGGCATATCCAAAGCAAACTAAGTGAAGATGTCAGCATTTCTTCGAAGAAATTCAACCAAATCCTGCCGAGACTTTCCTTTTAGTTGTGATCCGATCCTTACGGTTCGATCGAGCCGAGCTTCATCAAGTGGCACATCCTCAAGTTCCTCAACTGGTTCTTCCTGTTGCTCAGCAAAATCCTCTCGAGCATCCAACCCATCAATCTCGGGCTTTCAAGATTGAAGGTCGGCAACAAAGCAGTATCGAGCTATGACCTAATTTTCTTGGATAACTTTTACTCCCCATTCAGTGGGGAACTTCATGGCAAGATGAGGAATAGAGATAATGGCTTTGAGGGACATTTGTCCTGGTCCGCTGAGGAAGGCGTTGAAGGGAACCGAAGCTTGGTCACTAGGAAGTCCATGTGAATGGTGGTTATGCTGGGCCAAGTGCCTGCTTGGACCACCAAGGTGATGACCCCCTCGGGTATAATGGCATTGCCAGTAAAACCCACTAGGGTGGAGTCTATGGTTCGAAGGTTTTTCACTCGCAATTTCATTCTCATAAAGGCATCAAAGTATAAAACATTAATGAAGCTTCCACTATCAATCAAAATACGGTGTACATCATAGTCATTCATGTTAAGAGATACAACCAAAGCATCATCATGCGGGTACTGTATCTCTTGGAGGTCTTCATCAGAAAAAGAAAGCTCGCTGGTTCGAGCCTTCTTTGGTGGATTTTCTTCTTTATCTTGTCGAGCCAATGAGGAGCCGATTGTTGCTATCATATTAACATTGCCAACAACTGGTGGGTTTGGCAGAGGAGGTTGGCGAGGCTTAGGCTGATGGTCTTCTCCGTTGTTCGGCTTGGGTGCCCTTCTAAACCGATCCAGCCTACTCCATCGGATGAGCCGCTCAATCTCATTCCAAAGCTGCCCGCATTCTTTGGTATCGTGCCCATGATCTCGATGGAATCGGTAATACTTGGTCTTGTCTCTCTAGGCTATATTCCCTCGGAGAGGTGGCGACCGAGGGATCTGGCGCTCAATCTTCATCAAGATCTATGCCCTTAGCACGGTGAGTGGGGTGTACTGGTTGAACCTTCGGGCTGGGCTTCGGGCACGATCTCTAGCAGCGATGGAATAGCTCTTTGGCAATGAGATGGGCTAGCACGGTGGAGGGGTCGAGTTCTCTCTAAGTCCTTGGCTTCTCTTCTTTTTGACTGCTTTGCTTGAGCTGACCTCTGCGACTCCTCCATCCTTGCGTACTTTTTTGCCAAAGCCATCATGTTTGAGAGGTTCTTCGGATAGTTGACCTCCAGAGCTAGATAGAAGTCCTCCTCTTTTGACACTCCGCTCGCCAAGGAAGACATGGCCACCTCATGATTGAGGTGGTCTACCTCTAGCATGGCAAACCGGCCAAGATAATTCTTCAAGGATTATTCCTCCCGTTGCTTGACCTCGGAGAGGGAATCAGATCTACGTCGATGATGGCAACTGCTGATAAACCAGCTGATGAATAGTCTGCTCAACTCATCAAAAAAATTGAGGAAACTTGGCTTCAGGCTGTTGAACCAAGTTCTGGTAGACCTCCTAAGCGTAGAGGGGAAGGCTCGACACAGGATCACGTCTGATGCCCCATGGAACATCATTATGGATTGGAAGCTGCTCAGATGGTCATCGCGGTTGGTAGATCCATGGTATGGCTCGATGATGGGAAGCTTGACATTAGGAAGGATCACTTCCTGCATGATCTCCTCAAAGAAGGGGATGCCCTGCTCCGCCTTCGATTGGGGAGGAGGAGCTTGTCTGATGGCATCCAGCTCCTAACGCCACTCCCGACGCATCTTTTGAATTTCTCGTCGAATCCCCTCATCTCGGATAGTAAGGAAGACTGATCAAGGGGAGTATGGTGACGGTATTGAATCATGATGGGAGGACACCAGAGAGAGAAAGCGATCTTGCTGATATCTAGGTGGGCTCTTCTCCTCAACTCTTTGCTGCGCCGATCTAGCTCTTTTGGGCTGTTGGAGATGACTCGCAACCTCAGACAGGTTGATAGAAGAGATCGTTGGTGGAGAGGGGGCAGCAACTCCATTAGGAAGTTGTGGAGTAGGGGCAGTCGAACGGGGAGCTCCCTGGAGCTCTTGGATTAGCTGTGCAAGAGCTTCCACTTGTTGAACTAGTGTAGCAAACTGGTCCTGGGTCACCGCGATGGCTGGCGGTAAGGGAGTCTTGGCCGGCGGTGGTAGTGGAGGTGCCACATTGTTTGGGGGATCAGGCATCTGGGAGGCAGTCTGATCCTGAGCATCAGAGATGGCTCTCCTTTGATTAGCAATTGAGGGGTCATTCTTCTAAATTCAAGCCTTATCTCCTGGATTACAAGTTTATGGGACTTGAGGCCCTTCTTCCTCTAGTGCCAATCTGTTGCTGCGAAAATCCGTTCTTCAACTTGGGTGCAGCCCAACTCTGAATCTGGATGCCAATCTCTAGCCCGGGTGAAACCTATAAGATAGTCCTCATATAGAGAGTGTCGGGGGTGGCCCTCTGCGGAAGACTCTCCGACGCCAAAGTCAGTGAAGATTCATAGCAAGCAGATATGAGAAGAAGGCTCTCGCAGAAGAGTCCCTCAAGAATGGCCTCTCAAAAAGTCAGAGAGCTCGAGTTGAGCTTCAATGGAGTTTCTCAGTGAAAGAGTGAGCGTACTTGAGAGACTTCATGATAGAGCATATATATATATATGTTACCAAGATGGTGGCAGACAACTACCTGATTCCTTGGGCATGTTGCAAGGAATTTGAAACCTTCATGATTTGAATATGATTCGAATCAAGTTTTTTATGAGGCTGGTAGCTTTCAAATCTGGTTAGATAGATAATCAATGGTTAGAGAGGCTGACTGGTGCTTTGAGTTCGGTGCCTTATAGTCTCTAGGTCACGTTTGTCTTTTTCCTCCATTTAGGGTAGTTGGGGATCCACGTGATTGGAATCTCGTCAGGTTACCCTGGACTTAAATTTTTCTGCACTTAGTTCCGTAGAGGTTCATAGGCGCTTTGGTTTGGCCGAGGCATGAGAATGGCTCAGTCTTGCCAAGGCATGGGAATAGCTCGGTCCTGTCGAGGCATGAGAATAACTCGATTTTGCTGAGGTATAGAATGGCTTGGTCTTACCGAGTTATGAGAGTTGCTCGGTCTTGCCGAGGTATGAGAATGGCTCAATGTCTCTGAGGTGTATTAGCCTTGTTCTTTTCTGGATATGACAGTTGGCGGATCAAAAATCAAAGGTGATATCAACCTTTTTGTCATGTGCACGAATGTTGACATGATGACAATTTTATCCCTCATCATAGCTTATTGATTAGTTATTTTATTTTAAAGTTTTGGATTATAAAATTTGTAATTTATATTTGCAACTAGGATTTACTATGTTATAGAAATTATGGTGAGGGCCAAAACCATCACTTCATGGGGTTGAGAGAAAGGAGTACCTGGAGGACTGAGGCTTCTTGAGGAGTGTGTAATGCCCAAAGCCCACCCAGTGGCCTAGTTAATTTGTTAGCGGGCTAAAATCACGTGATCAAAAAGTTCAAGTGGAAGTTAATGGGCAATTATTAGTAAATTGAAATCATGTGCTTCAAAAACTTAAGTGAAGTTAATAGGTAGTAAGTGAACTTGAGTTATAAACACAGTATTACAATCAAATAGAAGTTAATGGGTAACAAGTAAACTTGAGTTATAAGCACAGTGTTACAATCTCCCCTCCTTATAATGCGATGCCTTTATCACATGCCACAAGCTAACCAGAATCTACTACCATCCCATGGATAGCTCTTTTCTTATGCCTACCAAATTTAGCACACTCGGATCGGGTCAAATCCACTGCTATTTTATGGATAGCCATTTTCTCATTCCCACAGAATTTTACATACTTGAATCGGCTCAAATCTACTGTTGTTCCCTCCTTATAATGCGATGCCTCTATCACATGCCACAAGCTAACCGGAATCTACTATCATCCCATGGATAGCTCTTTCCTCATGCCTACCAAATTTAGCATACTCGGATCGGCTCAAATCCACTGCTATTCCATGGATAGCCATTTTTTCATTCCCCTAGACTTTTACATACTTGAATCAGCTAAAATCTACTGTTGTTCCATAGATAACTATTTTCTTATGCCCACAAACTTTTACATACTTGAATCGGCTCTGATAGGCTCTGCTACTATTTGTATTTGTATCATCTCTGCCCACCTACTGATCCGATTAATTTGTTAGTAGACCAAAATTGACCATATGGTTTAAAAACTTAAGTGAAAGTTAATAGGTAGCAAACGAACATAAGTTATAAGTATATAATACTTTTTTTATTCAATATAAAACTACTTTTAAGGTGTTATAAGGTGTTTATGAAAAATTGGAACCATGTTTCATGTGAAGTAGAACCTGAAGATTGAGTTGTATGCAATGGATGAGCAGGACTCATAAGATGGGTCTTTGGAACATCTGAACAAGAAAACAACACAAGTTTAGAATCACATGACAGTTTCACTGGATTAATTCTCACCTTACAACCAACACACTCACGTAAGGATAAGAAACAAAACAAAAACAAAAACAAAAATAGAATAAAGCAAACAATATAAGTAGATGACATTACTGCATCTCCCTTTTCTGGTTACAAACTACATGTGATATCTTAAGGTGATGCAGGTCTCTTTAAACAAAGAAAAAGAGGAGCCAAGCCAATTCCTTCAACAAAATAGAGGGGGAAGAAGTGTTATAAATCAATAGCCTGATGCATCTTTACTTGAAGGATTGCTGTTCATGACCATCTCTTCTAGTAAGAAAGTGTTGATGCCTATGCATGGCTGTCAGTTGCAATATGGGAACTGAAATATTAGATTGCCACATGCAAAAATGCCAACAGAATTTCTAGCTTGTTCCTCCCACCTCATCTTTTATTTGGTCCTATTACTCGAATAAGATCTTCTACTTATCATAAATATGGATAAAGACTCGTACCAAACCTAATGCCTCCACAGATGCAATAATTGTAGCCTATGGAGTCCATTGGACATCAACTTGAAATTGCTATCTATTAGAATATAACATTAAAATTTTCAAATAAAAACTCTTCAAGTAATTTGTATGATATATAATTATAAATTATATATAATGGTTGTTGTGAAATACATACGTACACATACATATAATATTATAAATATTTAAAATATAATTTGTTATATTAAATGTTTATTAAATTTTTATTATTTATCAATATAAATAAAAATATTTATGCTAAATTATATATAATAATTATTTCCATATAATTATATTATATATTTATTAAATTGTGTAATATAATATATAATATTATCATATAATTTAATAATATTAAATAATTATTATCATAATATTGCATTATTGTTTTATATTGTATTTATTTTATGATATAATAAATATATAATTATTATTATGTTTTATACGATAATATTACATATTATCCACGGGATCAGATGCTACGGGTATAACTTAAGAAAAAAAAATAGTAATTTATGCATGATTGTGAGATGCAACCTCCAATCATACATTATTGGATTAAATTATGAGCGTAGGGTTGTTCCGTCTATGTTCCTCATTTTTAAACAAGTGAAAAATAAAATCAGTTGTCCCAACTCTTTGGGAAGCCATTGCGGCGCCCCCCATCAACCATGGACGGAGTTACAATTACTACGGTACTTGACGTCGTTTTCTTGCCGTTGGGTACGTCGTCGCTTTCTTCAACGTCAATCATGGACGGAGCTTGGAATGTGGGATCAACAAGTAATGGCTGGGGTACGGTTATAGGTGGATCTGGGTTAGGCCGGTTGGGTAAGAAGTTACGTCATTGATTGGTGCCACAGTATTGATACCATTCAGGGGTGAATCCTTAGACGGAGAGCCAATGCAGAGGAAGCCTAGCCTTTTTATTCGGTCTCTGCCTCTCTTAATCTTATTGCGGCGCCCCCATCAACCATGAACGGAGTTACAATTACTGTGGTACCTGACGTCGTTTTCTTGCCGTTGCGTACGTCGTTGCTTTCTTCAACGTCAATCATGGACGGAGCTCGGAACGTGGGATCAACGAGTAATGGCTGGGGTATGGTTGTAGGTAAGAAGTTACGTCATTGGTTGGTGCCACGGTATTGGTACAGGGGTGAATCCCTGGACGGAGCTAATTTTGTCCTAATTTTGTCTCTGCCACTCTTGATGGCAATTTTCTTTTTCCTAATTTTGCCCTTGCCCATCCACGAACAAGGAGCAGAGGTGCACGCCACACTCATAGTGCACAGTGCCCAGCAAAGGATCTAAATCCTAAGGCTCTGTTTGATACAAAAGACAAAGAAAACATTCTTCAAATATATTTTTTTAATTTTTAAAAATTATAATTGAAGAAAATAATTTTAAAAAATATTAATAAAAAAATAATTCATATTTAACCATGGATTATTTCTTAAACTTATTTCATAGAATTTCAAAAATAACTAGAGTTATCTCTTGATGGCAAAACTATTATTTTAAAAAGATGGTTATTCCTTAAGCTATTTCCTAAAAAATACTATCCTATACACTTATCCAGGGATAGCTTTTTATGAATCAAACACTACCTAAGTTTTGTTGGTGTTCCAAAGATAACCTTAGATAATGTTTGATAGAAAAATAAATATTTCTGGATAAGTGTACAAAATAAAATTTATCCATGGGATAACTGAGAAAATAATCAATTTTTTTTAATAACAATTTTACCCTTAAAGAATAGCTGAAGAAATAATCAGCTATTTCTTCAGTCCCTATGGAATATGTTCAGAGGATAACATGGGTTATCCCCTCTGGTTAACATGGATTATCCCCTTTGGTTAATTTTATTTCTAGCTATCCTTCGTGGTTATGGCTTTTGAGAATAAGGGAAATATCCAGGGGATATCCTTCCTTAGGCTGTGTTTGAAATAGGGGATAAGGGAAGGGATATTCCTTCTTATCCCCAAAAGTTATAACTACAAAGGATAACTATGAAAAAGTTTAACCAAAAGGGATAACCCATATTTAACCATGGGTTATCCCCTGAACTTATTCCCTAGGGACCCTAGGAATAGCTGGTTATCCCTCCACCTATCCCTTGAGAGCATATTTGCTAATAACAATTTTTTTTCTGCCCTAGATCGTGTCCTTTCCGCTTGTTCCTCCCGTTTGAACGGCCCTCGTCCCGCTTTCGCGATCTCCTACTTCCGTCTCCCGCTCCAAATCTTCTGCTCCCGTCTTTTGATCTTTCGGTCCCGATCTTCTTCTCCCGTCTCTCGATCTACTATTCCCGTCTCCCAATCTCCTGCGCTTCCAATCTCTCATATCACCTTTTTTTCCGACTCTTTGTTCCCGTGTTAGCTAGGGTATTGAGGTTTGATCAAGTATGCTTTGCTCTTTGCAAGCTCTTCTCTTCGTAGATCTGGCCGCTGAACCTTGGATTTCCTTCGATTTCAAGGGTTCTTGGTCTCGACAAGCTCTTCTCTTTTTTTTGAGTTATTCAGGTTTCTAAGGTATGGTGGTGGCGATGATTCAGTTGCTTGTATTTTTTTTTTGTAAAGGTATGCTGATCTTTTTGACCTGCTATGGGTATTTCAAGATCTAAGTAATATAGCTGTTTTTCTGAATTTTAGTGCCTCTTCTTGTGATCTTGAACTATTCATATCGATTCTGGATGAAAGTTTGCATTGTGCATGCTATTTTGCTAGTTTTTCAGAGGTCATTGATGCATTAGAAGAATTGATTCAAATAGTTTTGACTGAGGACTCCAATCAGGCCACATCCTTTCTTCAAAAATATATTTCATCTTATTACTTGGGGGTTTGGCTCCAGAATTTGGTTGGTTCTTTCTGGCTTGGATTGGAATGGTCTATTTTGAAGGAGGAGTTTCTTAGCGGTGGTACAACCAAAAATATATTTACCAAGCTTGCACTCCTTTAAGTTCTTGAACGGTTCAATATGATGGCTAAAACCATTTACACCATTCAAAATATGCAAAATAGAATGAAAAATTTGAGAAAATATTTCGCCAATATCATTACTTGGCAACTTTGTCTAGTTAGGGCTAGGATCCAGAGAGATAAATCTCAGCCAATACTGATGAACAGAGGGACCGTGTGATCTCGGTAAGCAAATCAGTCAATATTTCTTACATTTTCATTTACTTTAAAAAATTAAAGCTAATTGTATATTTGGGTGTATACTAGGTCAATAAAGAATTGATATACTGTAGGAATAAGCCTTTCACACCATATGAGGATATGCTCATATGGTATGGAAAGCAAGTTGCTACTGGTGTAGGGGCTGCGACACGCATTGATTACACTCCTTTGCAAGCAATTCCAGCTCTCCAATCATCAGACGTTCCAATTTTTAAGACCAGTGCCCCTCCTCTATTTACTCATTCGGATGACTGCTATTTCAATGAACTGAATTTACATAATGAGATTGATAATGATGCGATCCATGTAGATCTTGAAGGAGGAGGAGACTCCGATGATCCTATTGCTTCCCCTAGACATGGGCTGGATGATATTGGACCTTCACCAACCCCATAATATCAATCTGATAACCCTGCTGTTAATCCTAGTGATTCGGCCTTTGATGGTGCAGCATCCTCTCAAGGCAAGAGGCCGTGTCAGGATACTACCCCCACAACACAATGACGTATAAGAGTTGGAGGGGTAGACAAGGTTAAAATATTAGAGGATTTGAGGCGACAATCCTCCTAGCATTTGGAGTTCTCATAAGAAGTCCTTCAACTCTCAAGAAAAATGTTAGCTATCAAACTAGAGAAGGCAGAAATGAAAGCTTCGTGTCGTATAGACAAGTGCATACCAAAGCCTTTTAGCTTGCATTTAGCGATGGAAGACTTTACAGTGATGTCTAACATCTTGTGTTAATCCTTGGAGACTCATCAATTATTCATGATGTTATACGGAGAGCAAATGAAAAGTTTTGTTAATTACCACTTGAATCAACATCGAGGTATTTAAACTTGCTATGAACCCATTTTTTGGGATATGTAATGATGTTATTTGCTTGCTTAGTTTGATGAAACATTTGATGCATATGTAAGCTGTCATTCTAATATCATGGTCATGTTTTATTTAATGTTGAATGTACCAATGTGTTCTTGTGACAGTGATAGTTTTTTTAGTTTGATTACCATCACATACTATAACGTGCATATGTTCTGTACTTATTGACCTATGATAAATACACATTTTATGTCCTTGTAAATGTAGCTGGTGTCTTTTGCAATTGATATGGCAAGTCATCAATTTGATTTAATTGAAACTTTGGAGGGTATGCTGCTTGATGATGACATTATGATTGAAATGTTGGAAGAGTTAATGGAAATGGACGAAGAGACTTCGTGTCCTCAAAAGGTTCCATGCCATAGTCGATAATTCAATGGTGCGAACATTATTCGAGACATTTTGAATGGGCATTCTGATCATTGCTGCCGGTACCTAAGAATGAACACAGAGATCTTTTGGATTCTCAAAGACAAAGTTGTTGGCATGGGTTCCCTAAAATTGGGTCAGACGGTGGAACTTGATGAGCAACTGGCAATCTTTTTGTCATATCTAGGTTATGGCCAATCGAATTAGATTATTCAAGAGACCTACCGGCACTCGGAAGAGACGATGAGTAGGTACTTCTATAAGGTTATGGATGTTGTATTGCATTTGCAAGATGAGTTCATTCAACTCCCATCAAATTATTCATCGATTCATCCGAAGATAAGAGATAATCGATGTTTCTATCCATTTTTTAAGGTAACAGTTGAACATTTATCGTGACATGTACCATCAACTACATTTCATATGCTTTTTTGAAATATTTTCTTGACTGTAGGATGCAATTGGTGCCATAGATGGCACACATATAGAGGTCATACTACCGAAGGAGGATCAACCTCGATTTCACAATCAAAAGAATACTATATCTCAGAATGTAATGCCTGCTATATCTTTCGACTATATGTTTATGTTTGTATGCATTGGATGGAAAGGATCGGCAGCGAATATGAGAGTTTTGAGGTGCTGCTATGACCATAGAGGATTTACAGTCCCTGAATGTAAGGTTTTCAAATTATAATCACGTTGTTAGAAAGTTTTATGTTTGTTTGTGTGTGCTTAGTGTCAATTTCTGCAGAAAAGTTTTACTTGGTCGACTCAGGGTACATGAATACAGATCAATTTTTGGCACCGTATCGGGGTACTAGGTATCATCTTAGTACCTTTCATACATTCGCTTCTGATCGAAAAAATTATGAGAACCATAAGGATCTTTACAAGAATCAGCATGCACAACTGCGTAACTGTGTGGAAAAGGCTTTTGGGATTTTGAAGAAACAATTCAAGATTTTTCGATCGCCACTGCCTTACCGGTTCGAAGTTTTAAAAAAAATCATTTTGGCTTGTTGCATGATACATAATTTTTTCCAACGAACTCAGGCAACAATAAGTATTTCAATGCCAATGATATCAATGACTCCTCGAATGATAGTGAGCAATTAAGTTTCAACCCCATTGGTCAAGATGAATCAAGGAGGGCTGAGGTTAAGAGGGATTGTATTGCTAACGCAATGTGGTATCAATTTACATCTAGAAGTATGATTGTTTTGAAAAGTCATAATTCTCTTACTATTTCGGTGATTACATGCTAGATATGATAATTTATGATCATTCTATCCTTTGCAGGATCATCCACAAGGGACGGAGGTCCTAGCGAAGAATAAGATTACTTTTTTTTGCTGCCTTGTCCTCATAATGCCCTTCTATGTTGTATTCGCTGGACGCAAAAGAGGAATCGTTAGGGAGTGGGATGATTGCAAGGCATTGGTTGATGACTTTTCGAACAATGAACACAAAAGGTACAATACATGGCATGAAGTCCAAGTCACTTTTCTTGAACGATACCTTACACCTGAAATTTGGGAAATCCCTGATGATATGCTAAGCGACCCTCTAGCGAGGATGCAGCTAATGCAGCAAGTTTCACCAATTAATGAGAATAGGAGTGGAATGAGGACTATGTAAATGGTCCTATATGGAAACTTTCTTTTCATTTCAGGATTTCTTATTGGATTTGCTTTCTGTCGTTTGATGAAGTGAAAACTTTTACTTGTTGTTTGCACTCGTATGTCATATATGATAAGTACACATTTTTAAGTCATTGTCCTGTTAGATATTTTCATGTGATGACTTAATGCTTCCAGTTATATAATATGATACAAATCCTATATGCAGGTTGCCAATGTTGCCATGTATCGTAGGCAACCGATACCAACATGTTGCCATGTATCGGGGGCAACCGATACCGACCTACCACTTTTGACTTGTTCATTTGATTCCAAAAAATTTGTGCTTGTGTGGGTTGTGATAATAATTTGAGCCTATTCAATTCAATTTGGCAATGATGATAGGGACATCAAATTTGTTTTGATGCCGAATATGTGGGCTATGAAATCATGACTTGAAGGGCATTTCTAAATGCAACCATTGTGAAGTATATGTTTGACACTCTATCTGAGCCAAGGGCCATGATATTAGGCAGACTCATAGCATTTCCTAACTCGGATGCATACAAATTATAACCGTCAGGAAATAATAGCTGATAATATTTATCTGAGCCAACTCAATCTATGTCCCTATAATGGCTTCAGTTACTTGTACAGCTTTCTTTCTTCTTACATCATCTCTTGATCTCTGATTTGCTATAGCAGATGTTATTTGTTAGTTACAGTGGCACTTGCAAATGGATTATGTTGTTGAGATGGATTTGCTATATCTTAGCATCATGATTTTCTTAGGCTAGCAAGGTATATTCTTTTCCAGTTTGCTTCTTGTTACAGGATCATATTGAAGGTTATCACGACATGTGCCACAAAACTCAAGGTGCAGTATTCTTCTAGTTAGTGTTGTTTCTGATGATTTTCTTATCGAATAATGCAGTTCTTGATCTCTCATCAATTTTTTCCATGCAGACTATGAGGTGAAGGCCCAGGCAGGGAATAAGTGCATTGCATCATTCGATTGGACTTGCAGCGGGATCCGCAAATCAGTCGAGAGAATGAAGGATATTCATGCGAAATGCGGTGAGGGAGAGGATGTTGTTTGGAGTGCTTCCTACTGAATGGGATTGGGTTTTAGTTAATGAATGTCAGGATGTTCTACATTAACCACTGCTGACTCTTGGGTTGGGCGTGCACGAGATGGACCAAAAATTGTTTCAGTAATATTTTGACTGTGTAACTTCACTAATGTTTTGATGCTTCAGGTAAGGTTCCTATTATTCCATTTCAGACTGATTGGTACAGATTCATATTATTCCTTGGAACAGATTTAGTTCAGAAGAACGATAATTGTCATATTGGACAACCTTTCAATGTATGAACCTTTTTATTGGTGACACTGTGATGTTGTAAAGTTTGCAGCAACTAATTTACAACCCAACTGTGCTATAAATGTTCTGTTTTTGTTCATGGGAATATTCTCCTACCACATGGTCCATGCCATTGCTGGATGTTGCTTCCAAAGGGACTGTGCCCATCCTGAGCCACGCAAATGCCTATCTTACATGAATACTATCTAGATATCAATAGTGATGACATGAATATGAAAGCATTATCAGAGCAACAACAATGAAATAAAGTTAAATTATATCATAGTAATATTATTAGACTACAGCCATTCCACCACCAGCACCTGCTCCCACTCCTGAAGCTGTTGCAGATCCAGCCGATAGAGCAACAGCAGCAAGCTCTGCATTCTCTAACACCCAGATCAATTATTCCCAGATACATTTCCCTCCAGTCTATACTATCCTCTGTAGGGAATTTTATATTTTATATGAATCAAATTCATATAACACGCAGCGGAAGATAAAAATAAATATGAATTTAATTCCCAAAGCCCAAAATCCTCAAGGAACAGATTCAGTTAACAAGAAATAACACATGATTTAATAATAGATCATACATGTATTATTTATTGGGGATGAAGCCCGATGAAGTTGGTAAACGATTTACCACTAGCTGTCCACACGTCCGGCCTCTAATGGTGATCCACGCGAAGATTTTTGGATGATGTCCTCTCAGGATTGGATGATAATCTTCTTGCGAGGGGTGCTAGCGCCTCCTTTTTCTTTTCAATTGATTTCCCAAATAAATAAAAATTTCTTGATCAAGATCAAATCTTAATCAATCAAGAGAGAGAAAGGGACATCCTAGAGAGAGAAAGGATGTTTTAGATAGAGAAAGTAGGTGTTAGGCATCCAAAAGAGAGAGAAGGAAAGAGTTAAGCATATCTCTCGAAGGAGGTATCTATCCCCTTTTTATACATGAAAAGAAGGTTGTGTGGTTCCATAAAAAGAGGAATTTTATTTCAACCACCTAACCATTCAATCATATCAAGTTGATAACAAATTATTCTAACAAATTTAGGATATTTATTATCATGATAATGATTATAACCACCAAACCGCATCCCTAAAAAATAGAAAATTGGTTATCTCATGAAACCAACGTCGCAACCTTGAATTTGGCTTCATGATGATGCCCCAAATCATGGGGTTCCCTTCTCCATGACGTGGAGATGGGTCATGTCCATAACATGGGCATGGATCCATCCTCCATGTGGCTCGATCTCAGCCTTCGGCTCAATTGGGTTTCCACGAATCAAATCATGCCATCATATGGACCCAATTAAATACTATATTATTAATCTCAATTAATCTAAGCCATCCATCACAGGATCAAGCCTAATTAATGGATTTTATATGTACATCACATGTACAAAAGGTCTCTCTCTTGAACACAAAATTCTTTTCTCTATGATGAATCCTATTCATCAATTTCATGTTCTCTTATTAAGATTGAGTCAAAGCCAATCCTAATTAATTGGTCATTTAATTTGAATTAAGTCCAACTTAATTTTCATTTTAACTTCATCCAAAATCTTCTTAATGCATGTGACCCATTAGGTCCCTTGACACATTGGTAATAATCATGTTCCTAATATTGACCCTAAGGATTACTTGATCAACACCTTGTCCAAGTCAATTCTTTAACCAAATCAACTCTTTGATTAAGTCAAAGAATCTATGATTATAGATCATGAGCGGCCTCTAGCAGAGCATCATGACCACCCAAGTGTTAAGGGTTTGCTGATGTGGTCATCAACACCTGTCCATGAACGGTTACCGTACGATTCAATCCCTTCATCACATATCCCAGACAATCAGTGGTATGGAATGTGTCAACCATGTAATTAATTTTTGTTTACTTGATCTCAAAAAAATTGACTCGTATGAATTAGAACTTCGAAGCCATTTTGAATTCCAACTCAACCTTACAAGGATTTAACAGTCAATTTAATCCATCAAGTGGCCGTGGGATATAACCCTTTCTATCAAGGGAGATGAATCCTGTCTTGATCAAACACCACCTTCATGTGCTTCATATCATACCCAATCGATACCATATTTGCCACCCGTGGCTAGAGCGACGTTTGCATGTCGTCAAAGCATGATATTCCACATATGAGGTGCAATAAAGATCTTAAGTCAAAGGATCACTCGCACCACCATCACCAAAGATCAACCATCGATATTATATAGAATATCCATATGGGATCTCTGTGCGGGTCATCCAATGCATCGTTACAATAACGAACATCCATACACCTTATCCAAGTATCTCCATACTTCAGCTTGCAAGATCAGCTTCTCATCATAAGGGTGAAGATATGCAATGTGTGCTAGTCTCATCGGCGTTCGATAGTGTCCAATCCTGTCTACGCATCGACTAGGGAAGTTTAAAGGATCGACACATAATGTGCAGTTTTGGATCTCACAATTTGTAATCTCTATTACAATTTCCATATGCACAGTTCACATTCTTTTGAATTTTATCTCACAGGTTAAATTACACTACAAGAAATACTGAAATAGCGACACAAATTTAGCGACGCCAAATTGCGTCGCTAAATTGCGACCACTTTGCGACGCCTTTGTGACAACAAAATATTGCGACGCATTAGCGACTCATTAGCGACTCAATTAACCAAAAAATTAAAAAAAATTTATATTTTTAATATTGCGACGCAAATATTGCGTCGCAATATTTTTAAATTAATTTTTATAAAATATAAATATCGATAAAAATATTGCGACGCAATATTTGCGTCGCAATGTTTTAGCAGAATTAAAAAAATTAAATTTTTAATATTGCGACGCAAATATTGCATCGCAATATTTTTAAATTAATTTTTTATGAAATATAATATTAATAAAAATATTGCGACGCAATATTTGAGTCACAATGTTTTTAGCAGAATTAAATATTTACATTTTTAATATTGCGACGCAAATATTGCATCGCAATATTTTTAAATTAATTTTTAATGAAATATAAATATCATTAAAAATATTGCGACGCAATATTTGCATCGCAATGTTTTTAGCAGAATTAAATATTTTAAATTTTAAATATTGCGACGCAAATATTGCATCGTAATATCTTTAAATTAATTTTTTATAAAATATAAATATCGATAAAATATTGCGATGCAATATTTGCGTCGCAATATTTTTAGCAGAATTAAAAAAATTAAATTTTTAATATTGCGACGCAAATATTGCGTCGCAATATTTTTAAATTAATTTTTTATGAAATATAAATATTAATAAAAATATTGCGATGCAATATTTGCGTCGCAATGTTTTAGCAGAATTAAATATTTTAAATTTTTAATATTGCGACGCAAATATTGCGTCGCAATATTTTTAAATTAATTTTTTATGAAATATAAATATCAATAAAAATATTGTGACGCAATATTTGCGTCGCAATGCTTTTAGCAGAATTAAAAAAATTAAATTTTTAATATTGCGACGCAAATATTGCATCGCAATATTTTTAAATTAATTTTTTAAAATATAAATATCAATAAAAATATTGCGACGCAATATTTGCGTCGCAATGTTTTTAGCAGAATTAAATATTTTAAATTTTTAATATTGCGACGCAAATATTGCGACGCAAATATTGCATCGGTCGTCGCCGATCGGGATCAGGTCTTGGATCGATCGCAACCGTCGGATCGTCGCCGATCTCGGACGGATCGCCACGGTCCGAGATCGATCGTGGCCGATCGGGATCAGGGCTTGGATCGATCGCAACCGTTGGATCGTCGCCGATCTCGGACGGATCGCCACGGTCCGAGATCGGTCGTGGCCGATCGGGATCAGGGCTTGGATCGATCGCAACCGTCGGATCTTTGCCGATCAGACCGATTGCCGCGGTCCGCGATCGGTCGTCACCGATCGGGATCAGGGCTTGGATCGATCGCAAGCGTTGGATCGTCGCCGATCTCGGACGGATCGCCACGGTCCGAGATCGGTCGTGGCCGATAGGGATCAGGGCTTGGATCGATCGCTACCGTCGGATCGTCGCCGATCTCTGACGGATTGCAACTGTCCGAGATAGGTCGTGGCCGATCGGGATCAGGGCTTGGATCGATCGCAACCATCGTATCTTTGTCGATCGGACCAATTGCCACGGTCCGAGATCGGTCGTCGCCGATTGAGATCAGGGCTTGGATCGATCGCAACCGTTGGATCGTCGCCGATCTCGGACGGATCGCTACGGTCCGAGATCGGTCGTGGCCGATCGGGATCAGGGCTTGGATCGATCGCAACCGTCGGATCGTCGCCGATCTCGGACGGATCGCCACGGTCCGAGATCGACCGTGGCCGATCGGGATCAGGGCTTGGATCGATCGCAACAGTCGGATCGTCGTCGATCTCGGACGGATCGCCACGGTCCAAGATCGGTCGTGGCCGATCGGGATCAGGGCTTGGATCGATCGCAACCGTCGGATCTTTGCCGATCGGACCGATTGCCGCGGTCCATGATCGATCGTCACCGATCGGGATCAGGGCTTGGATCGATCGCAAGCGTTGGATCGTCGCCGATCTCGGACGGATCGCCACGGTCCGAGATCGGTCGTGGCCGATAGGGATCAGGGCTTGGATCGATCGCTACCATCGGATCGTCGCTGATCTCTGACGGATTGCAACTGTCCGAGATAGGTCGTGGCCGATCGGGATCATTAAAAATTTTATAGAATAAATTGTGATGCAATTTATCGTCGTAATTATTAACATTAATTATAAATATAATCATTTATAAATATTAACAAATAGCTTGCGATGCCTTAGCGACACAGTTTAAAAAAATATAAATAAATATTGCGACAAAATATATGTGTCGCAATATTATTAGAATACATATAACTAATTAAAATATTAAAAAATATTTGCGACGCAATTTGTCGAATTATTATAATAAATTTAAATATTTTTTTAAAAATATTTAAAAAATAATTGCGATGCACTTATTGCGTCGCAATATATGTAATAACTTTTTTTATTAATCAATTTAAATTATTAAAAAATATTGCGACGCCTTAGCGATGCAATTATTAGAAAATAAAATTATTTTTCCCGCCAGGGAAGGCGCCAATTTAGCGACTCTTTAGCGACGCATTTATTGGCGTCGCTATATTTTCATAAAAGTATTTTTTACATTTATTAATGATGGATTAGCGACGCCCACGTGCGTCGCTAAGAAAAAAAAAAAAAATTATTGCGACGCAATTAGCGACGCCAAATTGGCGTCGCTAATTACCTATATATAAACCCCCCTTCTTCTTTCCTCCTTCCGTCTGACCTAGCTGCCGCCGCCGTAACTCCCAGCCCCCCCGAAACTCCGGCGATCTCCTCCGACTCCCAGCCCCCCCGAGGATCTCCTCCTACTCCGGCTACCCGGCCAAGGCGAATCTCAACAAAGGTTAGGCCCAAAAATCCAAAAAAAAAAAAAATTTCTGTTTTTTTTTTATTTACCGGCTGCCGTCTTCTCCGGCCACGGCAGGTCCGTGGCCGTCTTCTCCGGCCACGGCCGCTGCCGTGGCCGGCAGTGGCCTGGCCACGGTGGCCAGGCCACTGTATAAAAAAAAAAAAAATTTTTTTTTTTAACAGGGGGAGGGGAGGAAACCCCCCCCCCCCCCCCCCCCGGCCACGGCCGCTGCCGTGGCCGGCAGTGGCCTGGCCACGGTGGCCAGGCCACTGTTAAAAAAAAAAAATTTTTTTTTTTAAACAGGGGGGAGGGGAGGAAACCCCCCCCCCGCCCCCCCTTTGTTTTCATGTCCGGCCACGGCCGGTGCCGTGGCCGTCTTCTCCGGCCACGGCCGCTGCCGTGGCCGGCAGTGGCCTGGCCACGGTGGCCAGGCCACTGTTATAAAAAAAAAAAAATTTTTTTAAACAGGGGGGAGGGGAGGAAACCCCCCCCGCCCCCCCTTTGTTTTCTGTCCGGCCACGGCCGTGGCCGCGGCCGGACAAGGCGGCCACGGCCGCTGCCGTGGCCGTCTTCTCCGGCCACGGCCGCTGCCGTGGCCGGCAGTGGCCTGGCCACGGTGGCCAGGCCACTGTATAAAAAAAAAAAATTTTTTTTTTAAACAGGGGGGAGGGGAGGAAACCCCCCCCCCCCCCCCCCCCCCTTTGTTTTCTGTCCGGCCACGGCCGTGGCCGCGGCCGGACAAGGCGGCCACGGCCGCTGCCGTGGCCGTCTTCTCCGGCCACGGCCGCTGCCGTGGCCGGCAGTGGCCTGGCCACGGTGGCCAGGCCACTGTTAAAAAAAAAAAATTTTTTTTAAACAGGGGGAGGGGAGGAAACCCCCCCCCCCCCCCCCCTTTGTTTTCTGTCCGGCCACGGCCGTGGCCGCGGCCGGACAAGGCGGCCACGGCCGCTGCCGTGGCCGTCTTCTCCGGCCACGGCCGCTGCCGTGGCCGGCAGTGGCCTGGCCACGGTGGCCAGGCCACTGTTATAAAAAAAAAAATTTTTTTTTTAAACAGGGGGGAGGGGAGGAAACCCCCCCGCCCCCCCTTTGTTTTCATGTCGGCCACGGCCGCTGCCGTGGCCAAGGCCACGGCCAATGGCCTGGCCACGGTGGCCAGGCCACTGTAAAAAAAAATTTTTTTTTTTAAAAGGGGAGGAAACCCCCCCCCCCTTTTTTCTTGTCCGGCCACGAGTGGCCTGGCCAGGTGGCCAGGCCACTGTGAAAAAAAAAAAAAAAAAAATATTGGGGTCATAGCAGGGGGGAGGGGGGAAACCCCCCGCACCCCCCTTTCTTGTCCGGCCGTCTTCTCCGGGGCCGCAGTGGCCTGGCCTTGGTGGCCAGGCCACTGTAATGAAAAAAAAAAATTTTTTTTTTAACAGGGGGCCGGGGAGGGGAAAACCCCCCCCCCCCCCCCCCCCTTTGTTATCTTGTCCGGCCACGGTCGTTGCCGTGGCCGGCAGTGGCCTGGCCACGGTGGCCAGGCCACTGTGAAAAAAGAAAAAAAAAATTTTGGGTCATAGCAGGGGGGAGGGGGGGAAACCCCCCCCCCCTGGAAAAAAAAAAAATAATTTTTCTTAATTTAAGCAGAATGTTTATTTAATTTACATATTATTTATGCAATAATTAATTTAAGCAGAATGTTTATGACAATAGTATTTGTGCATTTATACTCATTTACATTTGTTATGTTTGATTATTTATATTTTGCTGCAAACTTAATGATGCATTACATTTTGAAATGCTAAATAAAATGTTTTGTTGTATATTATTTAATTTCCAGCAACAAATTACTAGTTTCAATGATTTACATTTTAGTATTCGCAAACCTTTGTATTTGACACAATAATCTTAAAAAGTTAGTGATTACATGTATAATTCACAAGATGTTAAGAATAACAAGCATAAGTTCGATTGTCTTCGGACTTTCATAATCACAGCACTTTAATTAACCTTTAGACCCGTTTGAGAATTTGTAAGCCTTAGTCTTGCAAATTCTCAAATTGTCCTGGTGGACAGTTTGGGAATATTT